>JAWRVF010000293.1:0-382248 GCA_036785485.1 Physcomitrellopsis africana | reverse complement strand
ATAAGCTTCAATCTAATATTGAATCTTCCATTGACATGAAAGGGGTGTTAGAAGAAAGAATCCTGGATGCCAAGATTGAATTTACATTAAGAGAGGCTCTTGGCATTGCTAAAAAAGATTTTCATGAACTGATCATTGATGTCATTAAGAAGAAGAGACAGATGACAGTTGAAACAGTCATGATGAAGGCTCTGGACACGCATATGACCAAAGATGAGGAATTTGAAATTGGACAAGTATTTGCTTTGATGTGGGATCCAATAACTATGGAAGAGAAGGCTAATAATGGTCAAATGGTTAAAGAACAAAATGACTATTTGACTAATGAGGAGGAAGATATGATCTTACAAATGTTTGCACAAACCTGTGTGGTCAGTAACAAGAGTGATATGACCAAAGATAAAGGTTTTGTGGAATATGAGAAGATGGTGGAAAATAACAAAGAGGGGATGAAAGGCTATGACATAAAGGTCCAGGCCTTGCAAACTCAAGAAGAGAAAGAAGAAGCAATGGATGGATTAGTATATGTGGCAGCACATGGAAGAAATACTGAGGTAGAAGTGAGGACCTTTGATTGTGCAATTGTGCATGGGATTGATAGAGAAGACAAGGAAGGAATGGATTATATTCAACCATTTTGGGCTAGAGCTACCACAGAGACAAGGGTCAAACTTGGAGGATTAGATGAATCAGTTTTGGCTCTTGTGGACCATGGCTCAGAGATAAACATTATTTCTCGAAATATTTATGAGAAAAATAAATGGCCAATTGATACTAATCATGGATGGGTTATGAGGGCTGCAAATTGTGGGCGAACACAATTATTTGGAGCTTGTCCGGCAATTGCGACAAAGATTGGAGATGTAGAAGTAGAACAAAATTTTTTTGTTCAAAATGATGGTGCTTATCCCGTGATATTAGGACAACCTTACATCACTGCATCAAGAATGGAAACCAAGGTATTGAATGATGGATCTCATTATGCACGAATTCGAAGCTGTGATGGCAAGAAATCTGTACAATTCTTGACAGTGAAGTCTGAACATGAAAGGCATCGAGTTTGTCTTAAGGATGGGCCTCTGCCTAATTCTTTACACTTTTCGGATTTCTGAATTGCACTCGTGGAGAATGGGGATCCACGGGTGCAGAAGGACTGAATATTTTTGAGCTCCCCAATATACATGGCATTAAAAGTAGATTTGTTGGAATGACTAAGTGTGGATTTGTGAGTTTATGGATATAAAAGATCTGGACCCTGTAAATAAAAAGATCATTAAAAAGATGGAAAAAAATCTAAAAAATGCAAAGGCTCTTTTAAATGGTGAGTATATTTCTGGAATATATGAAGAAAAAGGCATTGGAGATGATATATTGCAAGTTTTATGCAACTTGCAGATTAAAGAAGAAGAAAGTAATGGTACAGATATTATGATTGAAATTCACTCGAGAGTATTGTATCAAGAAATAATAGATGCATTGAAAAGCAAGGATTTATGCCAAAGTTATAAGTTGGATCTTGAGGCCATGGTAAATACAAAATATAAAACAGTGGCCAAAAAGATAAAGCCTATAACAACTCAACTTCCATTGGATACTGATGAGCATGTCAAACAAGCAGAGAAGGAGCCAAGTTTAAGAGAAGCTAGGAAGATTGGGCACAAGTTTACTAAAGAAACATTAGCAAACTTGAAGATTGGAGGGAGAGAATTCTTGTTAAAACAAGAAGAAAAGAGGTTTCAAGAGATGCTCTCAAAACATGGAAAGGCCTTTGCCTCTTCACCAGATGAGATTGGATGTGTGCGACCAGGTTTAGTAGCACCCATGGTTATTTTTACAGTACCACATGTGCCATGGGATTTGAAGCCAATACCAATTCCACGAGCATTACTTCCCAAATTAGTTGACTTATTGAAGGAGAAAATGCATATGGGAATACTTGAGCCTTCAATGGCTCCATATTCTAATCGTTGGTTTACTGTTCCTAAGAAGTCTGGAGCATTACGATTCATCCAAGATATGCAACCAGCTAACCAGGTTACCATTAGGAACAAAGGATCAGGACCAATTGTGGATGAAGTAGCAGATGCGTTTGTTGGACATGCCATATATTCGATTGGAGATCTGTACTCTGGTTATGATCAATTTCAATTGGCCATTGAAAGCAGAGACTTGACAACCATGAAAACTCCGTTAGGATTGGTTCGAATGTGCACATTGCCTCAAGGTGCTACAAACTCAGTGGCACATATGCAAAATGCAATGAATCAAATCTTGAGAGAGTTTGTACCAGAATAGACTATACCCTTTGTGGATGACATTCCTATCAAAGGATGTAAAGAAGAATATAAAGACTCTATTTTGGATAATGATGGTTGCAGAGCATTTGTAAGAACGCATATTAAAGATATTGATAAGATTTTATGCAAGATTGAAGAAGCAAATTTGACCCTTTCAATTGAGAAGTCTAAATTTGGTTTTGAAGAAATTTTGGTAGTTGGACATCTTTGTGGCCGGTATGGAAGAAGGCCTAATCCTGAGAAAGTTGATGCTATTGCAAAAATGATGGCTTGTAGTAACATCTCTGAAGTAAGAAGGTTTCTAGGAGCATGTGTCTTCTATCAAATATGGATACCTCATTTTGCTCACATATCAGAGCCTCATTACAAATTATTAAGGAAGAGAATTAAATTTCATTGGAAACAAGAGCAAGATTTGGCGATGGAAGACTTGAAAGGAATTTTAAAGTCACCTCGAGTTTTAAAACAAGTTGAATATGAGAGTGGAAGACCGGTGATTGTTACAGTGGACACAAGTCCAATAGCCATAGGGTGGGCTGTTGGCCAGGATGATATAAAAGGAGATAGATTTGCTATTCGTTTTGGAGCAAGGATTCTTACAGAACGCCAGAGAGCATATCCTCAAGTGAAGAGAGAGCTTTGGGGTGCACTTACTGCTCTAACAACTGAAAGAAATTACTTGATTGGAGCAAATGTTGTGTTGGAAACTGATTGCTTACCTCTTCTTGGTATGATTGCCAATTGTTCTTCACCAGACATTGCCATGCTTCGATGGATAGCATATATCAAGTCATTGAATCCATTTTTGGTGCACATTGCTGGAAAAATGAATCTTGTGGCGGATATGTTATCAAGGGCCAAATACTTTCATGAAGAAGAAATGATGGCTCATGAGGAGAGTGAAGACCTTTTAGAAGAAAGGTATGTATTAGCTGTTGATAGAAAAAATTTAACCAATGACATCTTGCCATTCAAAATAGAGTTATATAAGGAGAGCCCGCAATGTTATGGAACTCTATTTGAGCGCTTTGAAGAAAGCGAAGGATGGATAGACCGAAGACTTTTTAAGATATTCAGGCGTCAATAAATACGGATATACGTTGAGAGATGGACTTAACAGAAGAGAAGCGAAGTGATGAATTATTTGAGGTGGTGGATGATGTGAAACCAAAATCCACGTGCTTAGAGAATTTCATGATGTCCTTTGGGCTGGTCACAGAGGAGTTTGGGCCACTTATACAAAGATTAAGGAACGATATTGGTGGAAGGGTTTATATAAGGATGTTGAAGAATTTGTAGCTTCATGTGTTGTATGTCAACTTCAATCTAAGGCCCGATACAGGGATGAACTACATCCCACTTATCCTCCTTCAATTCATTTCCAATGGATGATTGACTTAGTTGCAATGCCACCTGGAATTTGGGGAATGAAGTATCTTGTTTTGGCAAGGGAAGAGCTCTCAAACTTTGTTGAAGGAAGAGCTCTTCGAACCAAGACTACGGAAGGAATTTGCAGATTCATTCTTGAAGATATTTTTAGCAGATATGGAAGTATTGGAAGAATGAGAGCTGATAAGGGTGAATTAGATGCAATTGAAGCAAGATCATTTTTTCAAAGATATGGTGTACAGCTAAGATTAACAACTGCTTACAATCCTGAAGCTAATGGCAAAATAGAGAGGGGACACCCTTTATCATTCATGCCTTAGTTAAGGCTTGTAAAGAGAAGCCTAATCTTTGGCCTAGGCTATTGCCATTTGCATTATGGGCTGATAGAACCACCCATAGCACTGTCACTGGATATATGCCAGTAGAACTTATGCATGGACATAAGCCTATTATGCCTGGAGAAGAATCAGTTCCAACTTGGATATTTTTGTCTTGGGAAGATGATATTACAAGAGAAAGGCTATTAGAACTTCGCATTCAGCAGCTTAGAAGATTGCCTGAAGATATGCAAATAGCATTAAAAAGGCTTAAGGTTGCTAGATTGAGCAATAAAGAGAGATTTGACAAAACCCATAGAATGAGGTCTAAGAAAATTGAAGAAGGTGATTGGGTGTTGGTGTTTGACAGTTCATTAGAACATCAGCACAGCACAATGAGGAAGTTTGCACGAAGATGGTTTGGACCATATGTGGTGGTTAAAGTACATACCAATGCCACATATTCGCTGCGAGAGTTGGATGGAACTTTATTGAAGATCCCAATAGCTGGCAAAAGAATTAAAACATATAGAAGAAGGGATGGAAAGTTTCACACCAATGATCTTGAAGAATTCTTAACTCCATCAGAGACCAAAGAAATACCAGAAGGTGATGAAGAGATTGAAACGGAGGATGAAGAGGATTAAACTTGGCACATACTGGAGGATGTGCAGGTTTAGAGGGGAAGCATGTCATACTGCATTTACGTGCAGTGTATAAAAATATGAAAAATCTTGTATCTATTGTTAATATATGTGTGAGTGCTAAAGGTTATTTTAGAAGATATTATAAGGAGAGGATTTATTATAGCCACTTAGTTAGTGAATTAAGATGGCTATTTGTTTTGTTCTTATCTTATTTATATCCTAGAATAGATTCTTTTGTAATTAGAAGAAAGATAAAGATTGTTTTATCTTTCTTGTTGACTTTTGAGGTAGAATGGACCTTGTGAGGGATAAGAAAGAAGAGCATGGGGTGAATAAGGCCCATCCAATAGGATTTGGCTGCCCATGTGGGCGTCTCATAGTCTAATATAGAAAGAAAGGGAGATATACTCCTCTTGTTAGATTGTGCAAGAAGGCAGTTTTGAGTAGTGAACTTTGGAGAGAGATAGCTCCAAGGAGATAGAAGTGTTTGTAGTGAAAATTGGTGGGTGTGTTCTTCGAGTTGTGAGGATTCTAGAACCTACTCACTTGCTTGTATTGGAGTTGTGAACAAAAGGTTATGCTTGTTTTAGTAGAGTGAGGTTTGCTGCCACCCGACGAAGAGGGGCAGAAACTTCGAGCTGCCACTGCAAGTTTGATTTCGACTCTTTCTTAGTGAAATTTATAAAAAGTGTGGAAAATTGTGCTAGCTTTCTATCAAGACATCTCTTGTAGCATTTGGAGTTGGAGAGCAAAAGTTGTGAGCTTAAAAGTGGAAAAGGGTTTGCTGCCACCCGATGAAGAGGGGCAGAGACTTTGTTCAACCAACCAAGTCGGACAGTCTCTTCAATCTTTTTGATATTTTAGGTGCTTATAGTAGCTTGTGTAAGCTTTTCACAAAAACAAAAATCAATACATTTGGAGCTTTGATGAAAGTTTTATGAGCCGTGAAGTGTCAAAGAGGGAAAATTATTGCTAGGGTTTGAAGAGTAGAATCGACTAGCTACAAAATCTGGAGTTTGAGAGGCATGCATGCGAAATTTTAGAATAAGTTAGGTGATGGAGTGAGCTTTCTAAAAAGCTATTGCATGTCCAATTTGGAGAAGGGAAGTGATCACAACAAAGGCTGAAGTGAAGAGGAGCTTTGCTGCCTTTGCATTTGCTTGGAAATTTTAGCGCCTACTTCTTTTAGCCATAACTTTTAAATGGTAAGTCATCTATTTGTGAAATTTTGATATGTTTTACAATGGATTATTGGCTTTCCATAGGCTATAAGCACGCTTGATTCGACCTTTAGATGAATTTTTAGTGATTTATTTAGTTTCAGTTTGTTGTATAACTTGTATTCCTCATATGCGGTTGTATTTTGAGGTATACTTGAATACATACATACTTTGCTTATACTTTTTATACAAGTATATATACTTGTATTTATACAAGTATTCTATAAGTATTCTACAAGTATTATACATAATATTTGTACAAGTATTTGTACAAGTATTATACCAAGGATTTATACAAGTATTTATACAAATGTTATACCAAGGATTTATACAAGTATTTATACAAGTATTTGTATAAGTATTATTCAAGTATTTATACTTTATATTTGTACAAGACTTGTACAAGTATAATACAAGTATAACTTGAAAGCTTGAAGAAATATTGTGCAAGTATAGAACATACTTGCACGGCTTCCTCTCATGTTCCCTGCTAGTTCTAGTAGCAGCTAGGAACCTGGCGTTTTCCCAAGGCGAATTCTCTCTACCCGACACCGCGAATATCCTCAATTTAGTTCCAGTAAGTCTTAGCGGTCCAAATCACATTTCTATCTCTCCATCAAACTGCAAGTCTTGTCGGTAAGGATGATGCATGTGCAACCTATATCATGAGGTCACATACATGACTTTTATATTTTTTGGACCTCATGCTAACTTAAAAACTATATTAGGTCCACACATCGGACATGCCCTATAACCCTTTGTTTGTTGACTTGAAATTAATTTATATGCTGAAAAATCCAAAACTATCCACAAAAATAATCCACATAATATAAAGTGTGCTAGTTCATCCTCTATCGTAGCATCAAACGCATGTTTATTAGCCCATATTTGGAGCAATTCCTCAAGTAAAGGCTCAAGAAACACATCAATATTCTTCTCAGTGGACGAATCTTTACCAGAAATAAGAATGGCCAAAGAAATGAAAAACTTTTTTATGACAAGCCATAGAGGCAAGTTGTAAATGGTAATTAGAATTGGCTATGTCAAATGAGCTGAACTTCTCATTGAGAATGGGTTCATTCCGTCAAATGAGAATTCTAAGTACACATTGCGCTGTTTGAATGTGAAGTCTATGTCGATGCTTGAAATGTGATTCCAAGTTGGAGAATCTACAATGAATATCATTTGCTGATTTCCTTCCAAGGCTGTTGCTGCGCCACTCTCTAAATACCATTTTATTAACATTGATAATGCTGGTGATCCGTACATCTTCAAAATCCTAGGAATCAATAGAAAGTGATGAATGTATTTTCTAGGGTATATTTTGGATCCAACCAAGTACTTGCTCTTTCCACAAACAGGGCAATTCTCCAAGTTCAAAAGATCTCCTCTAAATAATACACAACCTTGTGGACATGCATGGATTATATTATATCCCAATTTAAACGTGCTTATCATTAATTTGGCTTCATAATAACTACTAGGTAATAAATTTCCTTCTGGCAGCAACCCTTTATGCAAGTAATGAAAGAGTTCATTGGTGAAAGCATTGCTTATCCCATATATACTGCACATGGTTATTAAGACCACAACAGATGAAACCATGCTTATTGAACATCCTGGATAAATAAGATGTGATGTATGGTCATACAACTTGTCTAAATCCCTTGCTAAAGAGACATCACTCTCCCAATTATCATCAAGTGAGTGTCCAAATATCTCTTCGTCACCTATGTTTACATCTTGCAATTCTGCAGCCAATTGGATTCCATCTAAAAATTGTTGCTAAATATGATGATCCTTATTAAGCCACGCCTCACTTATTGGAGAATCGGAGTGCATATTTAATTCTCCAGATATGTATGCATCAAAGTCACTGTCCGCTGCCACATACCATCCTCCAGCCTCAAGATAACCTGCATTTGGATCACCTCTAATCATGGACCTCATGAGGAAAGGATCCCACCCATAACTTGTCAAATGCTCTATAACTGCTGATATTGATAAGCGTCGACCACTATGGCAGTAATTGCATGGGCAACTCCAACTTGTAATGGAGACTTTACTATGACCTGCAACCTCCAATTCTCTTTAGAAAATAAGCTCTTCTCTGCTACTCCATCAAAGCCTCCTTTCTAAGTAGGCCATGGCAAGGACCTCAGGTCATTCACATGTGCTAAAATTTCATGGAAGAATTGAGGTGGGATCAATTTAAAAACAATAGCAATTATAAATAACAAAAGTATAAAAATTCTCAAAGTTCAGAAATTAACATTAAACATGAAACAACTTCTAACAAACATTTACATCAAATTTGACGTGACACTATTATAGATAATTACTTTTAACAGTGTATTATATTAACAATAACATAATGGCATTATAAAAAATAATTTTTAATATAATTTTTAACACAAATGCATTAAAACTAATATCACTTCACAAAATATATGTGCTAAATCCTAAGTCCTAATTGCACTATTTGGTACAAAATCTCTACTAGGTGCCTACACCTTGCCTCTTTAGATTTTTAGATGACAGTACTTGAAAAACCATAAAAGACGTAATCATAGAAGAAATTTCAAAGTACAAGTATCAGAGAAATCAAAATATTTGATAAAACCTAATAGAGATGGCCGCGCGGTTCTAGAAAGAGGGCTTCGGAGACAATGCTCCAAGTCAAAGTATTTGTAGACTCTTAAGACAAGGCATGGATAAGAACTTAAGTCACACTTTGGAACATTACAGCCAATGCTCATTGCAAGGAGAAACAAAGAGAAATACAACATTGTCATAATACGTTGTCAGGTAGAAAGAATTCGCCTTGAGAAAACGCCGGGTTCCTAGCTGCTACTAGAACTAGCAGGGAACATGAGAGGAAGCCGTGCAAGTATGTTCTATACTTGCACAATATTTCTTCAAGCTTTCAAGTTATACTTGTATTATACTTGTACAAGTCTTGTACAAATATAAAGTATAAATACTTGAATAATACTTATACAAATACTTGTATAAATACTTGTATAAATCCTTGGTATAATACTCATACAAATACTTGTACAAATATTATATATAATACTTATAGAATACTTATAGAATACTTATATAAATACTTGATATAAATACAAGTATATATACTTGTATAATAGGTATAAGCAAAGTATGTATGTGTTCAAGTATACCTCAAAATACAACCGCATATGAGGAATACAAGTTATACAACAAGTTAAAACTAAATAAATCACTAAAAATTCATCCAAAGGTCGAATCAAGTGTGCTTACAGCTTATGGAAAGCCAATAATCCATTGTAAAACATATCAAAATTTCACAAATAGATGACTTACCATTTAAAAGTTATGGCTAAAAGAAGTAGGCGCTAAAATGTCCAAGCAAATGCAAAGGCAGCAAAGCTCCTCTTCACTTCAGCCTTTGTTGTGATCACTTCCCTTCTCCAAATTGGACATGCAATAGCTTTTTAGAAAGCTCACTCCATCACCTAACTTATTCTAAAATTTCGCATGCATGCCTCTCAAACTCCAGATTTTGTAGCTAGTTGATTCTACTCTTCAAACCCTTGCAACAATTTTCCCTCTTTGACACTTCACGGCTCATAAAACTTTCATCAAAGCTCCAAATGTATTGGTTTTTGTTTTTGTAGAAAGCTTACATAAGTTACTATAAGCACCTAAAATATCAAAAGGATTGAAGAGACTTTCCGACTTGGGTGGTTGAACAAAGTTTCTGCCCCTCTTCGTCGGGTGGCAGCAAACCCTTTCCCACTCTCAAGCTCACAACTTTTGCTCTCCAACTCCAAATGCTACAAGAGATGTCTTGATAGAAAGCTAGCACAATTTTCCACACTTTTTATAAATTTCACGAAGAAAAATTTGAAATCAAACTTGCAGTGGCAGCTCGAAGTTTCTGCCCCTCTTCGTCGGATGGCAGCAAACCCTACTCTACTAAAACAAGCATAATTTTTTGCTCACAACTCCAAAACAAGCAAGTGAGTAATTTCTAAAATCCTCACAACTTGATTAACACACCTACCAATTTTCATTATAAACGCTTCTATATCTACGGAGCTATCTCTCTCCAAAGTTCACTATTCAAAACTCTCTTTCTCTCCCTCCCTCTCGGTCTAGCAAGAGGAGTATATCTCCCTTTCTTTCCATATTAGACTATGAGATGTCCACATGGGCAGCCAAATCCTATTGGATGGGCCTTATTCACCCCATGCTCTTCTTTCTTATCCCTCACAAGGTCCATTCTACCTCAAAAGTCAACAAGAAAGGTAAAACAACCTTTACTTTTCTTCTAATTACAAAAGAGTCTATTTTAGGATATAAATAAGGTAGAAACAAAATAAATAGCCATCTTAATTCACTAACTAAGTGGCTATAATAAATCCTCTCCTTATAATATCTTCTAAAATAACCTCTAGCACTCACACATATATTAACAATAGAAACAAGATTTTTAATATTTTTATACACTGCACATAAATACAGTATGACAACGTGAAGTCTTGCTTGAGAATGCTCCGGGCACTTGGCTGTGGAAGATAAAAAGGAAATACGCCACAACAAAATCCTAACAATTCTAATAGAATCTTAAATAACTTCTATTAAACCTTAACAATATTTTTCAGCTTGATTCAATCTTAAAGAAATTATAAAAGAAGAATAAATGAGTCATACAATAATCATAATAGAAAATAATATATAAAATACTAAATTTAGAAAATACTAAAAATAGAATCTTAAAACCCTAAATCATATCTTATTCAAATCCTAGTCAAATCCTAAGTCAAACCTTGATCAAACCCTAGTCAAATCCTAAGTCAAACCCTGGTCAAACCCTAGTCAAATCCTAAGTCAAACCTTGATCAAACCCTAACCCTAATAAAACCCTAACTCAAACTCTGGTCAAACCCTAGTCAAATCCTAAGTCAAATCCTAATCAAACCCTAATCAAATCCTGATCAAACCCTAATCCTAATGAAATCCTAATTCAAACCCTGGTCAAACCTTAGTCAAACCCTAATCAAACCCTAAGTCAAACCCTGATCAAACCCTAACCCTAATGAAACCCTAACTCAAACCCTGGTCAAACCTTAGTCAAATCCTAATCAAACCCTAAGTCAAACCCTAATCAAACCCTAATCCTAATGAAACCCTAACTAAACCCTAAATCCAAATCCTAATCAAATCCTAATCCTAATAAAATCCTAATTAAATCCTAAATCCAAATCCTAATCAAACCCTAGTAAAATCTTAAACCCTAAATCCTAGCCAAGCCCTAAGCAATTTCTAAGGCAATTTTAGAACCACAATAACTACCAAACAAACCGTTGATCTTCATTGAAATTTTTCATACACCTTAATAATTAAGTTAACAACACACACACTAAGTTTAAAGAAGATCCAACTTACCAAAAAGAAGAAAAACTTACAAATTTGCTCGGGTATCAGCCGGCCTCCTTCTCCAATCTTCACGCCAATATTCCAGTGCCTAAACCTCCTATTTGCACCATTCAATTACTTCTAAATTTCACATGCATGTAGGAAATTAAGTCTTATACACACAAACATAAATTTCATCCTAATCCAACTGATAGATTGCTCAAAATCTGCAAAATCCTAACTGACCTTTAAAACCCAATTCTAGAGACCCCAACCCACATAAACTTCAATAACCTTTGATCGAACTGTTAGATCAATCTCAAATTCATAGCATCTTACAAGCACAACCGTATGCACAAACCCACAAAATTTCACTTGACGATCTATAACCAATCTCACAAAATCCTCAAAAATATAAACCCCAATATACTTCATAAATTCTAAAGTCTCCCAAATTAACTCTGACTTTCCAAAGCTCTTACAAACTTAACTTTTATTCAAATCATTCAAAACTAAAACACATACAAACTTCTTTAAGTCTATCTTCTAATCCTACTCTCCGATTTGCAAAAAGACCCCGGATCCGCCGTAGGCACGCGGTTTTGTGCCCCGGGATCTGGTTTCGAACCAAGTTCTTAACCGGCCCTCTCTGGGTATCAGCTCTTGTAAGTTTGAGGTAAATTTCTCTAAAATCTACTCTTAACTCCTTATTGAACATACCTATACCAATTATTTTTCTAATCTACTTTTTTTTACCATATTTATGGCTTTACAAAGTAAATAGAAATCCTTTTTATAAAAGGCAGCATTAGCACCTTTTAATTTTTACTACCTCCTTGTCTATTATCTATTTTTCTAATATAATTTTCTCAAATATTTCCATTTGAGCTCTTCTATAATATAATCACTCCTTCCCTCTTTCACCTAGTGGTTGTATTACTGCACGACAGCATCCCTTGTGTTACCAGCCACCTTGCGTTATTGAAAAAAATTATCGACGAATCTAGCTATGCAAATCCCATTTCTTTGAAGGCAAGCTCTTTTCTCCCACCTTTCCTCTCTATTCCTTGCTTCCAATGCACATGGATCCTACAAATTAATGAAGGAGTAAGGCTGCTAAAAATCAATATTCACAAATAGGAAACGGATCTAGAAAAAAAATAGCAAGCGGCCACTAATTTTCTGATTACCTAGGGTACAACTACGATAGGATTTCAAGCTCTATGCTCGTGTTTGGAAGGCTCTTGTTGAATCCTTATTCAATTGCTTGCTCACATTATAAGATATGTGTCTTTGCAGCGCCGTAGAGCAACATAAGAATTATTTTATAAGTGGGTTCTTCTGTCGATCTCAAAGTTGGCAAGAAAGAGGCGTAAGAGACTGTCCAAATTAGAAACTGGTTTACGGGCACAGGGTACTCGCAAGGCAGGTAGTTGCCATGAAGCTTTCACACCACAGTCAGCTAAAAATCCTACTTCAGTTCATTGGACAAACTCGAGTCACAACCACACCTTTACATCACTGACAAATAGATTAAGAAGGCTTGGACATGTGCTTGAGGTCGGAAGCATAGGAGCAATGGCGCATGAAAGTAGGGTTTCACCGGAGTCCCAGCCGTCACATAGCACTATATTGAAGAGCCAGCGCCATTGATTACAGCTTGCAGCAGGTGGAGAGGGAGATGCAGTTCATTGTAGCCAGACAAAGAAGGAAAAAATTTTCACAGTGATAACGTCCCATGATATTTGACACAATGGTCAAAAGAGCATGCATTATAGTCATTTTTTGCAAGATTGAGGTGTTTCTGAAGGCTCCAACGATGTTAGTGGATGAGGTTCCGACGATGATAGTAGAGGAGGCAGATCTGAGGGTGTAGATGGTGCTCATCGTATTTGTGGTCAGAGATCACTTTTGAGATCGCTGTCGCAAACACATTCATGCCTTGATAGTGGATGCTCTTCTATGGACAACTTCAACGTTGGTTTAAAAAAAAAACGGGTGAGATTAAATCGGAACAGCACACCCTTAGGGATGATGAAATTGCATCTAATAAAAGATCATTGCTGCAACCATAGTTTGGGGAGGACGGTCGTGGTTATGGTGATTGTTATTTTTTTTGGTATTTTTGAGTTGAATTTTGTGATATTTGATAGTGGTTTGATGGTGATTTTATTTGATATTTTGTGAAAAAATGCACGGGGATTTTTTTTTTTGGATCACAACATCCGATTGAATCTGCCCAAGATAAGGCACTGGATTATTTTGCCAATTGATAATTTGTTGATAGCGACCATTGGCATTGATGCTGGCAGAGCCGATGTTGGTAGAGCTGCCAGTGATGGAAACTTGCTTGGAAATTTATCTTTAAGCAGTTCTTAATTAAAGTTGATTTGTTGGAATAATAATGATAATAAAATATAGTTGTCATGTGCATTGAATTGGAAGTTTATTTAGATTGCGGTGCATGGCGAGCTTGTTAATTTTTATTTCAAAGTAGTTGCAAAGTCAGGTGAATTGGATCATCGTTGATGAGCTCGTTAAAGCCGACGCGCTTGAGTTCAAATTTGTGGTTCAGTGACACTCGCATTGTGCCAGACATTACCTTCTCTATTAGTCAAATTGTGGACGAATTCTATTTTTTTTTTTTTTCTTAGGATTTTTAAGTACCAATTAGGACTTTGAAGCAACAATAATTGAAGTGAGTATTGAACATTGTGGTTAGAATTTTCATGCAGGATTTTATTTTTTATCTTTTAGATGATACAAGGCGATGTTAGATTCATATTATATCCAGAACCATGGCTATAGCATTGAGTGGTACGTTTTTCTTGACGTGTGGTTGCGTTGAGCTCTCTTTATGCCTGCACCATAATTTCATTTCTTAGTCAGATATAATTTTGTTAGTGCGTGCAAAAGGGCAAGAGGTGAATTGCTCCTAAGTATTTGTCCAACCCTAGGTTAGCACTCCCATTTTGGTCAATTCATTTAGGTGTTCTTTCCTTCTGCTGGTGAAAAAATTTATGCATCATCAATAAATCATATGGTTTAGGTTTCTTTTTCTGATCAAGATTGTAAATGAAATGACATCATCAAAGTAAACAACACTTTTTGTATCTTCTTGAGAAATAAATTTTGCCAATTTTGACTCACGAGATTAATTTGTTCCTTTATAAGAAATTGACATGTGAAATTAGTTCATTGGTGATCTACTTTTGATTGTCACACGGGCACACACACCCGAACTAGTATTTCTTAGAGTACTAGCTAAAAGTCATATTATTTGTTATTTTTCTATGAGAAGGAAGAATTTTACGGCTTGTGAGGTGAGATGAGGTGACGTGAATAGCCTCACATGCATATTCATCTCTGCCTGTGTGACGAGGTGCAAAATGCTAATTTCTTGAAAAATCATACTGTAGAGAGGTGTTTACTTGTGTGAGATTGTGCTTGTATTGTGTGTGCTTTTTAGACAATTTAAGGTTAAAGAGAGTGAATTCTCGCTACTTGCGTGTGGAATCTGTGGTGGAGTGTGGAAAAAAAAAAGTGAGAAAAATAATTGATTGATTTTTTTTTTGATTTTCTTCTTTTCTTCTTTTGAATAGTCTTTGCTCAGCACTCGATTGAATGAAAGAGAAGGTCTGCAACAATGGGTCTTATAGAGATGGAAGTGCAATACCCTCACCAATGCTTGTGGGATATGAGCAATCATAGCTTTGAGCAATTCTCTGCCTGCAGAGGAATGATGCCACCAATCAGTTGCTCCCTGGTTGCAAAACTTCCTTTGCTTTTTGCAACATCTCTTATATGTCTTCTTGTTGATTACGTAGTATTGGATTTGTGATACCTTTCTCCATTATCAGATATTTGCTGGAACAGTACATTAAAGTTCAGCTTAGATATAGAAGTTATTATGCTCTGTCCGATATTTTATAAGACCGACTCTGAGATTTTAGCGCTTAGTTTTGCATGTAACTTCTTGGGAGTGGACGATAGCATGAAGGCCATTCATAACCACTACTTCAAAGAACGAAGCTGCAAATGTGGCTCTAAAAGAGTCGGTGCTACAAAATTATAACTCTTGCTCAGCGTTCCAGTTTTACAAAAGAATTGTGTAGAATGCTGGCTTGGCCAGATGAGCTATCATGGTCTAATGCAATCCATGACAGGACAGGTTCATACATTAAGCATGGATTTTTTAATGTTTTATTAATTTTGTGCTAATTTATTGTAAGGCCATGAATTAGATTTTATTGGTTAAATTTTCTTCTATGTACAGCTCCATTGTTTTGACATCCTGTTGTAAAAGTTTTAGGTCTGGTTCAACTAGATTTAGTTTTTGTTAATTCATGTGCATGAGGTGATGTAAGGGCAGGTTCAATTAGCATGCATTCTCCATTTGTTTCATCTATTCAAGTACAAATTAGCACCAAGGTTCTAATTCAACTCTTGTTCAACTAGACTTGGTTCTTGTTTATTTTAATATGCATGAGACAAGGCAATATTAGGACAAATTCATAAAGCGTCAAACGTCCATTAGTTTGTTTTTATTTTTTATAATTTTATTTTTTTGAACTTTCAACAAGGCAACAAAGCTCATAGTTCTTATTTGATTCTTTTTACGTGATTTACAGTTTCAAACGTCCATTAGTTTTTTTTTATTTTTTTTATTTCTTTATTTTTTGAATTTTTGAATTTTCAGCAAGATAATAAAGCTTGTGGTTCTTATTTGGTTTTTTGTGCATAATTTATAAATTCAAACGTCCATTAGTTTTTTTTTTTTTTTTATTTCTTTATTTTTTAAATTTTTGAATTTTCAGTAAGATAATAAAGCTTGTGATTCTTATTTGGTTTTTTGTGCATGATCTATAAATTCAAACGTCCATTAGTTTGTTTGTTTTTATTTTTTTTTATTTATTTTTTGTTTTTTTGAATTTTTAGTAAGGCAACAAAGCTTGTTTGATTTTTTATGCATGATTTATGGTTTTATTAGTTTTGTGTGAAATTTTAGGCAAGGTAGTAATTCAGCTCTTGATTCACGTTTTTCCGTGAAGATTAGATATTTTTTGAGGATTAGATTCTTTTTTTTTGGTTTCAATCCAATTGACAATGATTAATTTTTTTAGCATGTAAAGGCATGCTCCAACAATTTTCAGGTCTTCCTAAGACCTAGACCGACTGTCTTATCTATTTTTTCTAATTTGGATTTTTTTTTTTTTTTTTTTTTTTTTGATTCTTTTGAGTTGTTTCATTGCCACAAGTTGTACACCATGTGACTTTTCTTTGCTGCTGTGCACATTGCATCATTTTTCTTGTTGATGTTGTGTCTAATTGGATTATTTTTGAAAAAATTTCTATCCCCGTTATCCTAAAACCATTAAAGTTTATGAATATTCGTTAAATCGTTACATTTTAACGCACTATATTAACAGAAATGTGAAATTTTAATAATTTTTAATATGATTTTAATAGTCATATTAAACAAAATTGTTAAAATTTCATACTTATGTTAAAACAATGTGTTAAAATTGGCACGTCTTGTTATAAGTGTTGTATCCTTTGCCAGTGAAATTTATCATTCCATTTGTGTACAATTAATATTAACGTTGTTCCAATTACTGATTTGCTATGCTGCTATACACAATTTGCTTGTATTTGTGGTAAAAAAAAACTTTAAATTGTCAACTCTAGCAGCAAGTTGAAGCTGCTTAGGATTTGGTTTTCTTTCAATGCTATGCAATTTTGTTTATTTTGTTGATATTGTGGCCAATTTGCTTGTACTATTTTACAAGTTAGAAATTATTTTTTTGTCACAAGCTTGGTGGGAGGTTTGATGCTTCTCACATTATATTTGTTATAGTCAGTTTTGTAGCTTAAATAATGTGCTTCTTGCATTTGTTGTCGGCTATAAAAAAACTTCTTTATGACAAGCCCTTAACAATTGATATTGATTTAAGAACATCTGCTTGGGATGGGAGCCAACTAAGTCTGCGATTAGCGAGAAAGTAGCAGCCATAAAAGAACAAGAGCGACAAGCTTGATTATCACAAAAGAGGAAACTTAAGCACAAAGAGGCTGACAAAAGAGATGAGTGATTGGATAGGCTAGAGCAAGCCTAGGAGTCGTAACTACATACATTGGAGGCAATACAAGCGATGATGAAAGATCTCCACTCAACACGTTTTGGGAGCAGTTCGTTAGGAGGTGGTGGGAGTAAAGCAATGAATTTTGCTTCAAGAAGCATAGTTGTGATTGGAGAGGCTTTAGCATTGGTTTTGGAGCATGAGGAGAGTGATGACATTGCACCAATGTGTGTCGGTGACGTGATACTAGTTAGGTGTGATGAGCAGGTACTGCCATCAAACTTGCCTTCAAATTGTGAGGTGTCCATGCCACCTATCATGCCTTTGCAGTGTGAGGTGTATGTACCATCTCAAGTGATGTTGGCGCCTGAGGTGCCTCCAATATCTAAGGTCCCTCTAATGCATAAGGTGCCTCACATGCTAGAGGTGCCATTGCTACCTGAGGCATCAAAGACTCATGAGGTATCTACACTACCTCAGGTGCAGGTGGCACGTGAGGTGCCCCAACCTCAAAAGAATTTGTCGATTAATGAGGTGCCTCCGTAGTTTTTAATGAATTCCTTAACAATTGACGATAGAGTGAATCTGTTGGGACTTCCTATCAGTATTGCTTTATAAATTAAAACATAACGTAAAAGATATAAAAGAATATGTTAAAATAAAAAGATTAAGATTAGAAGAGGAGAGGATGAAAAAGAAAAGGAGTTGCGATTATAACCACATTATTTTGGATGTTACAATATTTATCGCAAGGTCATAGATGATAGGTAGGCCAAACTACTAATTTTCTACTGAAATTCTTAATAGCAGTATCAAGTCATGAAGCTAAGAATTTCTACTGTAAAGTCAAGTGGATTCGAACTCACGTCAACTCCAAAGTAGCTAAGAACTCAACCACACAAGCTTCTTTGACTTAGCAGTGTAGGATGTAGTTCTTTTTTTTTTATCTCTAATCTAATTTAAATTGTTTCTTTCTATTTGTTAGGTTTTTTTCTATTTTATCTTAAATCTACTTTATTTTTATTCTCTTCGCTCTTAAATCTGAATTTAAATGTTGTGGGCTGAAATTAGAAGAGAAGTTGGTAGAAAAATCGTAGTAAGAAGATAAAATAGAAATTTACCTCAAAAAGTGAGATTTTTTCAAGTTAATCCAAGATAAAAGATTAAAGAGGTAGGAAGACATGGGCTAAGGTGTCTCTTTGACCAAGAGGAAGAAGGGAGACTAGGTAGGGATGACAAGGAGGGATTGTGAGAGAGAAGGGAGAGAGTTTTTTTTGGAGGTGCATAGGATTTTTGTATAGGCAATGTATGTTTTTGTGTATAGAGGAAGCTTAGAAAAGATTTTAAGTGAAATTATTTGTAAATTTGTAGTAGATAAGATAAAAAACATATAGAGATAATTCTCATATCTTTTGGTTAAATATCAAGAGAGATATAAATCATCAAAGTTGCAGGTGTTTAAGACTAGGGCAATGAGGGTTACCAAATTTTAGGCCTTGGTTCTTATGAATCACTTGGACTCTAGAGGCAAAATTTATTGGATTTTTGTTCCTTATAAAATTAACTACTTTGTGTCAAAATCTCAAGTCAATATGATCTCTGAGCAGAGAGTTATGAGTGAAATTGTAACTGGGTTTGGATGAAAAGAAAAATAGAGTGAAGGTAGGATTGGCGTTAGTATGGACAATGTGTATGTGTGTGGGTTTTTTTGGGTATAAAGGGAGTTAGGAGAAAAATTTGAGTGTAAAATTTGATAGATATGTTCTATGTAAGTTAAGAAAGAGATAAGAGTAAGTTTGATACTCATTCGTTTTATGAATAAAATGTTATGTTCTTTCAAAGTGACAGGGATCTATATCCAAATCAGTGAAGTTTGAGGGAGCATATCTTTGTGATGAGAGTAGCATTTTGAGTAAAATTTATTAAAGTTTGTAGATATATGAGTCTATTAAGCTGTGTAAAAAATTGATTGCTATTAAAATTATGTTTAAAGAATTATGAAGAAATTTGTGGTCAGATTTAGAGTTGTTAGAAGACAAAATTATAGAAGAAGGGTAGAATCTATAACTCTAGTTCAAAGAGGACTTTTGGAACAAAAATTGGAGGATGTTTACAATATATAACAAGCAATAAGTCTACCAAATTTTAGTACTTAGGTCTTTGTTAATGAGGAGCAATGAAGGTGTAAAGCAAAGGGGATCTAAAATCAAAGGTAGCATAGAGGGATTACTTTGACAACATGATTCTCTCTAACCACATGAGCTATAATCAAGAGGTTTATGGAATTTGCTTTTTTATTTCTTTAAGTGCCTACTCTTCAAATTTTGTTACAATTAATGTGATATCCTAGGATTTATGATCAAAATTAGGAACAGGTTTTTAAAGGCAAAATAGGTTAGGGTTCATAAAGTATATTGTTTTAATATAAATTCTTCAATTTTATGAACTCTTATGGATCTCATCTTGCACTTAATTAACTAGAGGCACAAAAGACCTAGTGTTTCTTAGGACTAAGACTCTCATCATGATATCGGTAAGAATCCTTACCTTGTAGTTGCAAGGAGGCAAGTGCTCCAAGTCACAGGAGGGAAAATGCATTGCAAGCCTGTAAGTATTGGCAATATCAATGTAGAGGTTAAGAGTATAATTCGTGATTTTGAGGTGTTGTCATTTTCTCTGGAGCATGACTTGGAGCCAGTCATAAACTTGAAGGATGTTGTGGAACATTTTTTTATCTCGCCAGAGTATTTGATTCGTAAGCATGAGGTAAGTACGTGTCTTTTTAACTTACATGTTATATTATTTGATGTTTATTTATATTATTTTATATTATTTTATGTCATAATATATTATATTATATTATAGTATATTGTATTATGTTATTTTATATTATTTTATATTATATATTATATTATTTTATATTATCTTACGTTATATTATATTATTTTATATTATCTTATGTTATATTATGTTATTTTATATTATTTTGTTGATGGAAAAGCGTTGTAAATTCTATGTGTTTATGGTGTGTATTTGATATTGGTAGTTGTGCGTGATTAGGATCCTAAACTTGTGGCCGTTTCTACATCAGAAGAGGATGCTATGGTAGATGAGACTAAAAATTTGGTAAGACTTCTGCAATATTTATATCTGATTGGTAATTGTTAATTTGTATTTCATAGTTTTTTGGAAGGCTTGTAATAGCTCAAATTTTATATAGTATATTGCGCAACTTGTCTCATGTTCTTTCTGGGTGTTTTTATTTTTTATTTTTTATAATAAAAATGTGCAATTCAAAGAAAAGCAAACTCAAAGAAAGATACAATATCAGATCCATTGAAGGTATGTATCTCAAGTTATAATTAGTTTTCAGATTTTTGTACATGTTAGGAAAGTAAAATAGGCACTTGCTACATTTGACAATGGAATATTGGTTCTTGCAGCCTAGGAAAACAAAGTCCAAGCTTTAAAAGGGGAATTAAGCACAAAGGGAGGCTGGGCAATTTTTGGAAGAATCGGTGCCACACGAAGAAGTCGAGTATTATGGGAGACGCACATAGAATAGATTATATGCAGGATACTAATATATATAGTTATTGCAATTTTTTGTTTACGTAATATTTTCAGTTGTATTAGAGTATTGTGTATGAATATCATACGGATTAGAATTTGCAGCGGACATGGTTGTTACGAAAGCAATAGTCGATGTTAAAATAAGTTTTGTCATAAGTGCAACTATTGGCATTAAAATTGCAAGCTCTTGTTAATTTTGATGTTTAAACATTTGATAGTATTTGTTAAATAAGTGCATTACAATTTTAAGTTTAGTTAGTTATTATGTTAGAACAACAATTATTATATATTAAAATTATATTAAATGTAAATAACTTGATTACCATGTTGAAACAATATTTTAATAGGAATCATTATATTTAACATAAATTTTTAATATAGTTTAACACAAATTTTTAACACAATTTAATACAAATTTTAACACAATTTTATACAAATCTTTAACACATTTTAATACAAATTTTAACACAGTTTAACAAAAATCTTTAACACAATTTAACACAAATCTTTAACACAATTTAATACAAATTTTTAATACAATTCAACATAAATTTTTAACACAATTTAACACAAAATTTTAATATAGTTTAATACGCCATTCTTTGTCAAATCAGCATAAATAATGAGGTGGACATTTGACATGGCCATGTGAGTCAATGGTCAAAGGTGACATGGAACACTCCACGTAGAAGATACTTCAGCGCGCTAGCATAGACTTCTCTTTCTAAGTCATTTGCCATGCTAGAAAGAGCATGGATGAAAAACATTCCACGTGGATAGTGGAAGATGGAGAGGTTAACATAAAGAAACAGAATTTAACATGTTTTTTAAATGGTTATAACAGAACCATTCAGCCCCTCTCAAAGTTGATAACCAAGGTGACACGATATTATTTTTTTGATACTTTAAAATTCTTGTTAAATTGTATTAAAAACCGCATTAAACTCCATCATTTTTAACGCAACTCTATTCTAGTGGAATGCATTCTGACTTTATTTCTTGTCTAAAAGACTACCTTTTTCAACTATGATTGTATAATTGAAAACAACAAATCCTTGGTGGATCATTCCATTACTACTCTTAACTATCTTGTTAATTTGATTCATCTTAGCATCCCAAATCATACAATTGATTTGAAGAAAAAAAATATTTGTTACATTTTATGGAACATGTCTATTGAAAAAGGATTGGTCAAAAATACTTGTATAATAATAACTAAAATACACCATCATGTTATTGAAGTGGCTATCCTTTAAAATATTCTTGGAATGCCACCTTGGCATTTGATTCCAAGGATCATTTTCTACTTTTAGCTGAAATACTCAAGTTGGAGTGTTCATCACAAGTAACTTCTATTCTATCTTGTATATTCCTCCACATTCAATAGTTGTCAAGGTCTCACATTCAAACATATTATCCTCAACTTATACGTAATGGTGTTTGTTTAGGATCAATTTTATACTACCATGACATGCATTTGCAATTGAAAAGATGCTTTGATTTTTCTTTCTAGCAACTTGAAGAATGCTTAAAATACATATCCTTTAACCCATAATATTATATATAAAGAATTGATTGAGTAATATCATGTTTTATTCACGTATTTTGCACCTATATGGGACAATGATGGTGTACCATTTATGTATTTATATGTATATATGTATGTACATATATATATATATATATAAATTAATATGATATTTTTAGTATGATATTGAGTTAAGAAAAAGTGTGCATGAATGTTTTTCAAATTGATTATGACAATTGGTTCAATATCACAAAGGTCCTTTTGAGAATAAATTTTGTAAAAATAAATATAATATTTATTATTTATTTTTATGTAGTTATACATTATGTATTGTGTATAATCATTGCATAACATCAGCACATATGTAGGGTTATGGTTTTTCAACTCAGGTTCTATTGATCAGATACTGGTCAATTTTAAATAACAGCTATACAAAAAAATTAAAAAAATCATGTTTTATGCATTAATTATGTATATATATACATACATACACACATACATACATACATACAAAGACAACCAAGGTCTGTTCAAGTTTTATGAAGTACACTTACAAATGCAATGATATTTGAAAATGACATCTAAAATCCAGCTACCTCTTGCAAATTACTTGAACGCAGACTTGGAAGAGTATTTTTTACACATGAAACATATGTGCACCAAGAGAGGAATATATACATATATATATATATATTCAGACACGCACACCAGTTTTGCAAATTAGAAACTTACCAAGTTTGACAGAGTTGTGAGATATTTTCACACACGAGCTTCCCACTGTTCAAGTCACGTGTACCCACTCCCACACGAAGTGCAGAAAAGCTTCCAAAACCCCGTCATGACGTCAGACAATCGTCTTCCAATGCCGAGACTGGGCCCACATACGGATGAACATCTCAATGGCGGATGAAGAATGATTCGACTCCAAGGTCAAAGAGAGAAGCAGGCCGCCACGTGTTTGTGGGCACGGGAAGACGAGCTGGAGCCATTGCAAAGCGATCGAGGGTTGGGACATTGCGCAGGCAGGCGGGGGCATGACTGGTAGCACTTCGACGTGCTAGTCTGCGTCTTTGAAGGTTCTGCTCTCGCAAACCCTGCTGCTTCTCATTGTGCTACGTGACGTAGCATCTGCAGCTTGAGAATCTATTTCGAGTTTGTGTGTTATTTAGTGGGGTTGATGCGAAGCGTTGAAGTTACTCCGTTGTGGATAGTTGATTGTTCTCTACGCTTATCTTCATTTTTAGATCGAATTGTGGATGCGACGTTTCTACATCTAGTTTTGTGTTATTCCTCGCATTCTAGCTCCGAGGTATTGCGTGCAGCACCCTTGTGCTTGGTCTTGATCTTCGCTGTCGGTATCTTCAGCTGGCTTTAGATGTGTGCCATTGCGCTCTTTGCTCCGCTTTTGTTAGGGGATATGATTTATGTCGAGGTCTGCCACTTTCTTACGAACTCAATTACCTGTCGGCTGGTCTTATGTTTGAGCATGATGTTGTTCTTTTACTCATTGTTGTTTGAGAGCGAAGTAGGATAATTATGTTCACGATGCCATTCCTTTTTACAAATGATATCCTTGTGTCCCCATATGTGCCGCAGCCCAGAGCAGTTTTGCTGTGGTCTTCGTAGCGGAATGATTACAGTTGGTTGGATCGTGTGTCCTCTCGCTAACCTTTATTCGTGGTTTGTGTGAATGTTAGGAGTCGTCATGCAGTAGGAATGTCAGTATTCGTTTCGGTCTGTGAAATGAACCTCGTTTAAGAATCACAAAGTCTGAAAGTTGTGAAAAAATGTGAACAAATATTTGGGTGTTTTGTGAGGGTAGCATCAACGTAGGTCGAGTATATGTTGCATGTTTCAGCGTCGTGTGGGGCTTTGAGTCAATATTGCGTTTCTTGATAAGGGAGTGGTTTGATAGCCAGAATCAGACCTTTTGAAAGTTATAAGCGTACAGTTTTGGACTGCCGGTAGTCAACTGTAATGCTCTGTCAGAGCATGAAGATCATGGCTTTCGTAGTTTGAAGCAAGTTGAAAGGTCCAGAAAGAGGACATGTAAGAGGTCGTGCATGTATTTTTAGCACTCCGCAATTCTGTTGCAGATTTTGAATTCCTGATGTTACTGGAGAGTATTGGCTTTTCGCACTTGATTTGCATGTTCGAACATTGACTTTCTATGAAGCTTTGTGCCTGTTTTCTCTCTCATTTCGATATCGAACAAAAAATCGTTCAATGTAAGTAATAACTAAGGCTTTCTTTGTCGCTGCAATAAGTTTTTGGCTCTTAATACAAAGTAGTAATGTGTGGTTGTTGATGACCCCAAATGCAGATTCATGTGGATTCCGCATTGGCGTTGATCACAACCGACTTGAAGGTGTTGGTATATCCGCAAGGATAAGATTCGCAATGGTGCGACTTGCAGCGGTGGGGTTTCTAGCATTGCTGTGTATCACGTTGAGTGTGTCCGCTTATTCAGCGGACTTCGACGAGAAGGATGTAGTTGTCCTCGGTGCAAGCAACTTCACGGAGGTGGTGAACAGTCATAAGTTTGTCTTGGTTGAGTTTTATGCTCCCTGGTGTGGCCACTGCCAAACATTGGCGCCGGAGTATGCCAAGGCAGCCACTGTACTGAAAGATGATGGTGCGGTTCTTGCGAAGGTGGACGCCACAGAGCACTCAGATTTGGGCCAGCAGTTTCGAGTCCTGAGCTTCCCTACAATGTTGTTCTTCGTTAACGGAGTGCACAAGCCCTACACTGGCGGCCGTAAGGTTCACGACATCGTGGACTGGGTGAAAAAGAAATGTGGACCTTCTGTCCAAACTCTCAAGTCTACTGCTGATGCCGAGAAGGCGTTGGAGGTTGAGACCCCAATTGCCGTTGCTTACGTGGAGAGACTCGAGGATAAGAATGCTAATGCGTTCGTTACAGCAGCCGACAAGGAGGAAGGAGTCTCATTCTACATGACTGAAGACAAGGAAGTGGCCGCGAAGTTCAGCCTTGAGAAGACACCCTCGCTTGTATTGTTAAAGAAGCAGGCTGAGAAGGTTGCCCTATTTGAGGGTGACTTTGAGGAAATGGCCTTGACTAGCTTCGTGGCTATGAACAGGCTTCCTCTAGTCATCACATTTGGCCGTGAATCAGCACGTTTCAACAAGCAGTTCTTCTTGTTTGCAGGCACTGAGGATTACGCCAAGATCCGTGTGACATACGAAGAAGCTGCGAAATCTTTCAAGGGACAGATTATCTTCGTTCTCGTTGATCTTGCCAACCGAGAGGTCGCTGCTCCCGTCCTAGAATTCTTCTCTCTCAGTGGCGAGAAGACAAAGCTCATGGGGTTTGTACCTGAGGCGAGTGGTTTGAAGTTCGGATACGATGGAGATTTCAGTCTTGAGTCAGTCAAGGAGTTCGGTGAGAAGTTTCTGGAGAACAAACTTGTCCCATACTTCAAGTCTGAGGACATTCCTGAGACGAACGACGGGCCTGTGAAGGTGGTTGTCGGCAAATCTTTCGAGGACATCGTTTTGGACGAGTCCATGGATGTTCTTCTCGAGGTCTATGCTCCGTGGTGCGGCCATTGCAAGAGTTTGGAACCCGAGTACAACAAATTAGCAGAGCTGTTGAAGGACGTGAAGTCGATTGTGATCGCCAAGATGGACGGCACTAAGAATGAGCACGGTCGCGTCACCATTACGGGCTTCCCAACTGTTGTTTTCTTCCCCGCGGGAAAGAAGACGGAGGAACCAATATCGGCAGGAGCATACAGGACGGCAGCTGGATTGGGCAAGTTCCTGAAAGAGAAGGCCGCAATCCCCTTCGAGGCTGATCTTCCGGAATACGTTGAGCCTAAGAACGAAGGCCAGGCTGACGCTGAAGAGCCGGAACATGTAGAGGAACATACTGACATGGAGGTAAGTAAAGACGAGCTTTGAGCGATCTGATTAGCGATCTTAGATTGAGGTTTACGTGTTTCGTTCTTGTGTAGCGTCAAATCCATGCGAATCACGTGAAAGGTTGTAACTCTGGCCTCAAGCAAAGATGAAAATTTCGAGATTCTTTATTTCGAAAGCATTGATAATCTTTTGTTGCCATGTCAGCTTTTTAAACATGTAAGCAAGGAAATGAAAACGTTGGTGTTACAATAAATAAATCGAAAACGTTTTACAATTGGGATTTGCGGGAGTGACGGTGACAATCCTTTGTGGTTAGGTTTCTCGGCGCATCGTTGGTACACGTTTTGACTAATAGGCTTTAAACCTTCCTTAATCTTGGTTCATCAAATGTGTGGCATTTGGCATTCACTACAGAGCACTTTGCTTCATCACAAGGAATTCGGATCTAGATTAGTTTGTGGAGGCTTTTAGTGTTAGCTTAGAGGTAATCCGTTTTAAGTTTTTTTTTTCAATATGGCAACTCCAATTTGTCATGCGGACATGGCTAGAGGTGGGCATGGCACCCCGAAACATAGACCAATGGACTGTTACTAGTGCAATGCAATGGATTTCAAACAAAGCACTCACAAAAAAGTGCGGAGGGGACTCTGCCTCATGACGAGCTGAAGATTTCTCTGCATGTGGTGCTAACAAGTATGACCCCACCTTTGGCTTTGATTGAATACAAGGCAATTACTTGTGAGGTGTTTTCTTTGTGGTTCTCTCATCTGTGGAGGCTTCCTTTTTTGCAACTCAAATTATTTGATTGAATAGATGCAGATGTGGTAAAACAAGAAATGGAGTATCTTGGCAAATGTGTCATAATTACAAGTTTTGTAGGTAGTAAGCTTCCAAAGTCCATTTTAAAAAATTAATTCACAATGTTATAACAAAAGATTGGTTTTATTCTCACATTTGGCTAATTACTAGAAAAGCTCTACTTCCTAATTAAAATGAATGCAATTGAAACAATCTAAAAAATTACAATCATTTAATTCATTCAAATCATACAATGGTATTTGTACCTTCTATTAGTGAATTAATTATTTTGATTTGTTTTCTAATTCTAAGATGTAGTCTCAAATTAGAATTTCTACATGGATTAGTTTAAAGAATGTATTATATAAATTTAAAATAATTAATAAAAAAATTGCTAATAAGTTTAGTAATGTCTATCAAGAAAACATTGTTGAAAACCTATTTTTTAAAAGAAAAATAGAATTGAAGATAGCAAGTCTAAAAAAGTAATTATATCATAGGTCCAAGCAATTTCAATTCAAAACTTATTATTTTAGCTTCACAATCATTTCAAATAGAATTCTTAAGGAACTTCCAACATAATCAACAAAGTTTTATATAAGATCACATCTGAGATACTAAGATGCAAAGATTGATGGAGCTAAGTCCATTAATGCTAATAAATATAGATGTATCTTGTAGCTTTTTATACGACAACATTGCTTTAAATGTAGAGCACCTTCCAACAAAGCCATGCATCACAATCACCTCTTGTCAAACAATGTAAAGCTCACTTAATTAGACTACACTTTTAACAATGATATTATAAAATCCAATTATATAATAGGAAAAGCATTTCAAAGACATACAACACTTTTTCCACCTATATAATTCTAATGGTATAAATTAACAATTAATTTACTACAAAAATAATACAAATTTGAAGATTTATTGTTTGATATATACTAAACCTTTTAAATAATATAAGAATCCATACCAAATATATTAAAGTCCTAGGACTCTCTAGTCTAGTATTACAACAAATTAAAGAGTATCAACCAAATGTTGCTAGATTTTAAGTAACTTCAAAGTATATGCTTGTTTAAAAGAGGAGGTAAAAGAGATGTCCTTCTACCTTCTTCCTATTTCATAGTTTGTTAAATCTAAATAACCAACCTTACAACTAAATAATATCCTTCACTCTTATACTAGTCAACTTATTTGTTCTAAGTCTATATTTAAAGTAAGTCTAAAAGAGAGTTTGGACTACCAAATGTGGATCTATAACAATTCTAAATGGATAAAGATTCTCCAAACTTCTAGTGGGGCTACTTCTTTATCTATCTTCATCTTTTAATAGATACAAGGCTATAACCTAATGTAGTATTGGCCTCCTATTGCTCAATTAATCTCATAATGTGTCTCTTTATTACTTACAAAAGCTCGCTATTGTAGTATAATTATTATATAGATATAAATTTATATATATATATATATATATATAGAAATTTTTATGTAATATAAAATAAATTACTAAAAAGTATTTGTTAATAGTTCAAGAAAGTAAAAAACAAGTTGAATAGACTACTTTGCAAAACAAAAATATGAAAAAAGATTAAAAAGAATAGTTCAAAATTTTTATAAAAATGGTCTTAATAAGGTATCAACTCAAAGATACCAAAGTATCATTTTAAAGATATCAAAATATCAACTCAAAAATTTTAAGATACCAATTCAAAGATACTAAGGTATCAACTAAAAGATTTGAAGATTTGAAAGAGATATGTAGAAATTAAAAGATGACCACTTGTTGTATTCTAAGGAGTCTCTCTTGACTTTTTCTTTTTCTTTTGTGTATTTTTTAGAGTGTTTTTGTTTTTGAGATAAAAATAAAAGGTCTTCTTACATAAAAAAATTTGTATAATAAAAAATTTGGCATACATGTGTTAATTGTGCAATTATGGATTTTAATAGAAATAAGGGCAAATGATCTAACATAGGAAGTTAGCCATGGAATTGCAAGGTCATTAGCAAATTATAAAACGCAGTAATGTAAGAATTAAGATTGCAAGGGCTTGTTAAAACTGACTATGTTTTTTTTATAGATCTTATGATTAATCTTTTCACAACCATATGTGCTCAATGTTTAAGGTGTGGTTTGTACTAAGATGGATTTAAATTTAGACGTCAATTTGAATGATTAAAGCTCTGTTTAATGTTTGTCTGATGGCAAGGCTAAAAAAAAGTACTTATGTCATAGGTCCAAGCAATTTCAATTCAACGAAGTAAAACTCTTGAGAATCCTGGCACAATCCACGACCGCTT
Organism: Physcomitrellopsis africana; assembly: GCA_036785485.1. NCBI lineage: Eukaryota > Viridiplantae > Streptophyta > Bryopsida > Funariales > Funariaceae > Physcomitrellopsis > Physcomitrellopsis africana. Next base: position 352,807 of record JAWRVF010000293.1, on the reverse strand, counting down.
CCAACTTCCCAATTGCTCAATTGAGGCGGAGGTTGTTCAACCGAAGAAAATAACCAGCTAAAAAAAACGTCAATGAAGTGAAATGCCACAAGATAATACCGTCGAAAAAGATAGAGGATAACAGGACGGCAATTGAACAGGTCTTAGTTGAAAGCCTTTCAGATCCAATACAACCTTTGCGTCCGGAAGGGTGTGCAGCATGTGAAAATGAATAAATCGCCAAGGATCACAACATTGCGTGTGGTCTTTTACTTGAAACCACATTCCCCAACTATCATCTCAACAATGGATCGCCACGGCCTTCAGGATGCCAACCTCAAGCAATTTTGTTCACGCTTCGATCCACTCAATCCACCGCGTCCTCTACAAACTTCTCTTCTTTTCTGCCGACAACTCTTACATCCAGGTTGGTTTAGATACTGCTATCTTCAGAAGAAGCACGTGGAGTGCAGAAACCTTAACCAGCTACTTATCCACATCAAAATTCGCACTCAACAAAAAACATCACTTCATCACCTCAACAACATAATGTCGCCGCACACATGCACCGGAAGTTTACCAAAAGAGGCTATATTTTCTCCAAGAAAAAAAAAAAAAAAAAAAAAAAAAAAAACAAACCGTACATCTTTCAAAATAGGAAACCATCAAAATCTAAACAATTGTTTCCCATCAAAACTTTGAACCCTCCCGAGCATCACTGATCTCTCCAGTTTGTGACTATTTCTACCCAGAAAAACTTCAGCTAAACTCTTTCTGCTAGTTCTCTCTGCCGTCGTGAATACCCCCACACAGCAAAAACCACAAAAACTAAAAACATCCCGCTAGTCTTGATCATCCATACTTCTCTCCGCTCGTCACTACTCTCTGCCTTCGTGAATCTCCCCAAAACGCAACAACAACAAAAACCCGAAAGTTGAAAAACAAAAAAAGAAAAACAAAAAAAGAAAAACAAAAAAAGAAAAACAAAAAAAGAAAAACAAAAAAAACACACTCTGTTTGTCCACCGCCGCACTTCAGCAACCTCTCCTCCAGCCTACCCTCACGCTTCCTTCGGCGATCTCCTCACCGTTTCCTTCCATCCTCATCCAGCTCATCCTTCTTCGGTTACCGCTCCCTTTTCTTCATCAGTCGCAACCCCCTCCTCATCAAGCGCAGACTTTCTCATTAAATGCAGACTCCGTGCTGTCGCCTCCAGGATCCAGTGCTCTCTCTCCAATGCACTGCTTTTTGTCCCATGCATTGTTTTAGAACTCCTCCATTAAGTTGCAACTGAAAGATTTTACAATTTAGCCAACAAAATAACTTTTATATTGTTAAGCAAATGTCTAACTTAATCCTCCATATTGGTACTATTAAAAGTAGCCAATTAGAGTTATTATGATTTCTAATACAAATGTAAAGTAAAATCAATAAAAAAAAAAGATTAAAATAAAGGTGAGAACCAAAGGCAAGCCAATTGAAAGGTATACCTGTTTAGGTTCTTAAGTAGATTTGAAGAAGTAATTTTTATAGGAAAAGGAAAAAAATGGGAAAATTACCTTAAAAAATAAAAAAAATAAAAAAAATAAAAAAATAGAAACACAAATAAATAAACCCAAATTATTAGTTAACATAAATCCTTGACAAAAACGAGATACAACCCTATAACACACATAAGACCTTTATACATAATGTTAACACTGACATGGCTTGTTGGCATGACATACGTTTGGTGATGTGGCATATGATTAATGACGTGGCACACGGTTGGTGATGTCACATACATGACAAGGGCATATGAAGAAGTTGGATGGATGAAGGTTTTATGGATGAAAATTGGATGAGAAAAAGGTGATTTTCGTCCAAGTCTTGTGCCTCTTTCCAGATCAGTCTTGTGCTGCACCCTAGATTAGTCTTGTACCTTATTCTAGACCAGTCTTATGTTCATTTTACATGAATTTGTGCTAAATTTTAATGTGATTTATGTATATTTATAAGAATTTATACCAATTTATTTTATATATAATGACCTGTGAAGAAATGTGAATTTTTTGGATTTTGCATCAAGTGTATTTGTATAATCTTTATAAGTTGAGGCAGCAAAAAGAATTAGCTATACTTTTATTTTTAAACCACTATGGTAGTAGTTGTGATTTGGAAGACATTCATTTTTATAATTAGTTAATTCTTCAAGCTAGAGCTAATTTATGGTGTGATAAGGAATAAGAGATCTTATTTTGTTCCAAGTTTATTAGAGCGAGTGGCAATTAAAAAACAAGTTGTGGCAGAAGAAGAGGAGGTACCTAAGGATTGAAGAGATTTTCTAGTATAGTGGACACTATTAAATTTAATGATTTTATTATTAAGTTTGGTGCATGATATAATAGCCAAGCTGAAACAAGAACATAGTTTAATTCCTATATTACATGGTAGGCATTCTTCCAATATTTGGAAGATGTTCCTATATATAATTATTTAAAAAAATTTAAGCTATCCATTACTAATATAATATTTTAGACTCTAAATTCAAAGAATTGATTAAAATTAGAGTGTTAAATTTGTCTTCTAATAATCCACCTACTTTTGATTATATATTTTTGGCTACAAATTCCATTGTAGTTAATTTAGCAAGAGAAAATGCAGCCATGCCTATGATAGGAAAGGCCTCTAAACATATAAAAAAAGATAAATTTATTCTTGCCAAAGCAACCATACAAGCATATTCTAGGCAAAAGGATATAAGAGAAGTAAAGCCCAAGTCACTTAGGAAAAAATATTGCTTAATGTGTGGATCTTCTACTCATCCTATAGATAAGTGTTGGACCTTTTATCCAAAGCTTAAGCCAATATGAAGAAGTCTAAAGAAAATACTAAGGATGACAATGAATAAAAAAGTAAGGATATAAAAGAAAATGATAAATTTTATGGCAAAAAAATAAAGAGACAAAAGCATGAGAATAAAGATGATTCTTATTTGAAGACAATTGAAGCTCAATTGGCATCAATTCTAACTTCACTTGAGACCAAGGACATTTTTATAACAAAAAAAAAAAAAAAAAAAAAAAATCTATCATTTTATAAAGCATTAGATGAATCTTTATATGGAATAAGTGAACTAGATTATTTAATTAGTAGAATACAAATACAACAAGAAGTGCCATGGAATGCTACTAGTACACTTGATTTATAAGTTGAATATATACAACAACAAGTTAGGCTATATGAATCATTTATCTTATAAGATTTGATTTCTAAGACACCATATATATTATAGAAGGATGCAAGAGTTGTGATTTTTAATAAGAAACATGTCAATTTATTAAGTAGAGATGGAATATCAATTGCAACAACTACTATTTATAAGACATCTTCATGTTTTGCACAAATGGTTAGAACACTTGGATTTGAGATAGTTGGAGTGTTAGAGACTACAACGGCTATATAAAGGACTAAGGGAGATCAACCTAAAGGAGTAATGAAGGTAGGGACATTTAAATAAGGTGATCTAAAGGCTAAGTCATAAAAAAAAATCAATCTTTATACATCAATAATAATACAAGTTCAAACCATCTTACATAGATCAACCATTGACAGATCTTTTATCACAATAGAAGTTATTATAGTCAACAATATTCAAAAAAATTTGTAAATTGTAGGACTTAAAGGTAAGATTTTTATATCTAAAAGAATTTTGTAGGACTTTAAAGCCCAAGCATTGATATTAGATAAGACTACTATTGAAATTTTAGATTTATACAAAAGTACATTAGAACCTTATTCTTTTATTATTAATACATCTATGGATGGATTAGAGAAGGCCATTGGAAGTACAATCCATCTATAATTGATTAAATTACAATCTAATAATATTATGAATGCAATAACAATTAAGACTAAAGTTATTGTTATTTAGGCCACATCTTATGATATATTGGTCGATGTTATAATATTATATTCTATGGATATTATATTAGATTTTTAGAATGAAATAACTTTATATAGGTATGAATAGAAAATTGATAATAGACAACACATCACTTTATCTATATAATTTATATGTAAAAAATAAAGATATTATATTGAATATACTATTATTTCCTATCATGTAATAATCTTATTATAAAAAAGACAAATTTTATGGGATTCCTTTAAAGAAAACATTAGAAACACGATCAAGAATAGTTCCTACTTCTAAAAGTATCACCAAACATCGAGAGTCTCTTCCAAGGTCATGATACCAAACACGATTTATTTCGCTATCAATCCAAGGAAAAACATGTCATTCTTGAGGGTTGTGATAGTCATAATGTCTCATCCAATAAATCAATAAATGATGGCTCTTGAGTTGAATTCACTGGTTGTTGATCCTCCATCTCTTTAGTACCAACAAATCCAAGGAAATAACAAACAATGATACAAGATAGGATGGAACCTCTATAGAACCTATTTTACTTTATAGCAAAGATTTTTTTGATTCTATATCTTGATTTTGACGAATATCGTCGATGAAATGTATTGACTTTTAATAATGTATTTCCTAGATTCCTAGATGGCTCCCATGTGCATTTACTAATATCATATCCGTACCAATGTACAAGATATTCCAATCAATTTTGATGCCGCCTTGAATTTAAAATCTCTTCGACATCAAATTCTTTATTATTGTCCACTTCTATAGAAGGCGGTGGCATTTGTCTTCTTCCTTGTATATCCACTATCTTGTATAGCTCGAGTAGTGACATATGGAATATAAAATGGATCTTCATAGATTTTGGTAGGTACAATTGATAAGCAACTGGATTAATTTGTTCACAAATCAAAAAAAGTCCAAGCCTATGATAATCCAACTTCTCGCAAGGACGGATAGTCTTGATATTACGACAAAGTAACCATATCTTATTATTCACATTGAATCAAGGTTATTCCTTGTGATAGACATCTATATTGATTTTGTATTGTTCTTGAGCTTTCTTTAATTGTGCCTTCATTGATGTATGTAGCTTTGACGACTGATTTGTCAAATCTTCTGTTGTAGGATTATCAACTCTTAAAAAATCAAAAGTATCAAATTGTGGATGATAACCATAATTTGTAAGGAATGGAATTTGCTGAGTAAAAGAATGTATCAAATTATTATAAGCAAACTCTCCCAATGGCAAAAGAGTTGTCCAATCATCTTAATGGTAGTTGATGGTACATCTTAAATACTATTCCAAAACTTGATTTACTCATTTTGTTTGTCCATAAGTTTAAGGGTGGAAAATTGAGGATAATTTTATATCTACCTTCAATATTTTAAAAAGAGTCTTCCAAAATCTTGATATAAATTGTGTTCTTCTATCTGATATAATATCCCTTCGTAATCTATGATAGCGATAGATATTATCAAAGAAGAATTTAACTATTCCTTCACCTGTAATAGATTTTGTATATGATACAAAATGTGCCATATTGATAAAACGATCTACAATCACAAATATAGAGTCATATGAATTTGACTTTGAAAGATCTGCACTAAAATCCATAGAAACACAAGACCAAGATTGTGCTCATATAGATAATGGTTGGAGAAGTCCATAAGATTGGTGACGAGGAGTTTTTTTATCTTGAACAAATGTCATACAATCGTACAAACTTTTTAATAGCCTTTTATATTTGAGGCCACCAAAAATCTCTCGATATAAGCTCTAAAGTCTTATTATATCCAAAATATCTTGCCGTAGGGAGGTTGTGACGAGCTTCTAGAGCACATACTTCTGTTGCACTTTTTAGAATATATGTGCATCCTTCAAAATAGAGTAAATTGTTCTTGAATTCAAACTTAAAAGTATCATGAGGCATAGATGAATTATTCTTAATCTCATGGATAAGAGGATGGGAAAACATATTGGACTAGATTTGCTTGACAAAAGTGGAATCAACAGCTAATGTTGATTTTATTGCTTGAAGTTGAAATTGCTCTAGCTTCCAAAAGATTGTTCTTTGTTGATCAAAAGCTGAATTTTTTTTTTGGGTACAAGATAAGAACAACTAGAAAGGACATTGGACAAACCTTATTGTTTTTTTGGCCAATAGGCGATGATAAATTTGAATCTTGATAAAAACATGCTCCAACGAGCCTAGCGGCGATTCAACATGCGTGTTGATATAAAATACTTAAGATTCTTGTGATCCATCTACATGATGACTGGACTAGAAGCGCCTTTTAAATAGTGATGCCATTCTTGAAAAGAATCCACAATTGTAAGAAGTTTTTTATCGTGGATTTCATAATTGATTTCTGTTGCTAAAAATTTCTTGGAATAAAAAGCTACTAGTTGGAGTTTGTCATCTGCTCCCATTTGTGACAATACTGCTTTCAAAGCAAAAATTTGATACATTTGTTTCCATAAAAAATGCTTTAGAAAAGTCGATGTGATACAAGATTGGTGCAGAAGTAAAATTTGTCTTCAAAGTTTCAAACAATGCTTCTGCTTCTTTATTCTACTTGAGCTTATCTTTACAAGTTAAGCGTATAAGTGAGGCTACAACTTGAGAAAAGTTCTTAATGAAGATTTGATAGTAATTGGAAAATCTCAAAAAGCATTGCACATCTCTTATTATTTTTGGAATCTTCCAATCTATGACTATCTGGACTTTGTTAAGATCCATTTTGAGACCATCATTCAAAATGATATATCCTAAGAAGTCAACTTGAGTAGTATGAAATATACACTTTTCCATCTTGGTATATAACCTTGCATCTCTAAATTTTTATAATATACAACGAAGTTCATATTTTTTTATGTTTTTAGAGTAGATCAAAGTATTGTCTAAATAATAGACAATAAAATCATTAAGAAACTCACAAAATATGTCATTCATAAGATGTTGAAAAGCAATTGGTGCATTTATAAGTCCAAAAGACATGACATTATATTCAAAATGTCCATACCTTATTTGAAATACAGTCTTCTATTCATCACCTTCTTTGATGCATACTAAGTTTTATGTCCCTCTTAGATCTATTTTTGTATACATCTTAGCTTGATTCAATTGATCAAAAAGTTTAGATATCAGACGCAGAGGATATCTATTCTTGATGATAATCTTATTGAGTCCTCGATAATCTATACACATCCATAATGATCCATCTTTCTTCTTTACAAACAAGATAGGAGTTCCTACTGGAAATTTTGAATGGCGTATGAAATTCTTGGCCAAGTTTTCATCAATGTATTTCTTCAATTCAACCAATTCATTTTGAAAAAGATTGTAGATTAGTCCAAATAGAGCCTGAGTTCTCTCTTTGAGATCAATTGAGTAATCATATGGATGATGCTCTAGAAGAATGTCTGTATTTTTCTTCTTAAAAACGTCTTGATAATCTGGATATTGGCTTGGAATGCCAAAAGATAACGGGCAACCATCTATGACTTCTACATGAACGGGTTTAGTTTTTTGTACTGAAAACATTCTACAACTTTCAACAAATTTTTTATTTAAAAAACATGCTAAGACTCTTGAATCTAATAAGACAGAGGTTTTGTGATTTTTAGGTCCCAAATAGATATCTATTATAAAATAAAAAGAGGGATTAAAGGAGAGGATAGGACCTTTACTAGAAGTTGTACAAGATTCCAATTGCATGATATCATACTGCATTTATATGCAATATATAAAATATTATTTTATTTATTTATTTTTGTTATCTATATGTGAATGCTTGAAATTATTTTAGAAGATATTCTAAGGAAAGGATTTGTTTTAGCCTCTTAATTAGTAAATTAGGATGGCTATTTCTTTTGTTCCTACCTTCTTTTTACCTTAAAATAGATTCTTTTATAGTTGGAAGAAAAGTAAAGGCTGTTTTATTTTTCTTGTTGACTTTGAGTTAATATGGTTGCTTGTAAGAGATAAAAGAGGAGAGTATGGAATAAATAAGGCCTATCTAATAGGATTTTGGCTGTCTATGTGGACGTGGCATGGACTGATGTAGAGAGAAAGGAGAAGATATTCTTCTTGCTGAGATGAAGGTTGACAGTTTTGGAATATGTGAATTTTGGAGAGAGATAGCTCTGAGGGTACTAAAGCTTTTGTAATGAAATTTAGAAGGTCTATTCTTTAAATTGTGAGAATTCCAAAGCCTACTCACTTGCTTATTTTGGAGTTATAAGAGAAAAGTTATGCTTGTTTTTAGTAGAGTGAGGTTTGCTGCTATTAAAAAGTGAAGACAAAAACTTTGAGCTACTACTGCAAATTTGATTTCGATTCTTTTTTAGTAAAATTTGTAGAGAGTTTGGAAAATTGTCCTAGATTTCTATCAAGTTATTTTTTGAAACATTTAGAATTGGAAAGAAAGAGTTGTGAGCTTGAAAGTGAGGAAGGGTCTGCTGCCACTTGACAAAGAGAGGCAGAGACTTTGTTCAACCACTTGAGTCAGACAATCTCTTTAATTTTTTTTGATATTTTAGATTCTTATAGTAGCTTATGTAAGATTTCTATGAAAACAAAAATCAATGTATTTGAAGCTTCTATGAAAATTTTATGAGCTATGAAGTGGCAAGACAGCTAATTATTACTAGGGTTTGAAGGGTAGTTTCAACTAGTGATAAAATCTGAAGTTTGAGAGATATAAGCATGAAATTTGAAGAAAAATTAGATGATGGAGTAAGATTTTCAAATAGCTATTGCATATCTAATTTGGAGAAGGCAAGTGATCACAACAAAAGCTGAAGTAAGAGGAGATTTGCTGTCTTTGCAATTTGCTAGAAATTTTTAGTACCTACTTTGATTAGCCATAACTATTAAATGATAAGACTTCTGTTTGTGAAATTTTGAGAGATTTTATGATGTATTATTAGCTTTCTATAAACTATAAGCACGCTTGATTTGATATTTGGATGAATTTTTAGTGATTTATTTAGTTTCAATTAGTTGTATAATTTGTATTCCTCATATGTAGTTGTATTTTGAGGTATACTTGAATATATTTATTCTTTACTTATACATATTGTACAAGTATTTATATTAGTATTTATATTAAGTATTTTTATAATTATTTTATAAATATTATATAAAATATTTGTATAAATATTTGTTCAAATATTATACAAAAGATTATACTTTATATTTATATAAGTATTATATAAAGGATTATACTTTATATTTATATAAGTATTATACAAAGGATTATACTTTATATTAATATAAATATTATACAAAGGATTATATTTTATATTTATATAACTATTATATAAAAGATTATATGTGAGATGGAAGTGCAACAGGTGCCCAAGGCTCGAATGATACAAACTTTCACCTTGGTTGTTGTGCGTGAGGTTTGTGAGAGAGTAGAAGAAATTCAAAGAGTTACAAATGTAATTATATGGATGACATTTGAAGAGAGATTGTGTGATAAATATTTTGAAGAAGACTCTGAGAGGATGATTAAGAGGTCTTTTCTTGACTGGATTGAATAGTAGCTTGGAAATACTATGGGTCTGAATGAATTGCTATGAGATTTTGAGAAGAAATACAATCAATTATCTTTAGTAGAAAGGCGTCTTTTTGATACTATGAAGGTTGAGTTGTTCTTGCAAGAAGTAGATGATGCTTTGGAGGATAGACTCTTTTTATTTCTAGATGACCGAGCCATTGAAGGAGGTTTTATCAATGATTGGAGGAGAGTAGAAGAGATAATCACTTGTGTGGCGAAGCAACAAAAAGTGAGATTTAGAATTGTGACAACTCAGATGGATGTAGTATTCAATCTTGCCACAAAGGCTTCCAAGGTATCATTTGTTCCAACCTCTTTAACAACATCTCCTAAGATGGCCAAGATAGTTGATAAAAAAAACTTTAAATGAGCTTCTAAAGGATATTAGAGATTTGAAGGTAAAAATGAGTGAGTTGAAAAAGTCTCAAGGTCTCAACCATCTGAAGGTATAAGATCATTTGTGAAGAGATGTCTTTATTGAGATGGGAAAGACAGTCACAATCTTTGAAGCTATATGTTAGGGACATAGTCTTAGAATCTTCTAGAAATTAGAACATTCTAGAAGCAAGTCTCTGGAACCTCCTAGAAGTTTCCATTAGAAGTTAGTAGAAGTTTCTTGAGAAGCTTCCTAGTTAGTAGAAGTTACTTGAGAAGCTTTCTTATTCATGGAAGCTGCTTGAGAAGCTTCCTAAGTTGTTGGAAGTCGCTCAAGATGTTTCTTATTTAGAAGTATATATAGGACTCGAGGCTGAAGAGTTCTTCAGTCTCGACAACACATCTCTTGGAGCTCTAGCTCACCTCTCTGATGTTGCTCTTGTACTCATCTGATCAATCTAGTTCTTGCCAGTTCTCTTTGAAATTCTTGTTTAGATTTCCTCTTTGTATTCTGTATCCGTGACAATTTGTCGAGACTGCTCTCATCTCAGATATTAAAGTTAATCCTTCTTATTAGAGTGTGGATTACCCCTCTTCTTGAAGGTATACTAGTGTTTTAGAGGTTGCAGATTAGCCTCCTCTAAACTGATATCTCTCCTATTACAATATTGGAGTCTTATTCTTCCTGGAAAGAGTGGATTATCCCTCTTCTTGAAGGATTTTAGACGTTTTAGAGATTGCGGAGTATCCTCCTCAAAACCAATATTTTCTTCTTCGTAGAATCAATTATTTTTCTCTTTTAGAATGGCTGGAGGTCAAGAGATTAGTATGACTGAAAGTTCGGAGTCCAAGTTGGACGCCATTATGAATGCCCTTGCTATGTTATCGCAAAGAACTGCGGAGATTGAAAGAGCATTTGTAAGACTTCACAATGATGGAGCATCTGGAGTAACATAATCTAGAATTCATCAACCTCAAGTTTCTGCACCAGAAGAAACAGCTTTGCCTGTAATTCGACAAGAACCACTAGTTCTACAACGAAAGGAGCCTCAAGTTAGCCTTCCAGATAAGTTTGATGGTACACGCTCCAAGTTTTGAGGTTTTTTCAATCAAATCAGGTTAATAACAATTTTACAACTCGAAAGCTATCCAACAAAGGAGTCACGTGTTGGACTGGTTGGAACCCTACTTACGCGGCAGGCTCTATCATGGTTCGCTCCTTTATTCGAGAAGGGATCATCAATTTTGAATAACTTCAAAACTTTTTTGGAAGTGTTTGCGGAAGCATTTGGCGAGCATGACAAGGCTTGATGGGCTACAACAAAGATTCGATCACTACGACAAGGGACACGCTCTGCATCAGTTTATGCATCAGACTTCAGAATTAGCATGTGACATCAACTGGGATGAAGAAGCATTGACGAGTCAATTTTATTGGGGTTTGAGGGATGATCTGAAGGATATGCTATTATCTCTTCTTGATCCACAAATGCTCAATGAAGCCATTAGCCAAGCTGTGAAGTGTGACAATCGCCTATTTCAGCGTCGCCAAGACCAATGCTCAAGACAACATGTGACTCGTCATGCCTCAACCATGTCAGCAAGCAGTTTGAATTCACATTCCAAGATGGACGACATGCAAATTGATGCGGTACGTGTCAAATCCCTCACTCCACAAGAGAAGAAGCGGCGCATGGAAGAAGGACTATGCTTATATTGCGGTGAAGAAGGCCACAAGGTTGGAAATTGCCCCAAGAAGCAAAATCGACGCATTGTCAAGACTAAAGGCACATTTTTTCAGGAAAACAAAAAATGCCCAGCCACAATAGGAACCGTGCGGCTCAACAGTCAAAAATCGCAACAACAATCAGGTTCCTCCCTCTCTGCCCAACCTGCCCTTTGTTTTACAATCCCTTTATTTTTTGGTCCTCAGAAGCTTAAAACTTTAGCATTATTAGATTTAAGAGCATCCGCTTGTTTTTTAAATGAAGAATATGTTAAACATCATAAGATCTGTCTAATACGGAAATCTAAACCTGTTTACGTAGAAGTCATAGATGGACGACCTTTACTGTCTAGTAGTGTCACTCATGAATCAGAACCTATAGAAATAGCATTTAAGGACCATAGTAGTTATATTATCTTCAGCATTATAAAGACTCCGTCAAGTCCTATTATTCTTGGTCTTTCCTGGTTGGAAAAGTATAATCCAACCATAGATTGGAGGTTACAAAAGATAACATTTCCAATAGAACGTTCCAAGAGTAAACCACTTAGAAGACCCCGAATCAAAAAACCTTTATTTATTGGAACAAGAGCATTTGTAAGATCGTCCAAGGAAGATACACCGTTTGTCATTTATGCGACTCCAATCAGTGAAGAGAAGATTTTGACAATAAGTATACCAAAGCAATATAAAGATTTTCAAGATGTGTTTCAAAAAAAGAATGCTGATATGCTACCGGAGCACCGACCATATGATTGTGCCATAGACTTGCAAGAAGGAGCACAACCCCCTTTTGGCCCAATCTACAATTTGTCACAGACGGAGTTGGCAGAATTGCGGAAGTACATTGATGAGAATCTAGCCAAGAACTTCATTCGCCATTCGAAGTCACCAGCTGGAGCACCAATCTTATTTGTAAAAAAGAAGGATGGCTCGCTACGGATGTGCGTGGACTATTGAGGTCTCAACAAGGTAACAAAGAAGAATCATTACCCATTACTCTTGATATCTGGTCTTCTTGAACAACTTGGACGGGCAAGGATCTTTACAAAAATCGATCTAAGAGGAGCCTATAATCTTATACGAATTAAAAAAGGAGACAAATGGAAGACAGCTTTCCATATAAGGTATGGCTATTTTGAGTATAATGTCATGCCTTTTGGTCTTACCAATGCTCCGGCAGTTTTTCAACACATGATGAATGACATCTTCTGGGAGCATCTTGACGATTTTGTTGTCATCTATCTGGATGATATTCTGATATTTTCTAAGAACAAAAAAGAGCATGAAAAGCATGTTCGTCTCGTCCTTGAAAAACTACGTGAGCAAGGACTCTATGCCAAGTTGGAAAAGTACTTATTTCACCAAATTGAGATGGAATTTTTGGGATTCATCGCGACTACAGAAGGCTTGAAAATGGATCCTAAGAAAGTGGAAGCAATCGTGTTATGGGAGGTTCCGAAGACGGTTAGAGACGTACAATGTTTTTTTGGTTTTGCTAACTTCTATCGGATTTTTATTAAGAATTATTTCCAAGTTGCTGCTCCACTCACTCGATTGACGTGTAAGGACAAGCTCGAATAGGGACTCCTAGCAGAGAAAGCATTTCAAGATCTTAAGATGGCGTTTACAATGGCTCCGATCTTGGTCCACCCAGATTTTACAAAGTCCTTTTATTTGAAAACCGATGCTTTGGATTTTGCTTTGGAAGCCGTACTTTCACAGATGGGTGCTGATGAAAAGCTCCATCCAATTGCATTCTATTCTTGAAAGTTCTTTGCTGCTGAGATCAACTATGAGATCCACGATAAGGAGCTTCTTGCTATAGTGGATTCTTTCCAAGAGTGGCGTCACTTTCTCGAAGGAGCGGCACATCCGGTAACCATATACACGGATCACAAGAATTTGGAATATTTCATGTCGGCTCGAATTTTGAATCGGCGTCAAGCTCGGTGGAATATGTTGCTATCCAGATTCGACTTTGTTATCACTTATCGACCTGGAAAGCAACAAGGACTATCTGACGCATTATCGAGGAGATCGTATCTTGCACCAAAGGCTGGAGAGGCAGCATTCGACCAACAGTGTACGACGCTATTGAAGCCAGAACAATTCCGGCTTCACGCTGCCATTGTACCAATCGATGCTGACTTCCTCAATCAGGTACGTATCGCGACCATTGAAGATTCAATAGCAGTTGATATCAAGCAACGTGCCAATAATGACAAGTTCAAAGTGGAGGGAGATCTTTTATACTTTGAGGAGCGGTTGTATATTCCGAAAGGACCAGTACGGCTCCGAGTTCTTCAATCTCGTCACTATTTTCCAGCTGCGAGACATTTTGGAACTTATTTCTCAAGATTTCTGGTGGCCCCAAATGTGGAAGGATGTGAAAGATTTCGTCCTCACTTGTGACATCTGTTCAAGATCTAAAAATCCTCGGCATCGCCCTTACGGACTTTTACAGCCATTGCCAATTCCACGGCGATCATGGTCTTCAGTTTCCATGGACTTTATTACAGACCTGCCACCATTGAATTCTTTCAACAACATTTTTGTTGTAGTAGATCGACTTACAAAGATGGCACACTTTGTCTCTTGCAAGAAGACATCGTCAAGTGAAGATATAGCAAGGCTCTTTCTTGATAATGTGTATCGATATCATGGTCTACCAGATGATATCGTGTCGGATTGAGGAACTCAATTCGTATCAAAGTTCTGGAGATCTCTTTTTGAAATATTGAAGGTGGACATCAAGCTTTTTTCAGCTTTCCATCCTCAAACTGACGGCCAAACGGAACAGGTGAATTAAGTTTTGGAACAGTATCTAAGATGCAGCATCAACTATCAGCAAGATGATTAGGCCGCATATCTATCGTTAGTCGAGTTTGCATATAACAACACCTTGCACGCGTCAATTCAACAAACACCATTTTTTTCTAACTATGGGTACCATCCGAAGCTTGATTTGTTAAGTCTATCAACGAATAACAACCCAGCAGCTGAAGGATTTGTGAAGTAGCTATCAGGGCTTCAAACTATGTTAAAGATGCAATTGCAGTCTGCTCAAGAGTCTTATAAGACATACCCAGATAAACTTCGAAATCAAGCACCTATTTTCAAAACTGGAGATAAGATATGGCTACTTCGACGGAATATCAAGACCAAGCGGCCGTGTGATAAGTTGGACTACCGAAGGTTGGGACCATTTGTCATCTTGAAGCAAATCAATCCAGTGGCGTATTGTCTGGAGTTACCAAACTGCTATGAAGGTACATCCAGTCTTTCATGTTTCTTTGTTGGAGATTTATCGAGAATCATCTTTTCTTAGAAGAGTGCAAAGTTTGCCAACTAATATCAAAATCGAGAAGCACAAGGAATACGAGGTAGAAAAAGTACTAGATTCGCAGCGTAAATGGAAAAAATTGGAGTATTTTGTACATTGGAGAGGCTACGATATCAATGAGCGAACATGAGAGCCGGCCGAAAATCTCGCCAATGCGCCGCAAAAGGTACAAGAGTTTCATCAACAATATCCTCAGAAACCTAAGCGGGTTCGAGGATAACTTCTTTCTGAAGCTTGCTCATCTAGTAACATAAAACAAGGGGAAAATACTACCAAAATTCATAGTTGATGTGGTTATTTTCTCCAAGATAGAGTAGATCTTTTCTGATAGCCATAGTTTGGTCTTTCGACATGAATAGCCAAGAGATAGATACCATGCCAATCATATCATCTCAACCTATTAGCTCACGAAGGCGACCTCGAGATGAAGAACTACTTGCACCACGACGTCGACGAAGGATACCAAGTAACCGATCACTGGTGATTGTATTTAAAGTCGAGCCTGCTTACAATGGTCAGTCAGAAGGTATGTTTGCAGGACAGTTCCACAATGAGGACACGAAAGTTCAAGCTTGGTCGGAAGTTGAGGGCGTGGGCCACTACCGTTGGCTTCAAGGACCGATGAACCACTTGCCTTGTGAAAGACAATTGGAATTCTTAGCAGACATTATGTGACAGATCTTTATTTTTTTTGCGTTGGTATTGACTAACAACAACATTGCTTCTCGGAGACCTCGAAGCTAAAGGAGGGGGTGATGTTAGGGACATAGTCTTAGAACCTTCTAGAAATTAGAACATTCTAGAAGCAAGTCTCTGGAACCTCCTAGAAGTTTCCATTAGCAGTTAGTGGAAGTTTCTTGAGAAGCTTCCTAGTTAATAGAAGTTACTTGAGAAGCTTCTTAGCTAGTAGAAGCTACTTGAGAAGCTTCCTAAATTATTGGAAGTTGCTCAAGAAGTTTCTTATTTAGAAGTATATATAGGACTCGAGGCTGAAGAGTTCTTCAGTCTCGACAATACATCTCTTGGAGCTCTAGCTCACCTCTCCGCTGTTGCTCTTGTACTCATCTGATCAATCTAGTTCTTGCTAGTTCTCTTTGAAATTCTTGTTTAGATTTCCTCTTTGTATTCTGTATCCGTGACACTATAAAGCATGCAATGAAGCTATTAAAGTAGGCATTATTATCTTCAAAGATGATAAGATTCATGATGCATCTATAAACTTGCCTTTGAATACTGATTTTGAAAAGGGAGGGATGAGAAAGCTTATGGAAGAGAAGATGGGAAGGTCCACTTGTTTGTATAGATAAGATAGTAAGACATTCCATATAGGAATGGAAGAACACTCAATTAAGGCTTTAGAAGCTCCGTCTATTGAAACTTTGCATAGAGAGGCTTAAGCCATCCGAAATGTGACTGATTAGAATGACCCTATTGATTCAGCTAGCATCAGAGTCTTTTGGATCAAGTTTAAGACAATCATAAAGATTATGATGTCTTTGTTGAAGAGAAGAAGGAACAAACCTCTAAGAATGATGATGTAGAGGAGCCACCATCCAAGAGAAAAATCCATGAGCTCAAAAAAGATGAAAAGACAGAAGGTCCTATTGCCCATACATGGCAAAGACCTGGGAGGTCATCTGCCTTTGTTAATCTAGGAGAAGAGCCACTTCCAAAGAAAAAATGGAAAGAGAGGATGAAAAATGCCAAAGAAAATGAAAAGAAAGTTGACTCTAAAGGAAAAGGTAAAGAATCTGCATATAAGCTTTAATTTGATATTGAATCTTTCATTGACATGAAGGGAGTGTTAGAAGAATCTAGGATACCAAGAGTGAATTTATATTGAGAGAAGCTCTTGGCATTGCTAAAAAAAGATTTTCATGAACTGATCATTGATGTCATTAAGAAAAAGAGACAGATAACAACTGAAATAGTTATGGTAAAGGCTTTGAATACACATATGACGAAAGGTGAGGAGTTTGAAATTAGACAAGTATTTGCTTTGATGTGTGATCCAATAGCCATGGAAGAGGATGCTAGTATTAGTCAAATGGTTAAAGAAGAAGATGACTATTTGTTTGATGGGAAGGAAGATGAGATCTTACAAATGTTTAAATAAAATTGTGTGGTCAATAACAAGAGTGATGTAACTAAAGATAAATATATATTGAAAAAAAGAAAGAAAATATGGAAGATGGAATGATATCTGTGGCAGCATATGGAAAAAACATTAAGATAGAAGTGAGGACCTTTGATTAAGTAATTGTACATGGGATTGATAGGGAAGACAAGGAAGGGATGGATTATATTCAATCATTTTGGGCTAGAACTACTACAGAGAGAAGGGTGAAACTTGGAGGATTAGATGAATCCATTTTGGCTCTTGTGGACCATAGCTTGGAGATAAATATTATGTCTCAAAATATTTATAAGAAGGATAAATGGCCAATTAATACTAATCATAAATAAATTACGAGGGCTATAAATTGTGGATGAGCATAATTATTTAGAGCTTGTCCGGCAATTGCTGCAAAGATTAGAGATATGGAAGTAGAACAAAATTTTTTTGTTCAAAATGATGGTGCTTATCCCGTGATATTAGGATAGCCTTACATCACTGCATCAAAAATGGAAACCAAGCTGTTGAATGATGGGTCTCATTATGCACAAATTTAGAGCTATAATGGCAAAAAATCTGTGCAATTCTTGATAGTAAAGTTTGAACATGAGAGGCATCAAATTTGTCTTAGAGATGGGCCTTTGCCTAATTCTCTACACTTTTTTGGATTTTTGAATTGCACTTGTGAAAAATAGGGATCCACGGATGCAGAAGGACCAAATATTTTTGAGCTCTCCAATATACATAGCATTGGAAGTGGATTTGTTGGAATGACTAAGTGTGGATTTGTGAGTTTCATGGATGTAAAAGATTTGAACCCTATAAATAAGAAGATCATTAAAAAGATAGAAAAAAATCTAAAAAGAGTAAAGGTTCTTTTGAATGGTGAGTATATTACTAGAGTATATGAAGAAAAAGGCATTGGAGATGATATATTGCAAGTTTTATATAACTTGCAAATTAAAAAAGAGAAAAATGATGGTATAGATATTATGATTGAAATTCATTCAAGAGCATTATATCAAGAGATAATAGACGTAATGGACAGCAAGGATTTGTACCAAAGCTATAGGTTGAATCTTGAGGCCATAATAAATACAAAATATAAAATAGTGGCCAAAAAGATTAAACCTATAGCAACTCAACTTCCATCAGATATTGATGAGTATGTCAGATAAGCAAAGAAGAAGCCAAGTTTGAGAGAAGCTAGGAAGATTAGGCATAAGTTTATTGAAGAAATATTAGCAAACTTGAAGATTGGAGGGAGTGAATTCTTGTTAGAACAAGAAGAAAAGATGTTTCGAGAAATGCTCTTAAAACATGGAAAGACCTTTGCCTCTTCATTAAATGAGATTTGCAACCATGTTTAATTGCACCCATGGTTATTTTTTACAATATCACATGTGCTATGGGATTATAAGGCTATTACATCCGATACATAAGTATTATTTTTTCAAACCACTCAAAACATAATAAATGCTCTAAAATCCTCATTCCCTCAAAGAGAGGAAAATTTTTTTCCAAACTTCATTAGTCAATAACTTTTAATCTAATTGTCCAAATCCACTCAAAATTTATATTATATACTAATATAGTCTTTACAACTACTATCACAAATTTTAATTGTTAATTCAATATTGATTTTTAGATATCACTAAAATCCTAGCAATAGCTTTAAACCCTTGTTTACAAACACCTGTGAAGACAAGAGTGAAGCCTTCTTCACTCTTGCCAACTCTTTTCTTGCTTTTTTGTGTTCTTCATACCTCAAAATTTAAAAGTCCAAATGCTATGAAAATTTGATATACAGCTTTTTAGCATAATAATACACCTTCTTTGAATGTTTGAGATAAAAATTCATTTAGAAACTTAAGATATGGCAAATCCCTTCACTATCAATAAAATGGCCTACTTATTGCCTTGGAATTTGATCTATTGTCTTTGGCTACCAATATCTCCTTCTTTAGAATTTCAAATATAATAATTCTTCTATATTAAATATAGATCTAAAAATTACCTCTCTAGCCGCAGCTCCCAATCTCCAAAAGCTTCTATATACCTCCTTCAATCTTCAAAAGGGTGAGAATAGGTACAATTTGTACATCTTAAATTCAAGCGCCTACTTCTCCTTCATAAAAATTCTAAATCTCTCAATTTTTATATCAAAATTGTAGCCCAAAAAATAAGATTTCTAATTCTAATCTTTGATTTTTAAATGGCATTCTTGAAGTTGCTAAAATCCTTGTTCTTGTTGCAAGTAGCCTCCTCAAAGGCCTATTGGATATGACCATTGACTAATAGGAGTGAAGAACTTCACCCCTTGTCTTCATTCATCTTCACTTTGTCTTCATCCTTTTAAATAGGCCTCTTAGTAGTTTAATTCTTCTTCTTTGGATCCCAATTGCCTCTCAAGGCTTTATACTAAATATTTAGGTCTTACTTAATTTAAACTTCATAATCAAACTAAGTAAAAATTTAAAATAAAGTTTTTTATATTAACTCCTTTTAATTTATTTTACTAACTATTGTAACATACATCTAAACCTATAAACATATTATGCATTATGAATAGATATTACACATTGTAATCAATTATAATATGAGACTGATAATTGTAACAATTGACACAAGTCCAATAGCTATAAGGTGGGCTATTGGCCAGGATGATGTGAAGGGAAATAGATTTGCTGTTCATTTTGGAATAAAGATTCTTATAATATGCTAGAGAGCATATCTTCAAGTAAAGAGAGAGCTTTGGAGTATACTTATTACTCTAACGGCTGATAGAAACTACTTGATTGGAGCAAATGTTGTATTAGAAATTGATTGCTTACTTCTTCTTGGTATGATTGCCAATTGGTCTTCACCAAACATTGCCCTACTTTAATGGATACCATATATCAAGTCATTAAATCCAAATTTTGGTGCACATTATTGAGAAAATGAATCCTATGGCGGATATGTTATCAAAGGCCACATATATTCATGAAGAAGAAATGATGGCTCACGGAAAGAATGAAGATTTTTTAGAAGAGAGATATGTGTTGGCTATTGATAAAAAAAAATTCAGCAAATGACATCTTGTCCTTCAAAGCAGAGTTATATGAAGGAAGACTAAAGGATATTGGACTCTATTTGAGCACTTTGAAGAGGCAAGAGGGGTGGATGGACAAGAATTTCATAGATATTAGACTTCAGTCATATAGATATCTGTTGAGAGATGGATTTCTTTGGAAGAGGGCAAAGAGAGCTGATGAATTACCTTTGAGAGTAGTGAATGATCTTGATACCAAAACGCTCGTGCTCAGAGAATTTCATGATGCACTTTGGGCTGGTCACAAAGGAATTTGGACCACTTATACAAAGATTAAGGAGCAATATTGGTGGAAGGATTTGTATAAGGATGTTGAGGAATTTATAGCTTAATATATCGTATGCCAACTTCAATCTAAGGTCCGATATAGAAATGAACTACATCCCACTTATCTTCCTTTGATCCATTTCCAATGGATGATTGACTTGATTGCAATGTCATCTGGAATTTGGAAAATAAAGTATATTATTTTGGCTAGGAAAAAACTTTCAAACTTTATTAAAAAAAGAGCTTTTTGAACAAAGACTACAAAAAGAATTTGTAGATTCATTCTTGAAGATATTTTTAGTAAATATAAAAGTATTAGAAGAATGAGAGCTAATAGGAATGAATTAAATGCAGCCAAAGCAAGATCATTTTTTTAGAGATATGGTATGCAGCTAAGATTAATAACTACTTATAATCTTGAAGCCAATGGCAAAATAGAGAGGGGACATCCTCCTATCATTCATGTCTTGGTTAAGGCTTGTAAAGAGAAGCCTAATCTTTAGCCTAGGCTACTACCATTTACATTGTGGGCTAATAGAACTATCCATTGCACTGTCACTGGATATATGCCAGTAGAACTTATGCATGGACATAAGTCTATTATGCATGGAGAAGAATCAGTTCTAACTTGGATGTTTTTGTCTTAAAAAGATGATATTACAAGAAAAAGATTGCTAGAACTTTGTATTCAATAGCTTGGAAAATTGTCTAAAGATATGCAAATAGCATTAGAAAGGCTTAAGGCTACTAGATTGGACAATAAAGAGAGGTTTGACAAAATCCATAGATTGAAGTCTAAGAAAATTGAAGAAGGTGATTGGATGTTGATATTTAACAGTACATTAGAACATCGGCATAGCACAATGAGGAAGTTTGCACAAAAATGGTTTGGACCATATATAATGGTTAAAGTGCATATTAATGCCACCTATTGGCTTTGAGAGTTGGATGGAACTTTATTTAGTATCCCAGTAGCAGGCAAAAGAATTAAAGAATATTTAGTATCCCAGTAGCAGGCAAAAGAAAAAAAAGAATGAAAAGTTTTATACCAATGATCTTATAAAATTCATAACTCCATCAAAAAATAAAGAAATGTAAGAAAGAGAAGTAGAGATCAGAATAGAAGATGAAGAGGATTAAATTTGGCACATACTAGAGGATGTGCAGGTTTAGAGGGGGTGCATGTCATATTGTATTTACATGCAGTATGTAAAAATATTATTTTATTTATTTATTTTTATTATCTATATATGAATACTAGGAGCTATTTTAGAAAATATTCTAAGAAAAGGATTTATTTTAGCCACTTAATTAGTAAATTAGGATGGCTATTTGTTTTGTTTCTACCTTCCTTTTACCTTAGAATAGATTCTTTTATAGTTGGAAGAAAGATAAAGGCTGTTTTATTTTTCTTGTTGATTTTGAGTTAATATGGTCCCTTGTAAGGGATAAAAGAGAAGATAATGGAATAAATAAGGCCTATCTAATAGGACTTTGGCTATCCATGTAGACGTGGCATGGACTAATGTGGAAGAAAAGGGCAAGATACTCCTCTTGCTGAGATGAAGGTTGGCAGTTTTGGAATATGTGAATTTTGGAGAGAGATAGCTCTGAGGGTACTAAAGCTTTTGTAATGAAATTTAGAAGGTCTATTCTTTAAATTGTGAGAATTCCAAAGCCTACTCACTTGCTTGTTTTGGAGTTATAAGAGAAAAGTTATGCTTGTTTTTAGTAGAGTGAGGTTTGCTGCTATTAAAAAGTGAAGACAAAAACTTTGAGCTACTACTACAAATTTGATTTCGATTCTTTTTTAGTAAAATTTGTAGAGAGTTTGGAAAATTGTCCTAGATTTCTATCAAGTTATTTTTTGAAACATTTAGAATTGGAAAGAAAGAGTTGTGAGCTTGAAAGTGAGGAAGGGTTTGCTGCCACTTGACAAAGAGAGGCAGAGACTTTGTTCAACCACTTGAGTCAGACAATCTCTTTAATTTTTTTTGATATTTTAGATTCTTATAGTAGCTTATATAAGCTTTTTATGAAAACAAAAATCAACATATTTGAAGCTTCTATGAAAATTTTATGAGCTATGAAGTGGCAAGACAGCTAATTATTACTAGGGTTTGAAGGGTAGTTTCAACTAGTGATAAAATCTGAAGTTTGAGAGATATAAGCATGAAATTTGAAGAAAAATTAGATGATGGAGTAAGCTTTCCAAATAGCTATTGCATATCTAATTTGGAGAAGGCAAGTGATCACAACAAAAGCTGAAGTAAGAGGAGATTTGCTGTCTTTGCAATTTGCTAGAAATTTTTAGTACCTACTTTGATTAGCCATAACTATTAAATGATAAGACTTCTGTTTGTGAAATTTTGAGAGATTTTATGATGTATTATTAGCTTTCTATAAACTATAAGCACACTTGATTTGATATTTGGATGAATTTTTAGTGATTTATTTAGTTTCAATTAGTTGTATAATTTGTATTCCTCATATGTAGTTGTATTTTGAGGTATACTTGAATATATTTATTCTTTACTTATACATATTGTACAAGTATTTATATTAGTATTTATATTAAGTATTTTTATAATTATTTTATAAATATTATATATAGTGTTTATATAAGTATTATATAAAGGATTATACTTTATATTTATATAAGTAATATACAAAGGATTATACTTTATATTTATATAAATTTTATATAATATTAATACAAATATAATATGGAAGCTTGAATAAGTATTATATAAGAATACAAGATACTTGCATGATTTCCTTCCATATTCCCTACTAGTTCTAGTAGCAGCTAGGAACCTAGTGTTTTTCCAAGACAGATTCTCTCTACCCAATAATAGTCCCTATTGTAGCTGGACAAATTAGATTTCCACCATATTTTTTTTTTTGATAGCCGTACTCCTCATTTTGTAGTTGCGTTGTCGTACTGTAATTGCTTATAGTATGTAAAATCCACTCAAAATGCCTAATATGTTTATAGATTTAGATATGTGTTAGAATGGTTAGTAAGTTAAATTAAAAATGGTTGATAGAAGAAACTTTATTTTATTTTATTTTACCTATTTAGTTATGGTATATAAAAATTATAAGATCTAAATGTTTAGTATGAAGCCTTGAGAGAAGGTGGGGACTTAAGGATGAAAATTTAAGCTAGTAAGAGGCTAATTGGGAGGAATGAAATCAAGCCATGGTCGGATGAAGGCAAGGAATAGGGAACTTCATCCCTATTGGTCGAATACCATGCCCAATGGGCTTTGAGGAGGCTGCCCGCGACCTTAACAAGGGTTTTCGGCGACTGTAAAAAGGGATTTGCAATTTCAGAGGTAGGGTTGTAAAGTTTAGGGTTTTGGGTATAGTTTGAGAGGAAATTTTAGGCGATTTGGAGTTAGGGTGAAGAAGTTATACTTGTTCAAAGTTAAAGAGTGGATTTCATATATACTGTCACTCTTTTGAGATTTTGCGGAGTTATACGGAGGCTTTTGGAGATCGGACGGTGCGGTTGGAAAGGTGATTTCAAGATCTACGTCTATTATGAAAGAATTCTTAAGTTTTGAGTTTAGACAAAGGAGATATGAAGAGTTGAAGACAGCGCATCCAATTCCAAGGCAGTAAGTAGACCGTTTTGTTGATGGTGATGGGGTTTGCCATATCTTAAGTTTTTGGACGAATTTTTGTCTAATCATTTCTAAGAAGGTGTATTATTGTGCTAAGAAGCTATATATCAAAGTTTCATAGCATTTAAACTTTTAGATTGTGAGATATGAAGAATTTAGTACACGGGTGTTTGTAAACAAGGGTTTTAAGCTACTGCAAGGGTTTTGGCGATATCTAAAGATTGATAATGAATCGACGGTTGAAATTGGTGGTGGTAGTTGTGAAGAATATATCAGTACTTCATGTAAATTTGGAGTAGTTTTGGACGGTTGGAATAAAAGTTATGGGTTATTGAAGTTCGGGAAAAATTCCCTTCCTACGGGAGAATGAGGGTTTAGAGTATTTTGTTATGTTTTGAGTGGTTTGAGGAAATTAGGCTTGTGTATTGGGTGTAATAGCCCTATGGAGATCTCTTTTATATAAAATTGGAGGTTTTTATTATACTTGAATCTTGCTTGAGTAATTAGTGGCAGCGAGAAGCCCAGCGCTTTCTTGAGGTAGATTCTCTCTACCCCGACAGCGTCATTTCCTTGAACAATGCTGAGCAGTGTGCGTAGGTTCTCCACAATATAAACATAATCCTTCTTGACAACAACAAGTCTTTTCTTGTTCAGTATGAGATTTAAAATGTACCACGTTGATTTGTATGTCTTCTACTATTGAATGTACATTTTGAAAAGATGTTAATGCTGCTATTGTATTGTAGTAACATTTGGGCTCTCTTATGTGGCTCTCAGATCAAAATTCAAAAAGTCAATTGTCACACTTCAAAGCAAAATTAATTGCTTGATTCAATGTCTAAGGATTGGATAAGTTGAGCATCAACTTCTTTACCTCATATTATAATACCTAGAAAAATTGGCTAATAAGCATATCATCATCCCACTTGATGTCAATTACTAATTATCAAAATTATGAAGCATATTCTTAGATTGAAAATCATTTTCTATAGCTAAGTAACCAACATATTTTTAGATTGAAAATCATACCACACAAGAAAGTCCTTCAATAATTTTGTGAATTTATTGTACTCGGATTGAAAACTCTCAAATTAGTTACACCTTGGATCATAGACCTCAAGAAGAACATCCTTGGACTTGTCCAATATGATGTCATTGAATACTTTGCCCCAAATTACCTTTACAAGTCCGTCATTTGTTTCACAAGTGTGTCGCGCACATAAGATTTACTCCAATAATTATCTAATTAATATAGATCAATAGAAGTAGGTAACATAAATTAATTTGATAATATTTTACAAAGAGGCTTTATAGAAAGATTCATAGATGTGAAATCACCTTTACACATGTCTATAGGTTATTGATAGGTAAAAAACATGGACAACAAACTAGCCACATGTCGTATATGTTGATAGCTTGTACAAAAAACTAGCCATGTGTTGCACATGTTGGTAGCTTGTAGAACAAGCTAAGTATGTGCACACATGTAAGAAACTTATCTTGCAAGTTTGACACGTGTCTTACAAATTAGACACATGTAGAAGGTCCTATAGAATGTCGCCACATAATTCTTAATTGAATACTATTTATAAAGACAAGAGAGAAGCCTTCTTCACTCTTGCCAACTCTTTTCTTGCTTTTAGTCTAATTCAAGAGTCTCATGTATTTTCTAATCTTTGGCAATAGCCATTCCAGTTTCTTCTTGAATATACATATTTCTTTATTTCTATCTTGTTATTTTCCTTTGACATAGTTTTTACTAACTTATACATCTGTTTTAGTTTGTATCCTTGACAAATTGATAAGTGTAAAGTTATAATATCAAAGCTTTGTCTCTTCTTAATTAAGAATAGATTATCCTTTTTTCTTTATAAGACATAAGCATATTAGAAGTTGTAGATTATCTACTTCTAAATTGATATTGTTCCTAAATTTTTTTCTTTTGAGTGTTTTATTCTATAGTGAGAGTAGACATTTTTTTTCCTTTCCTATTGCGGTATCATCATAGAGCTTGCTGAAATGAAGAGTGCAATGGTACAAATACAAGAACAAATGAGAGAATAAATACTCGCAATGTATCAATTCAATGCACCACCACAAAGAGAAACAAGATTAGCAAGAAGTGAAGATATAGAGATGATTCGAGCTGCTTCAAGCCATATCACTTCACCTACCATTGAATACCATTCAAGCATCAAACAATCAAAAATTAGTTTGTTGGAGAAGTTTGATGGCACTAGATCTAAATTTTGAGGATTCATCAATTAAGTACAATTGGTGATTGAATTTCAACTCCAAAGTT
Source organism: Physcomitrellopsis africana (assembly GCA_036785485.1). Taxonomy (NCBI): domain Eukaryota; kingdom Viridiplantae; phylum Streptophyta; class Bryopsida; order Funariales; family Funariaceae; genus Physcomitrellopsis; species Physcomitrellopsis africana. The sequence continues at coordinate 326,492 of JAWRVF010000293.1, read as the reverse complement.
ATCCAACCCAGGGATTACAAGTCAAGTTTATTGGAACACTATTGACATATTCTGTTTTATTATCGTTTTCATCCTTTCTTGAATGACATGATCCAATATTAGATAATTTGGAGGCATTTTTAGCAAAGTTTCAATCTATATATGGAGAACATGATGCAATTAGTATTGTAACTAATAAGATTTGTATCTTACGATAAAAAAATCAATCAATGACATCATATGCTTCATAATTTTGATAATTAGTAATTGACATCAAGTGGGATGATGATATGCTTATTAGCCAATTTTTCTAGGTATTATAATATGAGGTAAAGAAGTTGATGCTCAACTTATCCAATCCTTAGACATTGAATCAAGCAATTAATTTTGCTTTGAAGTGTGACAATTGACTTTTTGAATTTTGATCTGAGAGCCACATAAGAGAGCCCAAACGTTACTACAATACAATAGCAACATTAATATCTTCTCAAAATGTACATTCAGAAGTAGAAGACATGCAAATCAACATGGTATATTTTAAATCTCATACTGAACAAGAAAAGACTTGTTGTTGTCAAGAAGGATTATGTTTATATTGTGGAGAACCTACGCACACTACTCAGCATTGCTCAAGGAAATGACGCAACTACAAAATGAGGAGTACGGCTATCAAAAAAAAAAATATGTCAGAAATTGAGTTTGTCCTGCTATAATAGGGACCGTTGTCGTATGTCGTGAAGTCTTGCTTGAGAATGCTCCGGGCACCTAGCTGTGGAAGATAAAAAAGAAATATGCAACAAAACTAGTCCTAACCTCTCTAATCAATCTCTAAATAATCCTTAATTAAATCTTAAAATAAACCCTAATTAAATCCTAGTCAACCTTGGTAAAACCCTAAAACAAACCCTAATTAAACCCTAGTCGAATCCTAACCAAACCCTAAGAAAATCCTAATGTAGTTTTAGAATCTCAATAACTACCAAATAAAATGTTGATCTTGATTGAAATTTTGCACAAACCTTATTAATTAAGTTGAAAATAAGCACATTAAGTTTGAAGAAGATCTAACTTCATAAAAAGAAGAAAAATCTATAAATTTACATGGGTGACGGCTGGCCTCCTTCTCCAATCTTAATACTAATATTCCACTACCTAAATCTCTCTTTCACACCATTCAATTGCTCTACAAATTTTGTATGTGCATAGGAAAACAAGTCTACTAACCATGCACACAAATTTCACTCCAATCCAATTAGCAAATTGCTCAAGATTTGAAAAACTCCAATTGACCTTCAAAGCTTAATTCCCGAGACCTTGACCTACTTAAACCTCAATTACATACAATTATACTATTGGATTGAGCTCAAATTTATAGCACACATTAACAACAAAAATATCCAAAAATCCACAAATTTTCAATCATAGATCTAGTACAAAACTTTTGAAATTCCCTAAAATATCAACCCTATTTTATTTCATAAAATCCCAAGTTGCCAAAAACAATCCTAACTTTGGAAAGCTATTACAAAGTCATTTTTTTTCCAAATCACTTCCAATTAAATTCTATGCAAAATCTTTTAAGTCTTTTCTTTAATCCTATCTTTTGATCTGCTAAAAGACTCTTGATTTGCCCTAAGTAGCCGTTTTAGTAGTCAAAGGTCTGATTTCGACCCTGTCCTACAAATGGCCAACCCTTGGATATCCATCTAACCTATCCTAGGGATTTTATAGCTTGATCCTACCCTCAACTTAATCCTAATATCAATCATGCTAATGATTTATATTTTTTATTATATTTTTACTATTTTATGGCCATTTTAAGGCAGTAAAAGAATTACTACAACCTAGAAGATAAAATTACTAACTAATTCTTATCTATTAGCTATTAAGTGAAGAAAATAAACTAAGAGACTCTCATAAAATCCTTCTTAAAATATGTTGAATTTTTGTTGAACTAAGATAATAGAATATTAATTGAAAAATCATTTTTAGTCATAATTTCACCATATAATCGAGTCACAATACGACACCGTGCAATTCGAATCTTCTACAACTCCTAGTAAAGGTCCTACCTTTTCCTCAGAACCTTCTCTATGTTTTATAATAGATATGTATTTGAGACCTAAAAATCACAAAATCTATGTCTTATTAGATTCAAAAATCTTAGCATGTTTTTTAAATAAAGAATTTGTTGAAAGTTGTAGAATGTTTTCAGTACAAAAAACTAAACCCGTTCATGTAGAAGTCATAGATGGTTGCCCGTTATCTTTTGGAAATGTTATTCATGAAATCCGTCCTATAAATATAACATTAGATGGTCATAATAGTTGTGTAGTCTTTAATATAATTAAATCTTCCCCTAATCTATTTATTTTAGATTTATCATAGCTAGAAAAGTAAAATCCTTGAATAGATTGGATTTATTATAGACTTGACTTTCTTTAAAGTATTAATAAGAGTTCCATACATCAAGTAAAAAATTATAAGCCTAGTATAATAAAATCCATACTTTTAGGCGCAAAAGCTTTTATGAATAAAACAAAAGAAGGATCATCATTTGCTATTTATACTATACCCATTTTTGATAGTGAAAGGACTTCATGTGGCATTCCAAGCCAATATCCAGATTATCAAGACGTTTTTAAGAAAAAAAATACAGACATTCTTCTAGAGCATCATCTATATGATTACTCAATTGATCTCAAAGAGAGAACTCAGGCTCTATTTGGACTAATCTACAATCTTTTTCAAAATGAATTGGTTGAATTGAAGAAATACATTGATGAAAACTTGGCCAAGAATTTCATACGCCATTCAAAATTTCCAGTAGGAACTCCTATCTTGTTTGTAAAGAAGAAAGATGGATCATTACGGATGTGTATAGATTATCGAGGATTCAATAAGATTATCATCAAGAATAGATATCCTCTGCGTGTGATATCTAAACTTTTTGATCAATTGAATCAAGCTAAGATGTATACAAAAATAGATCTAAGAGGGACATAAAACTTAGTATGCATCAAAGAAGGTGATGAATAGAAGACTGTATTTCAAATAAGGTATGGACATTTTGAATATAATGTCATGTCTTTTGGACTTATAAATGCACCAATTGCTTTTCAACATCTTATGAATGACATATTTTGTGAGTTTCTTAATGATTTTATTGTCTATTATTTAGACAATACTTTGATCTACTCTAAAAACATAAAAAAATATGAACTTCGTTGTATATTATAAAAATTTAGAGATGCAAGGTTATATACCAAGATGGAAAAGTGTATGTTTCATACTACTCAAGTTGACTTCTTAGGATATATCATTTTGAATGATGGTCTCAAAATGGATCTTAACAAAGTCCAGATAGTCATAGATTGGAAGATTCCAAAAATAATAAGAGATGTGCAATGCTTTTTGAGATTTTCCAATTACTATCAAATCTTCATTAAGAACTTTTCTCAAGTTGTAGCCTCACTTATACGCTTAACTTGTAAAGATAAGCTCAAGTAGAATAAAGAAGCAGAAGCATTGTTTGAAACTTTGAAGACAAATTTTACTTCTGCACCAATCTTGTATCACATCGACTTTTCTAAAGCATTTTTTATGGAAACAAATATATCAAATTTTTGCTTTGAAAGCAGTATTGTCACAAATGGGAGCAGATGACAAACTCCAACTAGTAGCTTTTTATTCCAAGAAATTTTTAGCAACAGAAATCAATTATGAAATCCACGATAAAAAACTTCTTACAATTGTGGATTCTTTTCAAGAATGGCATCACTATTTAAAAGGCACTTCTAGTCCAGTCATCATGTACATGGATGTTTCGAACGTAGAATACGAATAAGAAATCCAAACAAAGAGTTCAAGAAAAATTGATAAGAGCTAGATTATATCAGATGAATACAAGAACAACACTAGAGAAGTGAGCTAGAGCTCCAAGAGATGTATTGTTGAGACTAAAGAACTCTTCAGTCTTGACTCCAATATATACTCCTACCTCGGAAGCTTCTCAAGCAGCTTCCACCAACTAGGGAGCTTCTCAAGCAACTTCTACTAACTAAGAAGCTTCTCAAGCAATTTCTATCAATTAGAAAGATGTTAGAAGTCTCTAGAAGAGTCTAGAGAGTTCTACAAACCTTTTAGAATATTTTAGAAGGTTTTAATAAGTATGTCCTTGACATCACCTCGTCTTCTAGCTTTGAGGTCTCCAAGAAGCCATTTGAGATGTATACTTACAAACGTAGGAAATTAAAAATTTGTCGCATAGTCTCTGCAATATATTCCAGCTGTTGTTCACGAGGCAGATGAATCATGGGCCCTTGTAGCCACCAATAATAACCAACACCTTCTACTTGGGACCATGCTTGAATTTCTGTATCTTCATTGTAGAAACAATCTAAAAACATCGGTTCGCCACTACTTGCATGAGCTGATTCAACTTCAAAGACAATTACAAGTGACCTGCTGCTTGATATTCTTTGATATCTTCTTGGCTCTTCTAATTCTTCATCTTGAGGTCAACGCCGTGAGCTACTCGGTTGAGATGGTACCACTAATACAGTATCTACATTCTCACTAGCCATATCTAAATACACCTTGATATTAGATATCTTGATACTACGAAATAGAACAAGTTATGTTTTGATAAGATCTGGATCCCTTTTCTATTCATTTTTCTAGAGAAGGCTTCATCTTCACGCTTCGTTAATGGCTAGCTTTTGATTTATTAGGATATCGTCCATAGAATTTTCGTATCTTTTACGACGTATTGGTGAGATTTTTGGCTGGTTCTCATGTTCGTTCATCAATATCGTAGCCACTCCAATGCACAAAGTACTCTAATTTATTCCATCTTTGTCGTGAATCTAATATCTTTTCCACTTCATATTCTTCGTTGTTTTCAATTTCTATATGAGGTGGCGGATATTGCATTCTTCTAGGAAAAGATGATTCCCGATAAGGCTCTAATAGAGAAACATGAAAGACAGGGTGTACCTTCATAGCAGCTTGTAACTCTAAGCGCTACGCCACAGGATTGCTCTACTTCTGGATAACAAATAATTCCAATCTCCAGTAGTCCAACTTATCACATGGTCACTTGGTCTTGATATTCCATCGAAGCAACCATATTTTATCTCCAATTTTGAAATTAGGTGACTGATTCCGAATTTATCCATGGATGCTTTGTAACACTCTTGGACAATTTATAATTGAAGCTTCAATGTGGTTTGAAGCTCTGATAGCTGCTGCACCAATCCTTCAGCTGTTGGATTATTATTCGTTGATAGATTCAATAGATCAAGCTTTGGATAATATCCATAGTTAAAAAAGAATGGTGTTTTTTGAGTCGACCCATGAAAGGTGTTGTTATATGCAAACTCGGCTAGCGATAGATATGCAGTCCAATCATCTTGTTGATAATTGATACTGCATCGTAAATAGTGTTCCAAAACTTGATTCACTCGTTCCGTTTGGCCATCAATTTGATGATGGAATGCCAAAGAAAGCTTGATGTCTACCTTCAATATCTTAAAAAAAGATCTCTAAAACTTTGATACAAATTGGATTCCTTGATTCGACGCGATATCATCTGATAGACCATGATATCGATATAGATTATCAAAGAAGAGCCTTGATGTATCTTTTCTTAACGATGTCTTCTTGCAAGGGATAAAATGTGCCATCTTTGTAAGTCAATCCACCACAACAAAGATGTTGTCAAATGAATTCGATGGCAGCAAATGTGTAATAAAGTCCATGGAAACTGAAGACCATCAATGACGCGTAATAGGCAATGGCTGCAGAAGTTCATAAGGGCGGTGTCGAGGATTCTCGGATCTTAAACAAATATCACAAGAGAGGACGAAATCTTTCACATCCTTCCACATTTAAGACCACCAGAAATCTCAAGAAATGAGTTTTAAGGTCTTGTTGAATCCGAAATGTCCCGCAGCTGGAAAGTCATGACGAGATTGCAGGACTTAAAGTCATGCTGGTCCTTTTGGGATATATTGCTGCTCCTCAATGTATAAGAGATCTCCTTCAACCTTGAACTTGTCATCATTGCTATGCTGCTTGATATCAAGGACTATGGAATCTTTAATAGTCATAGCACATATCTAGTTGACGAAGTCGGCATCAATTGGCACAATAACAACACAAATCCTAAATTACTCTGGCTTTAATAATATTGTACACTGTTGATCAAGCACTACTTCTCCAACCTTCGGCGCAAGATATGATCTTCTTGATAAGGCATCCAATAATCCTTGCTACTTTCCAGACCGATAAGTAATAACAAAGTCAAATCTAGATAGCGACATATTCCATCGAGCTTGACAACGGTTTAGAATCCGAGCAAACATGAAATATTCCAGATTCTTGTGATCCATATATATAGTTACCGGATGCGCAGCTCTTTTGAGGAAGTGACGCCACTCTTGGAAAGAATCCACTATAGCAAGGAGTTCCTTATCATGAATCTCGTAGTTGATTTCAGCCACAGAAAACTTTCGTGAATAGAATGCAACTGGATGAAGCTTATTGTCTATGCCCATCTACAAAAGTACGGCTTCTGAAGTAAAATCCGAAGCATCCATTTCCAAATAAAAGCCTTTGTAAAGTTTGGATGTACCAAGATTGGAGCTGTAGTAAATGCCATTTTAAGATTTTGAAATACTTTTTTCACTAGAAATCTCCATTCGAGCTTATCTTTACATGTTAATCGAGTGAGTAGAGCAGCAACTTGAGAATAATTCTTGATGAAGATCCGATAGAAGTTAGCAAAGCCAAGAAAACATTGTACGTCTCTAACCGTCTTTGGAACTTTCTAGGACATAATTGCTTCCACCTTCTTGGGATCCATCTTCAAGCCTTCCGTAGTCGCAACAAACCCTAAAAACTCCATGTCAATTTGATAAAATAAGCACTTCTTTAACTTGGAATAGAGTCGTCACTCGCGTGGTTTTTCGAATATCAAATGAACGTGCTTCTTATGCTCTTCTTCGTTCTCAAAAAATATTAAGATATCATCCAAATAGATGACAACAAAATCATCTAGATATTGTCAAAAAATATTGTTTATCATGTGTTGAAAGACCGCCGGAGCATAGGTAAGACCAAATGGCATGACATTATATTCAAAATGACCATACCTTGTACAAAAAGCTGTCTTCCATTCATCTCCTTCTTTGATTTGTACAAGGTTGTAAGCTCCCCTTAGATCAATCTTTGTAAAGATCTTTGCGCATCTAAGTTGTTCCAGAAGACTAGAGATCAAAGGTAATGGATAGCAATTCTTCTTTGTTACCTTGTTGAGACCTCGATAGTCCACGCACATCCATACTGAGCCATCTTTCTTCTTCACAAATAAGATTGGTGCCCTAGTTGGCAACTTTGAATGAAAAATGAAGTTCTTGGCTAGGTTCTCGTCAATGTATTTCCGCAACTCAGCCAACTCCATCTGCAATAGGTTGTAGATTGGGCCAAAAGGCGATTGTGCTCCTTCTTGTAATTCTATGGTACATTCATATGGTCAATGTACTAGTAGCATGTCAGCATTCTTTTTTTGGAATACGTTTTAAAAATCCTTGTATTGTTCTGGTATTCCTGCTATTGAAATTTGCTCTCCACTAGTTGGAGCCGTATAAATGACCAATGGTGTGCCTTCCTTGCACAATCTTATAAACGTTCTTGCTTCAATGAATAAGGATTTTTTTAATTTGAAGTCTTCTTTTAGGCTTATTCTTAGGTTCTTCTATAGAAAATGTTATCCTCCGCAGCCTCCAATCTATGGATGGATTATATTTTTCTAACCAAGAAAGACCAAGAATAATAGGATTTGACGGGGTGCTAATAATGTTGAAAATAATACAACTACTATGGTCTTTAAACGCCACCTCTATAGGTTCTCATTCATGGGTGATACTACTAGATAATAAAGGTCGTCCATCTATTACTTCTATGTGAACAGATTTGAATTTTTGTACTAGGGGAATTTTGTGACGCTTAGCAAATTCTTGGTCTAAGAAATAAGTAGATGCTCCTGAATCTAATAAGGCTAAGGTTTTTAGTTTTTGAGGACCAAAAGACAAAAGAATTGTAAAACAATGGGCATATTGAGTAGAAAGAGAGGAATTTAGTTTTGATTTGTCCAAGCGCACGGTTCCTATTGTAGCTGGGCATCCTCGTTTTCCTGAACAAATGCACCTCTATTCTTGATGCTGTATCTATTTTTCTTCTTAGGACAGCTTCCAACTCTATGGCCTTCTCCACCGCAATATAAACACAAACCTTTCTCCATACACTGCTTCTTTTCTTTTGAAATAAGGGATTTGATACGTATCCTATCAATCTGCATGTCCTCTGTCTCCGGTTGTGAATTTAGGCTATTTGCTGATATAATTGCGCCATGATAGCTTGTATATTGTCTGGAGCATTGGTCTTGGCAACGTTGAAATAGGCGGTTATCGCACTTCACAGCTTGGCTAATGGCTTCGTTGAGCATTTGTGGATCAAGAAGAGATAACAACAAATCCTTCACGTTGTTCCTTAGATCCCAATAGAATTGACTTATCAATGCTTCTTCATCCCAATTGATGTCGCATGCTAATTGCTTAAAATCCAATGCATAGACTGATACAGAGTAAGTTCCTTGTTGTAGCGATCAAGTTTTTGTTGAAGCCCACCGAGCCTTATCATGCTCGCCAAATGCTTCTGCAAATGCTTCCAAAAAAGTTTCAAAGTTGTTCAAAATTGGTGATCTTTTTTCAAATAGAGGAGCAAACCATGATAGAACTTGTCTTATAAGCAAAGTTCCAACCAATCCAATGCGTGATTCCTCCGTCGGATAACGTTGTCATATTATGTGTTGTATCATTTGGGAATGCACCGGGTACTTGGCTGTAGAAGGTAAAGTACTGTTTGTAAATACTCAAGAAATCCTAATAGGTTTCATCAATGCATAAGGAATATAATTTGAGCTTCAATTCAAAAGTGTTTAAAAATACTCTTCTTAGTAAAATCAACCTTACATATATCCCAATTACCTCGTTTCTTTTATAATTAAGCAATTTTTAATTTTGTTTATAAGCCCTAATCCTAATCAGTAAGCTTTGATAAGCTATAATTTTTAATCAAACCATCCACTTAGTGTGAAATTTTGCACACACATGCTGGTATAAGCCTTTTACATGCTCAAAAAAATTTAGTCCAACCCAACTTACAGATTGCAAGAAAACGCCCAAAAAGCGCACTAATGACACTGGGCCGCCAACTTGAAGATTGATGTAGAAATTCCAGTGGTGATTTCTCCTTCTTTCACCATTAACTTTATCTCAAACTTAGTATGTAGCTAAACCTAAAAGTCTTCTATCAGCATACCAAAAATTATATTGATCTAATAAGTGGATCTTTAGTTATCACAGAAACCCTATCCAACCCTAAACAACCAACTTCTAAAAATCTTTTGTATTAAAACTCAAATATCTCCTAATTGCATCTTTAGATTAACACAAATTTTTGTATATACTTAGCACACCTATCAATCTAGACAATATCAAATTTTGAACTATAGATGCTTTACAGATTTTACGAATCACTCAACAATGCAAGCCATCATTGTCTTATATAAAAACCCAAATCACCAATATAAACGCTAATTTTGAATAGCAATTGTTAAGTCTTTCAAAACCCTATGGTTGCAAGCTAAATGCCCCTGAAACTCCTTTCAAGCTAGCTATCTAATCCTAATCGCCGATCTCCAAATGTCCTTGACCCTTGCCTTCGACAGTTGTTTTTGTCCCTAGAGGTCTGATTTTGACCCTGTCTCATATCCGGTCTTTCCTTGGATATCAATTCAACTAATTCTAAGGATTTTTAAGTTAAATCCTATCCTCAACTTAATCCTAGTATCAACCATAATAACTATTTTTCTTTTCTATTCTATTCTAATTGACTTATGACTTTTCAAAATCAGTAATAGAGTTTATATAGCCTAGAAGAAAACTTTAACAACTAACTTTTATCTGTTAGCTATTAAAACAAGAAAATAATCTAAGAGGCTTTCATAACCCTTTTCTTAAGTATCTTAAGTTCCTATTAAACTAAGATAATCAAGTATTAAATATAAATTACTCTTATCTATACCTTTCACTATATAAATGTGCTGCAACACGACAACGTTTGGGTTGTAGAGCTGTTATTAACTTGATTTGATTGACAAAACCTTGAAACTTGGACCGTGTGCCATCAAACTTGTTTGGAAGGCTAATTTGAGGCTCCTTTTGTTATAGAAGCAATGAATCTTGTTGAACCATAAGTAAAGCTACTTCTTCTGGTGCAGAAGCTTGAGACTGATGAAGCCCAGATTGTGCTATTTCGGATGCTCCATCATTATGAAGTCTTGCAAAGACTCCTTCCATCACTATAGTTCTCTGTGATAACGTAGCAAGAACATTCATAATGGCATCTATCTTGGACTCCAAACTTTCACTCATATTAGTATCTTAATCTCCAACCATTCTAAGAGAAAGGAAGTAATTGTTTCTACAAGGAGGAAATATTGGTTTAGAAGAGGGTACTCCGCAACCTCTAAAATGCCTTAAGACCTTTAAGAAGAGGGGTAATCCACTCTCTCTAAGAAGAATAAGACTCGATTATTATAATGGAAAAGATATCAGTTTATAGGAGGATAATCCGTAATCTCTAAAACACTAGTGTACCTTCAAGAAGAGGGATAATCTACACTCCAATAAGAAGGAACTAGCTCTGATATCTAAGATGAGAGTAGTCACGACAAACTGCCATGGACGTAGAACATGAATAAGAAATTTAAACAAAGAATTCAAGAAAAATTGATAAGAGCTAGATTATATCAGATGATTACAAGAACAACACTAGAGAAGTGAGCTAGAGCTCCAAGAGATGTGTTGTCGAGAATAATTCTTCAAAGATTCATGATTGTTCTAAATTTTATTCTAAATGGGAAAGATTAGAATAAATGAAGTTTGTCATCTATTCCCATTTGTAACAAAATTGCACTGAAGTCAAAGTCTAATGCATCTGTTTCCATAAAAAATGCCTTCAAAAAGCCAATACGATACAAGATTAGTGCAGAAACAAATGATATCTTTGGAGCTTCAAATGTTGCTTCTGCTTCTTGATTCCATTAGATTTTTTTTTTACAGGTCAAATATAAAAGTGGAGCTGCAAGTCAAGAGAAGTCTTTGATAAAGATCTGATAATAATTGACAAATCCCAAAAAGCATTGGACATCTTATATCGTCTTTGGAATCTTCCAATTTATGATTGTCCAGACTTTCTTAGAATCCATCATGAGACTATCATTTGAAATGATGTATCCTAAGAAATCAACTTAAGTAGTGTGAAATACACACTTTTCCATCTTGGCGTACAATCCCACATCTCTAAGTTTTTGTAATACTTGACAAATATATATTTCATGTTCTTTTATATTCTTAAAATAGATCAAAATATCATCTAGGTAGCAGATGACAAAATTATCTAAGAACTTACAAAAAATATCATTCATGAGATGTTAAAAAGTAGTTGGTGCATTTGTAAGTCCAAAAGGCATGACATTATATTCAAAATGTTTGTATCTGATTCAAAACATAGTTTTCTATTTATCTCCTTTTTTGATGCATACTAGATTGTATGCTCTTCTTAGATCTATTTTTGTGTAGATCTTAGCTTGATTTAATTAGTTAAGGAGTCCAGATATCAAAGGTAATGGATATCTGTTCTTGATTGTGATCTTGTTGGGTCCTTGATAGTCAACACACATCCACAATGATCCATCTTTTTTTTTTTCACAAATAGAATTAGAGCTTCTATTGGAGATTTAGAATGGCGTATGAAATTCTTGGCCAAATTTTGGTTAATATATGCCTTGAATTCAGCCAACTTATCTTGTGATAAACTATAGATTGGTCCCAATGGTGGCTGAGTTCCTTCCTTGAGGTGGATTAAACAATCATATGGACGATGCTCCAAAAGAATATCTGCATTCTTTTTCTTAAAAACGTCCTAATAATCCAGATATTGGCTTGGAATGCTGCTTAAAGTCTTTCCACTATCAAAATTGGATGTGGCATAAATAGCAAAAATTGATCCTTCTTATGTTATGTGTATAAAAGCTTTTGTACCTATAAATATAAATTTTACTATATTAAACTTATAGCTTTTCACTTGATCGACAAGATGTTTAATAATATTTTGAAAAAAATCAAGTCTACGAGAATTCCAATCTATTTGAGGGTTATATTTTTCTAACCATGATAAACCTAAATTAATTAGATTAAAGAGAGATTTGATTATGCTAAAGATTACGTAGTTATTATAACCATCTATTGTTACTTTTATAGGACTGATTTCATGAGTGACATCTCCAAAAGATAATAGATGACCATCTATGACTTCTACATGTACGGGTTTAGTTTTCTGTACTAAAAGTATTTTATGTTTCTTAACAAATTGTTCATCTAGAAAGCATGTTGAGGCTCTTGAATCTAATAAGGCAGAGGCTCTGTAGTTTTTTGGTCTTAAATATACATGTATTATAAAATAAGAAGAGGATTTTAGGGAAAGAATTGGACCTTCACTAGGAATTGTATAAGATTCCAACTGCACGGTGTCGGGTAGAGAGAATTTGCCTTAGGAAAAACGCCGGGTTCCTAACTGCTACTAGAACTAGTAGGAAATAGGAGAGGAAGCCGTGCAAGTATCTTCTACACTTGCATAATATTTGTTCAAGCTTTCAAATTATACTTGTATTATACTTGTACAAGACTTGTACAATTATAAAGTATAAATCCTTGAATACTACTTATATAAATACTTACATAAATACTTATATAAAATAATCTATAATCTTTGGTATAATACTTGTATAAATACTTGTATAAAATACTTATACAAATATTATATATAATACTTATAGAATACTTATATAAATACTTGATACAAATACAAATATATATATTTGTATAATAAGTATAAATAAAGTATGTATATACTCAAGTATACCTCAAAATACAACTGCATATGAAGAATACAAGTTATACAATAAGCTGAAACTAAATAAATCACTAAAAATCCATCCAAAGTTCAAATTAGGCATGCTTATAGCCTATAAAAAGCCAATAATCCATTGTAAAACATATCAAAATTCCACAAATAGATGTCTTATCATTTAAAAGTTATGGCTAAAAGAAATAGGCACCAAAATTTCCTAGTAAATGCAAAGGTAGCAAAGCTCTTCTTCACTTCAGCCTTTGCTGTGATTACTCTCTTCCTCCAAATTAGACATGCAATAGCTTTTTAGAAAGCTCACTCCATCATCTATTTTTGTCTAAAATTTGGCATATATGCCTCTCAAACTCCAGATTTTATAGCTAGTTGATTCTACTCTTCAAACCCTAGCAATAATTTGTCCTCTTGATACTTCACGGCTCATAAAACCTTCATAAAAGCTTCAAATGTATTGCTTTTTGTTTTCATAGAAAGCTTATATAAGCTACTATAAGCATCTAAAATATCAAAAAGATTGAAGAGATTTTCCGACTTGGGTGGTTGAACAAAGTCTCTGCTTCTCTTCATCAAGTGGCAGAAGACCCTTTCCCACTCTCAAGTTTACAACTTTTTTTCTCCAACTCCAAATGCTAAAAGAAATATCTTGATAGGAAGCTAGCACAATTTTCCACACTTTCAATAAATTTCATTAAGAAAAACTTGAAATAAAACTTGCGATGGCAGATCGAAGTTTCTATCGTCACTTTTCAATAGCAGCATACCTCACTCTATTAAAACAAGTATAATTTTTTTGCTCACAACTCCAATACAAGCAAGTGAGTAGGTTCTAAAATCCTCACAACTTGAAGAACATACACCTCAATTTTTATTACAAATGCTTTTATATCCTCGGAGATATCTCTCTCCAAAGTTCACCACTCAAAATTGCCCAAATCCTAGGTCTAGCAAGAAGAATATATCTCCCTTTCTTTCCATATCAATCTATCACACGCCCACATGGGCAGCCAAATCCTATTGGATAGGCCCTATTCACCCCATGCTCTTCTTTCTTATCCCTCATAAGGTCCATTCTACCTCAAAAGTCAACAAGAAAGGTAAAACAACCTTTACCTTTCTTCTAATTGCAAAAGAGTCTATTCTAGGATATAAGTGAGGTAGGAACAAAACAAATAGGCATCTTAATTCACTAGCAAAGTGGCTAAAATAAATCTTCTTCTTATAATATCTTCTAAAATAACCTCTAGCACTCACACATATAATAGTAATAAATACAAGATATATAATATTTTTTTACACTGCACGTAAATGCAGTATGACAATGGTCTCTATTATAGCTGATTAAATTTGTTTTCTGACATGTTGTCTTCTTTCACAGCCGTACTCCTTATTTTGTAGTTGTGTCATTTTTTTGGATAATAGTGAATAGTGTGTTTAGGTTCTCCACAATATAAACATAATCTTCCTTGACGACGCCAAATCTTTTCTTATTTAATAAGAGGTTTAAAACGTACCACATCAATTTGCATGTCTTCTACTTTCAAATGTATGTTTTGTGAGGACATTGATGTTGCCATTAAATAATAATATTGAGGCTCTCTTGTATGACTCTTGGATTGAAATTCAAAAAATCAATTGTTATACTTCACAGCAAAATCAATTACTTCATTCAATGTTTGAGGATTGGATAAATTGAGTATTAATTTTTTTACCTCATAATGTAATCCATAGAGAAATTGGCTGATGAATGCAACATCATTCCACTGGATATCAGTCACTAGTTGTCAAAATTGTGAAGCGTATAACAACACTGATCGATTGCCTTATTGTAGGATACAAATCTTGTCGGTTATAATATGGATTGCATCATGTTCTCCATATATTGATCAAAATTCCGCTAAAAATGCCTCCAAATTATCCAATATTGGATCACGTCATTCAAAAAAAGATGAAAACTATGATAAAGCAAAATCTGAAAGTAACATTGTCGTGAAGTAAATACATCCATGTATAGAAACCTAACTTAATTATCTTTTCTTCAAAATTTTATTAAGTTCTTTCTTTCTTCTTACCAATCTAAGTTTTTATATAGTTTAGGAAAAATTTCTCACTTTCTTTCTTTTTCTTTAGTTAAAATTTTATCTTATCTTTAATCTTAACTTTAACTTTGATTTAGCCTTGAAACTTTCTTTTGTTTCTTTTATCTTTTTTCCAATCTTAGATTTTAGTAGATTCAGGATTATATTTATAGATATAAGGAGTTTTGACTTTGAGGTTGAATTTAGGATTTTACCAAGGATAAATTGTAGATTTGGATGTCAATAGTCGGCTACCATTAATAGTGCTGACTTGAAGGATTAGATTTGCGGTTTTTATAACTTTAAACTATCAATTGTTGACTTGGACTTTAAAGACCTTGGCTGCGACTTCTTTGACGAGCTTGAAGGAGAAGAATAGAGGGTTTTTTGGCAAATGCAGAGAGGTCTTTAGAGAGAGCTTCTTCTTGGCATGAGTTTAGGTGGTAGAAACGCAGGATTCAAAGCTTAGATGAGAGAGATTTGCTTGTTTGAACTTAGACTACTAATATGACACCTACTATCACTTTTCAGGGTATATTAGAAGTTTTAAGATACTAGCAAGAAATCCAAAAGTTGGATTAGAAACTAGACTTCAAGTTACACATTTTATGTCTAAGAATTGATAGAAATGAGTTCAGAATGAGTGAGATATGGCTAGTTAAACCCAGCAAACTAAATTGGGATTTTGAAGAAGTTAGATAAATAGAAGGATTTGCTTTAAGCTAGAACTTGAGTTTCAAGAAGAATTTGAAGCTCATTTTTTGTATACATGTAACTTATACTATAAAAAGTCTATGCCTAAAATCTCATATCAATTGAGACTTTGATTAGGGAGTAATGGCAAATTTGTTCTCAGGTGTCTAGGATTTTGACTTTTAAAAGTATTTGCCAAGGATTTGGTGATATCTAACGATCGGCAATGAATTCATAGCTCAAAATTTATGTGATGAGGATCAAAGGTATGAATTATGTTTTCCCAAATTTTAAGCTTATTTGAACACCTGGATCTTCATTTATGAATTTTCAAGTTTTGGGTTGAGATTTGACTTCTAAAGGTATCTGCCAAGGATTTGGTGTTATCTACCGATCAGCAATGATTTCACTGCTCAAAAATTATGTAACAATAGTCAAAGGTATGAGATATGTTTTTCCAAAATTTGAGCTTATTTGAACAGCTGGATCTTCAATTATGATTTTTCAAGTTTCAGATTGAGATTTGACTTCTAAAAGTATTTGCCAAGGATTTGGTGATATCTAATGATCGACAATGAATTCACGGCTCAAAATTTATGTGACAAAGATCAAAGGTATGAGATATGTTTTCCCAAATTTTGAGCTTATTTGAAAGGTTGGATCTTAAATTATGAATTTTCAAGTTTCTGGTTTGGTTTTACTTATATAATTACTTGCTAATATTTTGATGAAATCTGGTGATCGGTAATGAATTCACGGTTGAGAATTTTTGTGAAGATGACCAAAGAAGTGAACTCTATGCTTCCAAAATTTGAACTTATATAAACAACTGGATTTTGATTTATAAATTTCCAAGCTTCTAGTTTGTTGATTTATTATACGCATGGTTTTGTGACTATAAAAGAAAAATTTAAAAAAGTTTGTGCATATTGGATCCAACTTGATTGTAAAGAGGGACCTTGCGTCTACTTGAAGCAATTCAATGAAAGCAAATAAACATATGAAACTTCTATTAAGAAGAATAATTAAATAGAAGTAAGGAAATATATACATTAAAAGAAACTAGAACGGCTATTGTCATAAGACAACAAAACTATAGACTCTTGAATTTGGACTAGAAGTAAGAAAGGAGTTGACAAGAGTGAAGAAGGCTTCACTCTTATCTCTATAAATACTATCTAATTAAGAGCTACATGGTGGTATTCTATAGGACCTCCTACACGTGTCTAATTTGCAAGATACTTATCAAACTTGCACGACAAGTTTCCCACATGTGCGCCATGTACTTGGCTTGTTCTACAAGCTATCAACATGTGCGCCATGTGGCTAGCTTGTTGACCAAGTTTTTAACCTATCAATCACCTATAGACATGTATAAAGGTGATTCCGTGTCTATGAATTCACGGTTGAGATATCATCTAAATATTAGCAAGTAATTTTATAAGTCAAAACCAAATCGAGAACTTAAAAATTTATTTTTTTAGATCCAGCCATTTAAATAAGATAAAAATTTGGGAATACAAATTTCATTCTTTTGATCATTGTCACAAAATTTTTGAATTGTAAATTCATTACCAATTGTTAGATATCACCAAAATATTAGCAGGTGATTTTAAAAGCCAAAATCAAATTGTAAACTTGAAAATTTATATTTTAAGATCCAGCTATTCAAATAAGTTTAAAATTTGATAAAACATAATTTATACCTTTGATTATTATAATACATTTTTTTTAACTCCAAATTCGTAGCCAATAGATTGGTATCACTAAATTCTTAGCAAGTACTTTAGAAAGCCAAATCCAAACCAAAAACTTGAAAATTCATATTTTGAGATCAAGGTGTACAAATGAATTCAAAATTTGGAAGTATGAAAATTACATCTTTGATCATCATCACACAAAATTTTCGCTCCAAATTCATTGCCAATCAACTGGTATCACCAAATTCTTATCAGGTACTTTCAAAAGTCAAAATCCTACATGCCTAAGAACAAAATTTTCTATTTCTCTCTAATCAAAGTCTCAATTGATATGAGATTTTAGACATAGACTCTTTATAGTAAAAATAATATTTATACAAAAAATGAGCTTCAAATTTGTCTTGAAACTCAAGTTCTAGCTTAAAGCAAACCCTTCTATTTATCTAATTTCTTCAAAATCCTAGTTTAGTTTGCTAGTTTTAACTAGCCATATGTTATTCATTCTAGACTCATTTCTATCAATTCTTGGACGTAAAATATTTAACTTAAAGTCTAGTTTCTAATCCAATTTCTTGATTTCTTGCTAATATCTTAAAACTCCTAATATACCTAAAAAAGTGACAGTAGATATCATATTAATAGCCTAAGTTCAAACAAGTATATCTCCCTCATCAAAGCTTTGAATTATATGTTTCTACCACCTAAGCTCATGTTAAGAAGAAGTTCTCTATGAATACCTACCTACCTTGCTAAAAAACCTCGTCTTCTTTTTCTTCTGAATTTCTTAAAGAAGTTGCAACCAAGGTCTTCAAAATCCAAGTCAACAATTAATAGTTTAAAGTTATAAAAAATACCAAATCTAATCTTCCAAGTTAGCACTATTAATGGCAACCAATCATTAACATCCAAACTTCCATGTATCCTTAATAAAATCCTAAATTCAATCTCAAAGTCAAAATTCTTTAAATTCACAAATATAATCTTGAATCTACTAAAATTTAAGATTGAAAAAAAAATAAAAGAAATAAAAGAAGTTTTTAAGGCTAAATCAAAATTAAAGTTAAGATTAAAGATAAATTAAAATTTAGCCAAATTTCTTTTTCTTACAGAGAAAAAAGAAAGTAAGAAATTTTTTCCAAAACTATATAAAAAATCTAGATTGTTAAGAAGAAAGAAAGAACTTAATAAAATTTTAAAGAAAAGAAAATTAGGCAAGGTTTCTATACATGGATATATTTACTTTACCACATTGCAAATGGAGCAAGTATTCAAAGAAACTAAGCGAGACATTTATAGTCTATATTAAGAAATTATTTGATTGAGGAAAGCATCTGGTAGACAAGCTATACACATAATTCCTTTAGAAGCTCCAAGGGTTGTCATGAAGGAGCGAAAAGCTGATATGCTTGATAAATTTGATAGAACAAGATCTAACTTTTGAAGATTTGTGCAACAAGTACAAATTTACTCACAAATATATCCTTCTAGTTATCTAGATCAGTTCACTCAAGTCACTTTTGTAGGCAATTTTTTATCAAAAAGTGCTCGATTATAATTTGCTCCAATGTTGGAAAAGAATTCTTTGATGCTATATAATTTAAAGGCTTTTATGAAAAGATTTATTGCTGTATTTGGAAATAATAATTGGAAGAAGGTAACATAAAGAAAGATTCAAAATCTATGACAAGGATAATATTTAGCTACAATTTATGCCGCAAAATTTAATAACTTACTTGTGATCTCAATTGCAATGATAAGGCTTTTATGACTTGATTTCATTATGGCCTAAAGGACAATCTAAAGAATCTGTTGATCACAAAGTTAAAAATTGAAAGCTTAAAAGAACTCATATTTCAAGCTATTACTTGTGACAATCACCTATTTGAATTATAATAAGAGCGGCGATCAATTTTTAGCAATATCTATTAAGGTACGTCTGTTATATCTTCTAAGATATTGAAAAAGCTATTAACATATTGTAAACCTATATAGATTGATGCAATCTAATTCAAGCCATTAACACCAATAGAAAAGACTAGACATTGGTTAGAGAATTTATATCTATATTATAAAAGACCTAATCACAAGGCAGCAAATTGTTGAAATAAGTCTAGAGAATTCAAGGCACAAGGTATAATATCTGAATCAAAGAAGTTGGAAAACAAAGACGTCCAACCATAATAAGAACCTTGTGGTTGGATACCCTCAAATTTAAAGTATCAAAAAAATGTCTCTTCTTATCTCCGAATCCAACATCTTATTTTATATTTCCTATATATACAAGAACCTTAAGACAAGAGATTATTATTAAAGTCCTTTTATGGAAATCTCAGCATGTTTTATGGATAAGGATTTTACAACCAAGTACAACTTAGTACTTGTAAAAAAGACCCATCCTACACCTATTGAGGTTATTGATAGAGAAAATCTTGCATTAAGAGATATTATTGAAGAAATTCAACCATTGGAAGTGGTACTAAGAGATCAAGTATCACACATTGTCTTCAATATCATTTGATGTCCAACATATTCTAATGGTATTGGACTCCCTAAATTTGAATTACATAATCTTGATATTGATTGAAGTTTACAAAAGATTTCTTCAAAATTCAAACATCAAAAGAAAAAATGAGGTACTACTTCATTTCTTGGAATTAAAGTATTTATGTAAGTAACAAAGAAAGGAGCCGCATTTGCATTGATACTATTTTGATAAAAGATCTAATGGAGCAACAATTATTATTGGAAAAATTAACTGACTAGGAATATCTTGCTTTAGTTAATTTCATGATTATTGGAACAATTAGAATAGGCAAAGATCTTTACAAAGATTAATTTGAAAGGCACCTATAATCTAGTCAGGATCAAAGAAGGAGATCAATAAAAGACAATATTTTGTAGAAGGTATAGATATTTCAAATATAAATTTATACCTTTTGGACTTACAAATGTACTTGTAGTCTTTTAATATATAATAAATGATATCTTATAGAAATACTTAGATGACTTTGTAGTCATTTATTTGGGCGATATCTTGATTTTTTCTAAAAACAAAGAAGAATATGAATATCATATACATATGGTATTGGAGAAATTACGAGAAAGTAGATTGTATGCCAAATTGGAGAAGTGCTCTTTCCATCAACCATCAATCAAGTTTTTGGCATGTATTGCCTCTAAAAATGAGATTTCTATGGAACTAAAGAAGATACAAATTGTTATAGAGTGGAAACAATTGTCATCAATTAGAGATGTACAATATTTCTTGGATTTGTAAATTTTTACAAAATCTTCATTAAAGATTATTCCAAGATTGCGGCTTTATTAACATGACTTATAAGTAAGGAGAAATTTTTTTGAGACAACAAGGTTGAAGAAGCATTCAAGAAGCTAAAAGAATCCTTTACTTCAGCCCTTATACTTGTCAATGCAAATCCAAGAAAACCATTCATTTTGGAAATGGATGCCTTAGATTTTATACTTAAATCTGTATTCTTTCTAACTAATAATGATGATCAATTACATCCAATAGTATTTTGCTCTCAAAAATTTTCAATTGTAAAGATCAAATATGATATCTATGACAAAGAACTATTGACAATTGTTGATGCTTTTGAAGAATGGCACCATTTGTTGGAAGGGGCTTAATATAAGATTATGATATATACTGACCATAAAAACTTAGAGTATTTTATAAATGTATAAGTATTGAATTGCCATCAAGCATGATGGAATATGTGTCAAAGACATACTTGTTAGAACCTTCTAAAATATTCTAGAAGGATCCTAGAACTCTCCAAGACCTTCTAGCATCTTCCAAGTTGATAGAAAAGCTTCCTAATTGATAGAAGCTACTTAAGAAGCTTCCTAGTTGCTTGAGAAGCTCCTTAGTTGGTGGAAGCTCTTTGAGAAGCTTCCTAGGTAGGAGTATATATTGGAGTCAAGGCTGAAGAGTTCTTCAGTCTTGACAACACATCTCTTGGAGCTCTAGCTCACCTCTCCAGTGTTGTTTTTGTACTCATTTGATTAATCCAATTCCTGCTAGTTCTTCTTGAACTTTTTGTTTAGACTTCAAGTCTATATTCTGCGTTCGTGACAATTTGTCGAGACTACTCTCATCCTAGATATCAGAGCTAGTTCCTTCTTGTTGGAGTGTAGATTATTCTTCTTCTTGAAGGTACACTAGTGTTTTAAAGGTTGCGGATTACCCTCTTCTAAACTGATATTTTTTTTGTTATAATAATAGAGTCTTATTCTTCTTGGAGAGAGTGGATTACCCCTCTTCTTGAAGGTCTTAAGGCGTTTTAGAGGATGTAGAGTATCCTCTTCTAAACCAATATTTCTTCCTTGTAGAAATAATTACTTCTTTTCTCTTAGAATGGTTGGAGGTCAAGACATTAATATAAGTGAAAGTTTGGAGTCCAAGATGGATGCCATTATGAATGCTCTTGCTACGTTATCATAGAGAATTATGGTGATGGAAGGAGTCTTTGCAAGACTTCATGATGATAGAACATCTAGAATAGCACAATCTGGGCTTCATCAACCTCAAGCTTCTGTACTAGAAGAAGCAGCTTTACCTAAGGTTCAAAAAGAATCATTGCTTCTACAACAAAAAGAACCTCGAATTAGCCTTGCAGACAAGTTTGATGGCACACGCTCTAAATTTTGAGGTTTCATCAATCAAATCAAGTTAATAACAGCTCCACAACCCGAACATTATCCGATAGAGGAATCACGCGTTGGATTGGTTGGAACTTTATTTACGGGACAAGCTCTATCATGATTTGCTCCTCTATTTGAAAAAGGATCACCAATTTTGAACAACTTTGAGATTTTTTTGGAGGCATTTGTAGAAGCATTTGGCAAGCATGACAAGGCTCGATGGACTACAACAAAAATTTGATCGCTACGATAAGGGTGGACTCATTCAAGATCACCTATGCATTGATTTCGCGCAATTGAAGATGTATTAATCAACTCCATGAAGAAGCATTGATGAGTCAATTCTATTGGGATCTAAGGGACGACGTGAAGGATTTGTTGTTATCTCTTCTTGATCCACGAACGCTCAACAAAGCCATTAGCCAAGCTGTAAAGTACGATAACCGCCTATTTCAACGTCGCTAAGACCAATGCTCCAAACAATATACAAGTCATCACAGCGCAATTATATCGGCAAGTAGTCTAAATTCACAAGCAAAGATAGAGGACATGCAGATTGATGCGGTACGTATCAAATCCCTTACTCCAAAAAAAAAGAAGCAGCGTATGGAGAAAGATTTGTACTTTTATTGCGGTGGAGAAGGCCATAGAGCTGAAAATTGTCCGAAGAAGCAAAATGGATGGAGCATCAAGAATAGAGGTGCGTTTGTTTAGGAAAACGAGGATGCCTAGCCACAATAGGAATCGTGCGACTGGACAAATCAAAACTAGGTTCCTCTCTTTCTACTCAATCTACTCGTTGTTTTACAATTCTTTTGTCTTTTGGTCCTCAAAAACTAAAAACCTTAGCCTTATTAGATTCAGGAGCATCTGCTTGTTTCTTAGACCAAGAATTTGCTAAGTGTCACAAAATTCTCCTAGTACAAAAATTCAAACCTATTCACGTAGAAGTAATAGATGGATGACCTTTATTATCTGGTAGTGTCACTTATGAATCAGAATCTATAGAAGTGACGTTTAAAGACCACAGTAGTTATATTATTTTCAACATTATTAGCACCCCGTCAAATCCTGTTATTCTTGGTCTTTCTTGGGTTGAAAAATATAATCCATCCATAGATGGAGGTGCAGGATAAAATTTTCCATAAACAAGGTGAGGACAAGCCTGGAAGAAGACACCAAACCAAAAAATCCTTGTTCATTAGAACAAGAACGTTTATAAGATCGTGCAAGGAAGGCACACCATTGGTCATTTATGCAATTCCAACTAGTGGAGAGCAGATTTCAACAGCAGGTATACCGGAATAATACAAGGATTTTCAAAACGTATTCCAAAAAAAGAATATTGACATGCTACCAGAGCATTGACCATATGATTGTACCATAAAATTACAAGAAGGAGCACAATCGTCTTTTGGTCCAATCTACAACCTATCGTAGATGGAGTTGGCTGAGTTGCGGAAATACATTATTGAGAATCTAGCCAAGAATTTCATTTTTCATTCAAAGTTGCCAACTGGGGCACCAATCTTATTTGTGAAGAAGAAGGATGCCTCACTACGGATGTGCGTGGACTATCGAGGTCTCAACAAGGTAACAAAGAAGAATTGCTATCCATTACCTTTGATCTGTAGTCTTCTGGAACAACTTAGACGTACAAAGATCTTTCCGAAGATTGATCTAAGAGGAGCTTACAACCTTGTACAAATCAAAGAAGGAGACGAATGGAAGATAGCTTTTTGTACAAGGTATGGTCATTTTGAGTATAATGTCATGCCATTTGGTCTTACCAATGCTCCGGCGGTCTTTCAACATATAATGAAAAATATTTTTTGAAAATATCTAGATGATTTTATTGTCATCTATCTGGATGATACCTTGATATTTTCTGAGAACAAAAAAGAGTATAAGAAACACGTTTGTTTGGTATTTGAAAAACTATGTGAGTGATGACTCTACCCCAAGTTGGAGAAGTGCTTATTTCACCAAACTGAGATGGAGTTTTTAGGGTTCATTGCGACTACGGAAGGCTTGAAGATGGATCCCAAGAAGGTGGAAGCAATTGTGTCTTGGAAAGTTCCAAAGATGATTAAAGATGTACAATGTTTTCTTAGCTTTGCTAACTTCTATCGGATCTTCATCAAGAATTATTTTCAAGTTGCTGCTCCACTCACTTGATTAACATGTAAGGATAAGCTTGAATGGAGACTTCTAGCGGAAAAAGCATTTCTAAATCTTAAAACGGCATTTAGTACGGCTCCAATCTTCGTACATCCAAACTTTGCAAAGGCTTTTTATTTGGAAACCGATGCTTCGGATTTTGCTTTAGGAGCCGTACTTTCACAGATGGGCATCGACAATAAGCTTCATCCGGTTGCATTCTATTCACAAAAGTTTTCTGTGGCTGAGATCAATTACAAGATTCATGATAAGGAACTCCTTGCTATAATGGATTCTTTCCAAGACTGGCGTCACTTCCTCAAAGGAGCTACGCATCCGGTAACCATATATACGGATCACAAGAATTTGGAATATTTCATGTCTGCTTGGGTTCTAAACCATCGTCAAACTCGATGGAATATGTCGCTATCTAGATTTGACTTCGTTATTACTTATCGACCTGGAAAGCAGTAAGGACTATCCGATGTCTTATCAAGAAGATCATATCTTGCATTGAAGGTTGTAAAAGCAGTGCTTGATCAATAGTGTACGACATTATTAAAGTCAGAGCAATTTAGGATTTGTGCTGCTATAGTGCCAATTGATGCTGACTTCCTCAACTAGGTATGTGCTGCGACCATTGAAGATTCAATAGTCCTTGATATTAAGTAGCATATCAATGATGACAAGTTCAAGGTTGAAAGAGATGTCTTATACTTTGAGAAGCAGCTGTATATCCCAAAAGGGCCAGCATGACTTTGATTCCTTCAATCTCGTCATGACTTTCCAACTGCGGGACATTTTGGATTCAACAAGACCTTGGAATTCATTTCCTGAGATTTTTGGTGGCCCCAAATGTGGAAGGATGTGAAGGATTTTGTCCTCTCTTGTGACATTTGTTCAAGATCCAAGAACCTTCGATATCGCCCTTATGGACTTCTACAGCCGTTGCCCATTCCGTGTCGTCCATAGTCTTCAATTTCCATGGACTTTATTACAGATCTGCTGCCATCGAATTCATTTGGCAGCATCTTTGTTGAAGTAGATAGACTTACGAAGATGGCACATTTTATCCCTTGCAAGAAGACATCGTCAAGCGAAGATACAGCAAGGCTCTTCCTTGATAATGTGTATAGATATCATGGTCTACTAGATGATATTCTGTCAGATCGAGGAACCCAATTTGTATCAAAGTTTTGGAGATCTTTTTTTAAAATATTAAAGATGGACATCAAGCTTTCTTCGGCATTCCATCCTCAAATTGACGGCCAAACAGAACGGGTGAATAAAGTTTTGAAACAGTATTTACGATGTAGCATCAATTATCAACAAGATGATTGGACTACATATCTATCGCTAGCCGAGTTTGCATATAACAACACCTATCATGGGTCGACTCAAAAAACACCATTCTTTTTGAACTATGGATATCATCCGAAGCTTGATCTATTGAATCCGTCAGCGAATAACAACCCAACAACTGAAAGATTGGTGCAGCAGCTATCAGAGCTTCAAACCACATTGAAGCTTAAATTGTAAATTGCCCAAGAGTCTTACAAAGCATCCGCAGATAAATTCGGAATCAAACACCTAATTTTAAGATTGGAGATAAAATATGGCTGCTTCGACGGAATATCAAGACCAAGCGGCCATGTGATAAGTTGGACTATCGGAGATTGTGACCATTTGTTATCCAGAAGCAGATCAATCCTGTGGTGTACCACTTAGAGTTACTAGCTGCTATGAAGGTACACCCTGTCTTTTATATTTCTCTGTTACAACCTTATTGGAAATCATCTTTTCCTGGAAGAGTGCAATGTCTGCCACCTAGTATAGAAATTGAAAACAACAAAGAATATGAAATGGAAAGGATACTAGATTCACAGCGAAGATGGAATAAATTAGAGTACTTTGTACATTGAAGCAGCTACGATATTAATGAACGAATATAGGAATTGGCCAAAAATCTTGCCAATGCGTCACAAAAAGTACGGGAATTCCATTGACAATATCCTAATAAATCAAAAGCTGGTCATTAACAAAGCGTAAAGATGAAGCCTTCTTTGGAGAAATGAATAGAAAAAGGATCCAGGTCTTATCAAAACATAACTTGTTGTATTTCATAGTATCAAGATATTTAATATCAAGGTGTATTTAGATATGGCTAGTGAGAATGTAGATACTATACTAGTGGTACCATCTCAACTGAGTAGCTCACGACGTCGACCTCGAGATGAAGAATTAGAAGAGCCAAGAAGACGTCAAAGAATACCAAGCAGCAGGTCACTTGTAATTATCTTTGAAGTTGAACCAGCTCATGCAAGTAGTGGCGAAGCAATATTTTTAGGTCGTTTCCACAATGAAGATACAGAAGTTCAAGCATGGTCTCAAGTGGAAGGTATTGGTCATTATCGGTGGCTACAAGGACCTATGAATCATCTGCCTCGTGAACGACAGCTGGAGTATATTGCAGAGACTATGCGACAAATTTTTGATTTCCTACGTTTGTGAGTATACATCTCAAATGGCTTTTCGGAGACCTCAAAGCTAGAGGAGGAGGTGATGTCAAGGACATACTTATTAGAATCTTTTAGAATATTCTAGAAATTTCCTAGAACTCTCTAGAACCTTCCAGAGCCTTCAAATATCTTCCTAGTTGGTAGAAGTTGCTTGAGAAGCTTCTTAGTTAGTAGAAGTTACTTGAGAAGCTCCCTAGTTGGTGGAAGTTGCTTGAGAAGCTCCCTAGTTGGAGGAAGTTGCTTGAAAAGATTCCTAGGTAGGAGTATATATTGGAGTCGAGGCTGAAGAGTTCTTCAGTCTCGACAACACATCTCTTTGAGCTCTAGCTTACCTCTCTGGTGTTATTTTTGTTCTCATTTGATTAATCCAGTTCCTGCCAATTCTTCTTGAACTTCTTGTTTAGACTTCAAGTCTATATTCTATGTCCGTGATATTAATCTAGTTCCTGCTAGTTCTTCTTAAACTTCTTGTTTAGACTTCAAGTCTATAATTTGTGTCCGTGACACCTTGGTGATTGTTTTCGTGGCTAGATATCTGATTTTGACCCTGTCCCATACACAATCGACCTCCGAGTATCAATCTAATTTATTCTAAAGATTTTTAAGCTTAATCTTATCTTCAATTTAACTCTAGTATCAACTATATTATTTGTTTATCTCTTCTATTCTATTTTTATTAACTTATGGCTTTTTAAAAGCAGTAAATGAGTTTTTACAAACTAGAAAGAAAATTTAATAGCTAATTTTTATCTATTAGCTATTAAAATAAGAAAATGATCTAAGAAACTTTCATAAAATCTTTCTTAAATATCTTAAGTTCCTATTGAACTAAGATATTTACATATTAAGTAGAAATCATTATTATTTATATTTTTTATCACATAAATGTGTTATAATATGACAACAATGACTTTACAAAGCTCTTATAAAGCCAATTTTTTTTCCAAATCACTCAAAATCAATATTCAAATATATCCTTTTAAGTCTGCTTACTAATCCAATTCTTTGATGTGCAAAAGAATCCCAATCTACCATAGGCATATAGTTTTGTACCTCAAGATCTGATTTCAATCCAAAATCACAACTGGTCCTATCCAAGTATCAATTCTAAAGATTTTGAAATAAAATTTGCTAAAACCTATTCTTAATTCTTCCTTAAAGATTCTTATATTATTTTTTTTCTAATCTACTTTGTTTTATCTTATTTATGGCCATATAAAGTAAATAGAAGCTTCTTTTATAAAAAGGTAGCATTAGCCCTTTTAATTTTTTTCTACTTTCTTATCTATTATCCATAATTTTAAGATAATTTGCAAAAATATTTTGATTTGAGCTCCTATATATTTTAATCATTCTTTTTTTTTTTCACCTAATAGACATGTTATTATACAACATCATAAAAACTACAAGGAAAATTAAATGCCCTTTCTCGACAATCATACGTTGCACTAAGAATAGAAGATATGGTATTGGATCAATAAAAATCAGTCATGTTGAAGCTGTCTAATTTATAATTGAAGACATTGACACTATCTACCTATATAGATACAACTCTTAAGAAAAAAATCCAGAGGACAATGAAGACAGATTTATTTGTAGATAACATTCAATGAAGTTTAAAAAATACACAAGTAGAAGAAAATAATAATTTCAAATTTAAAGATGGATTTTTATATTTCAAGGATCTTTTATATATTTCTTTAGGTCCTATAAGACTTCAAATTCTTCAAATACGACATGATCTTTCAACAGCTAGATATTTTGGCTTCAATAAGACCTTAGAATTAATATCAAGAAATTATGGATGGCCTCAAATGTGAAAATTGGTGAAAGAATTCATTCAATCATGTGAAATTTGTGCCTGAGCAAAGGTCCTAAGATACCAACCATATAGACTTCTGCAACTACTTCTAATTCCTATGGGCCCATGGCATTTGTTATATATAGACTTTATTATAGACTTTCCAATTTCTAATGGAAAAGATTCAATTTTTGTGGTGATAGACCGTCTTACTAAGATGGTATATTTCATCCTATGCAACAAGATTATTTTGATGAAGAAACGGCCAAAATTTTTATTAATAATATTTATCAAATATATAGCCGTCTCAACGACATCATTTTTTATTGAAGACCACAATTTATATCAAATTTTTGGAAAGGACTATTTCAACTTTTGAAGGTCAAGTTCAACCTTTCATCAGCTTATCATTTTCAAACTAATGGTCAAACACAATAAATAAATCAGATCTTAGAATAATATCTTCATTACAATATAAACTATAAAAAAGATGATTAATTGGACCTCCTACCATTGGTTGGATTTATATATAATAACACCAAATATTCTCTGATGAAGCAAATTTTATTTTTTTTAAACTATGAATACCACCTTAGAACAGATCCATTCCAAATTACAGATGTGAAAAGTCGTGCTACAAAAAATCAAGCTACTTACTTGAAAGCCATCCATGAAGAATTAAAATTCCAATTGCAAATGGCTCAAAGCCAATATAAAGACTATACAAACATTCATTGTAAGAACTAATCAAAGTTCAAAATAAGAGATTGTGTCTAGCTACTTCGGCAAAATATACAAATAAATCGACTATCATGAAAATTAGACTACCAAAGATTTGAACCGTTTACAATTCTACACCACGTTGTTGGGTAGAGAGAATTTGCCTTAGGAAAACCCCGGATTCCTAGCTGCTACTAGAACTAGTAGGAAATAGGAGAGGAAGCCGTGCAAGTATCTTCTACACTTGCATAATATTTGTTCAAGCTTTCAAATTATACTTGTATTATACTTGTACAAGACTTGTACAATTATAAAGTATAAATCCTTGAATACTACTTATATAAATACTTACATAAATACTTATATAAAATAATCTATAATCTTTGGTATAATACTTGTATAAATACTTGTATAAAATACTTATACAAATATTATATATAATACTTATAGAATACTTATATAAATACTTGATACAAATACAAATATATATATTTGTATAATAAGTATAAATAAAGTATGTATATACTCAAGTATACCTCAAAATACAACTGCATATGAAGAATACAAGTTATACAATAAGCTGAAACTAAATAAATCACTAAAAATCCATCCAAAGTTCAAATTAGGCATGCTTATAGCCTATAAAAAGCCAATAATCCATTGTAAAACATATCAAAATTCCACAAATAGATGTCTTATCATTTAAAAGTTATGGCTAAAAGAAATAGGCACCAAAATTTCCTAGTAAATGCAAAGGTAGCAAAGCTCTTCTTCACTTCAGCCTTTGCTGTGATTACTCTCCTCCTCCAAATTAGACATGCAATAGCTTTTTAGAAAGCTCACTCCATCATCTATTTTTGTCTAAAATTTGGCATACATGCCTCTCAAACTCCAGGTTTTATAGCTAGTTGATTCTACTCTTCAAACCCTAGCAATAATTTGTCCTCTTGATACTTCACGGCTCATAAAACCTTCATAAAAGCTTCAAATGTATTGCTTTTTGTTTTCATGGAAAGCTTATATAAGCTACTATAAGCATCTAAAATATCAAAAAGATTGAAGAGATTTTCCGACTTGGGTGGTTGAACAAAGTCTCTGCTTCTCTTCATCAAGTGGCAGAAGACCCTTTCCCACTCTCAAGTTTACAACTTTTTTTCTCCAACTCCAAATGCTAAAAGAAATATCTTGATAGGAAGCTAGCACAATTTTCCACACTTTCAATAAATTTCATTAAGAAAAACTTGAAATAAAACTTGCGATGGCAGATCGAAGTTTCTATCGTCACTTTTCAATAGCAGCATACCTCACTCTATTAAAACAAGTTAAATTTTTTTGCTCACAACTCCAATACAAGCAAGTGAGTAGGTTCTAAAATCCTCACAACTTGAAGAACATACACCTCAATTTTTATTACAAATGCTTTTATATCCTCGGAGATATCTCTCTCCAAAGTTCACCACTCAAAATTGCCCAAATCCTAGGTCTAGCAAGAAGAATATATCTCCCTTTCTTTCCATATCAATCTATCACACGCCCATATGGGCAGCCAAATCCTATTGGATAGGCCCTATTCACCCCATGCTCTTCTTTCTTATCCCTCAGGAGGTCCATTCTACCTCAAAAGTCAACAAGAAAGATAAAACAACCTTTACCTTTCTTCTAATTGCAAAAGAGTCTATTCTAGGATATAAGTGAGGTAGGAACAAAACAAATAGGCATCTTAATTCACTAGCAAAGTGGCTAAAATAAATCTTCTTCTTATAATATCTTCTAAAATAACCTCTAGCACTCACACATATAATAGTAATAAATACAAGATATATAATATTTTTACACACTGCATATAAATGCAGTATGACAATGTAAATCCAATAAGTTTTTTTCTTGAACTACCAAGTAGCATGCGCATTCATCCCGTCTTTTATGTCTCGCTTTTAAAAACCTATTATAAATCAAGAATTGTTGGAAGAACTCTGTCATCACTAATTCCAATTGAAAATAATCAAGAGCTTGAATATAAAGTGGATGAAATATTAGATTTGCATATAAGACATAGACAATTAGAATATTTCATTGATTGGAAGGACTATGGAGTTAATAAAAGAAGATGAGAACCTTCAAATAACCTTAAGAATGTGCTTGAGAAAGTTTGTAAATTCTATCAATAATATCCTAAAAAACCTAGATTCAATTGCCATTAAAGATTTTGTGGACATCAACATCTCTAGGCTTCTAAATGATGCTTTTCTATCCATAATAAAAGACCAATAAAAAAAAGGGAGAGCCATGCTAAGACTTTCACTTATATATAGTCATTTTTTTAAAAATAAAATAGATCTTGCTAGAAGCTTATTAGTTGTTATATCAAATCTTTGCGTTGTTGTAATATATGAAGTCTTGCTTGAGAATGCTTTGGACACCTGGCTATAGAAGTTAAAAAAGAAATATGCAACAAGAAAATCTTAACAATTCTAATAGAATCCTAAATAACTTCCATTAAATCTTAATAATATTAATCAAGCTTTGACCTAATCTTAAAAAAATTATAAAAAGAAGAATAAACAAATCATACATTAATCATAAAAAAAATAATATATAAAATAATAAATTTAAAAAATATTAAAAATAAAAATCTTTAAATCTTAATCAAATCTTGGTCAAACCTTAAATCAAACCTTGGTCAAATCCTAAGTCAAATCCTAGTCAAATCCTAAATCAAACCTTGATCAAATCCTAAGTTAAGCCCTAATCAAATCCTAAGTCAAGTCTTAGTTAAATCCTAAGTCAAACCCTGGTCAAACTCTAAGTCAAACCATAGTCAAATTCTAAGTCAAATCTTAGTCAAATCCTAAGTCAAAACTTAAATCAAATACTAATCCTAATCAAATGCTAATGAAACCTCAATCAAATTCTAATAAATCTTAATTAAATATTAAATCCTAAATCCAAATCCTAATCAAATCCTAGTCAAATCCTAATCCTAATCAAATCCTTATCAAATCCTAATCCTAATCAAATCCTAATCAAATATTAAATCCTAAATTCAAATTCTAAACCTTAATCAAATCCTAACCAAGCCCTAAGTAATTCTTAAGGCAATTTTAAAACCTCAATAATTATCAAATAAACCATTGATCATTATTAAAAATTTACACACATCTTAACAACTAAGTTGACAACAAATACAATTTGAAGAAGATTGAACTTACCAAAAAGAAGAAAAATCTATAAATCTACTCGGGTGTCGACCGCCCTCCTTCTTCAATCTTGATGCTAATATTTTAGTATTTAAACCTTTTGAATTCACCATTCAATTGGTTACAAATTTTATATGTGCTTAGAAAATTAAGTCTTTTATTTTTGGACACAAATTTCACTCAAATCTAATTGACAAATTGCTCAAAATCTATAAAAACCTAATTGACCTTCAAAACCCAATTCTTGAGACCTTAATCCACTTAGACCTCAATTACTTACACTTAAATTATTACATTAAGCTCAAAATTGTAGTACAAATTGAAAACAATAATACCAACTAATCCACAAAATTTTAAGTGTAGATCTACTATACAAATTTTGTAATTGTCTAAAGCATAAATCCTATTTTATTTCACAAAATCCATATTTGCCTAAAACAACCTTGATTTTGTAAAGCTCTTACAAAGTCAATTTTGATCCAAATCACTCCAAATAAAATCCTATATAAAATCTTTCAATTTTGCTTTTTAATCCCATTATTTAATTTGCCAAAAAATTCTTTATCTGCCATAGGCATGTTGTTTTGTGCCTTGGGATCTAATTTTGATCTAGATTCATAATTGGCCCTTTCCGGGTATCAACTCTTAGAAATTTGTAGTAAATTTTTTTGAAACCTATTTTTAATTTCTTTTTAAAGATATCTATATTGTTTATTTTTCTAATCTACTTTGTTTTGCCTTATTTATGGCCATACAAAGCAATTAGAAGTCACTTCTATAAAAGGTAGTATTAACACCTTTTGATTTTTTTCTACCTCCTTCTCTATTATTTATTTTTTTAAAATAATTTTTTCAAATATTCTCGTTTGAGCTTTTCTAAAATATAACCATTCCTTTCTTCTTTTATTTAATGTTCATATAACTACACGACAGTGTTTCATGAGAATTGTAGGAACAAAAGTTAGAAGACTCTTCTACCATATAAAAGGCTGCTGAATCATTGTAACTTTCACAATCTGCTAGGTTTGAAGAACATGAATAAGGTAAAGAAGGAATATTCTAACATCTAATAAGGCCACTTTTAGAATCTTTGAAGATACGACCTCATCACAAAAATCTTGATTCAAATGCTCGAGCTTTGATAATACTCTTTAAAGTTGGAAAAATGATTCTAAGTCAATCAAAAATTATATTTGAAAGATGTTTTGAAGATCGCAACAAAGAGTAGATTCTTGGATGGGATATTGATACAACAAAGGTTATATTTGGAGGTCATCAATGCTACCTCAAAAGGCTTGTTGAACTAATAATCAACAAACAAAAGACAGAATATGTTGTTTTTTTATTTTGACAAATTTTTGATTTCGTGCATATGTAATTTGATCATCAAATCACTTTTGCTCTTTGTAGAACTTGTCGCTAGAAGAAGAGGTGATGTCACGAACATACTTTAAGTCATCACATTTTAGAACTTTTTATATTCCTTAAGAACCTTTTGTAGTCTTTTAGAATTCTTCATAGTTTTTTAAAATCTTCCAAAATATTTTAGAACCTTCTTTACTCTTTTAGAATCTTCTATAGTCTTCTAGAACCTTTTAGAATCTTCTTCAATCTTCTAAAATCTTCCATAGTCTTTTAGAATCTTCTAAAGTCTTCTTTAGTCTTTTTGAACTTGTCTTAGTTTTTTAGAATCTTTTTTAATCTTTTAGGATCTTTTAAGATACTCTTAGAAGGTTCAATAGGACATAGGCCTTGTAGTATAAATAAGAGGCAAGACCAAGGTACATCTTAGTCTTGCCAATACAAATCTTGGAGCAATCCAAAATATTGTCTTGTTTCTTAATATTAATCTACTTCCTTGTTTTTGTTGATTATCTAATTTTTTGTTTTATCCATCCTATTCTTTGTTTTGGAAATCATTTTAATTTTATAATCTTTTTTTTATCTCTTTGCAAACCTACTATCTTGCATCCTTAATAAATAAATACAAAAATCAACTGCCTATTTTTTATATTAGAAATTAGGTTTGGCTTCTTTGATGGAACATCAAGATCAAGCGGCTATGCGATAAGTTGGACTATTGGAGATTAGGACCATTTTCTATTGAGAAGTAAATTAATCCAATGGCATATTGCTTAGAATTACTATCTTTTATAAAAGTATATTTAATTTTTCATGTCTTTTTTTTAGAACCTTACAGAAAGTTGCATATTTTGGAAATAATATAATAATCTTTGTCTAGTATTGAAATCAAAGACCATGAAGAATACGAGGCTAAAAAAGTATTTAATTTATGGCAAAGGTGGGACAAATTGGAATATCTTATTCATTAGAGAGAGGGGCTATAATATTAATAAGTGTACATGGGAACCAACCAAAAATCTCACCAATGCGCCTCAAAAGATACAAGAATTTCATCAATCCTATCTCCACAAATCCAAACGTATTTGATAATAATTTTTTAGTGAAGATTGAATTTAAAAAATATTCATAAAAAAAAAGAGTTAAATTAAATCTTTCAATAGTATATAGTTATTTTTTCCAAGATAGAATAGAGTAGTAGAAGCAAGTCAATCACCATGTCAAACTTTCAAATATTGAAAGAATAAGATTCAAAAGATTCACTTGTCACACAAGCTTGAAATGAACCAGTGTAATTTTTACAGCCTTCAATTGAGTGAAGTGAAGACGATACATTTTTGTAAAAATTACACTAGTTCATTTCAACTATGATCTTAGTTGGAGCCCTTAGAAGCAAGATCCAACCATACAAGTCTCAATTCTTATACTCAAGCTTTAATAATATTGCTTGAACTTAGAAAGGTAAATTCTTTTAAGCTTAAAATCTTGTTTGGATGATGTTTTGAAGGTTGCAATGAAGATCAAATCTTTGGATGGGATATTTCAATAATAGAGGTACTAACTCAAGGCCATAGGCAATTTTTTTGAGGACCAATAGAACCTATTGTTTAAGAAGGTAGAACAAAATACACAGCTTTATTAATACAATACATTCTTGATTTTTACGTATGTAAAAAGATTGAGCTCTTCTTGGAACTTATTATTAGAGATGGAAGTGATGTTAGGGACATATACTTTGGTAGTTTACAAAACCTTCTAGAACATTCTAAAGATTCTTGAATTAATGAAAGTCGGTTGAAAAGCTTCTTAGTTGGTGAAAGTAGATAGAGAAGCTTCGTAGTTGGTAGAAAGAACTTGAGAAGTTTTTTAATTGGTAGAAGTTACTCAAGAAGCTTTTTAATTTGATGGAAGTCGCTTAAGAAGCATCCTAGACATGAATATATATTGGAGTCAAGGTTGAAGAATTCTTCGGTCTCGACAACACATCTCTTGGTGTTTTAATTCATCTTTCTTGATAATATTCATGTACTCATTTGATTAATTCAAGTTCTTGTTGGTTTTTTCTTAAAATCTTGTTCTAGTTTAAGTCTCTTTCTCTGTATTATTATATCCTTGATATTATTATTTTTTTTTAATATTAAAAATCTCTTTTTAATCTTTTTTTTAATAAGATTTATATAGTATATATTTTAAATATTAAATAAAAGAAATAAATAAGATCTCAAGCATCACCAATGTCTAACAAAGGTAAATCAAAATATATAAAATTTATTATCAATTTAAAATCAACTTGAAAAGTTATTAAAAAAAAAAAAAAAAAAAAAAAAAAAAAAAATTGTACAAATTTCAATTAGTAGTATCATTTGTACAATATAAGTTATTTATAAGTTTTAACTATAATAGATTAAATATCAAATGTTTGACAAATTTCCAAGTGATATTAGTCTCACTATAATAATTAAGTCAACAATAGCCTCTATTATAATTTTTCCAATACCATTACCATATTGGTTTTGGTGCATATTTTATAAAATATTCTTACTTTCTATGTCATATTCTGATTAAGCATCTAATAAAGTATTCAATATCTTGTTGTAAAGCTTATAAAGATGATTTTCATTTATAGATTCTAAAATAAATAGAAATATCTCCATTAATAAATACCTTAAAAATTAGAAATCAAAGCCTAAATAAATATTAAAATTGATAATATTAAAATAATATAATTATAAAGTAAAACTTGAATTGACTCAAATAGCATAAAAATACTAAAATATAAAAATATAATATCAATATGATAAAGAATTTAAAGCTCAAATATTATGCTACATTATTATATTAAATATAGACATGATTGATAAAAGTGTTGTCATTTTCAATTAATGGATGAATTAATTTGTCTAAATCTAAAAAAAGATGAATATTTTAATATCTCTTTTCAAATCTTTTTTTCAAGAGTCTTTATAATTCTAGTTTTTTAAATCAATTTTAGTAATTGTTTATAATAATAAACTACTAATCATTTTAAATTGAGTTATTTTTTACTTGTACTTGGATTTGTATTATAATATTTAAAAAGTTTTTTGTTTCTTTATTTAATTTGTTAGGCTTATGATGGACAAATTTAATTAGAATGGATGCTTTGAATGAGAAGAAATGTAGTACTAGTATCAAGATACAATCAAGTATATATTATAATTCTTGACAAAATTTATATTAACTTCTATCTAAATTTTTTTTTTACTTAAATGTAATAGCTTTGGATTATCATTGTATTAGAAGTTGTGGTTTATATTTGAGTACACCTAGTAAATATAACAATTATATGAAAGTTTAATGAAAAAATACACTATTAGATTAAGTATTCTTAGAAGTGATATAATATTATGAATAGAAGATAAAATCAAAATTAATAATTGTATGAAAATTGTGATGCACACTAAGGTGAATCAATCTTCATTATATGCTTTCAAGAAGGGAGGGACCTCTATGGTGTTGATAATTCTATCCATTGGTTATGTACTTTGAATTCATTATTTAAAATTACACTTGAGCTCAAAGTTAAATCTTTAGGATTTGACACTTTTATTTCTTCTATTACAAATCCATTAAAGTTCTTATACCTTCATTGCTTCTAATAACTTCTATCTACCAATAATATTATGATTTCAATTATACTTCCATCTACCACTAATATTATGATTTTAATTGTACTTCCATCTACCACTAATATTATGATTTCAATTATACTTCCATCCATTTCTATTGGTAGCAGCTCTATATAATATGATAAAAAAATTTGAAATTCACCATTTCAAGTAATTAGTCATAATAATTTTATAATAAAATAAAACATGCCAAAGAACCATAGGATTTTATTTTAAATTGATAATAATAACAACAATTCTTCTTCCTATATTAGAATAAGGATTATGAAGAAAAAATCAAAAATAAATATCAAATTTTACTTCCACCAATTCAACCTGCTTTTGGATCTTTCAACAAAAATCAATCTTTGACAACCACTTTTGAATCTTCAATGATTTTATAAATTAATTTATTTTATTTTATTTAATTTTATCCTTCAATTTTAATCCAAGATTTAGCCGCATAAATACTTACAATAGTTCAACTATTATCTTTTTACAATTATTCCTTCAAAGGTGCATCACCAAACTGCCTTGTTCTACAAAATTCACCCTTAAATTTTTTAATTTGTCAAAATAATTAAGAAGATTCTAAACTTCTGAACAATGAATCAATTCCTCTTTTAATAATATTCATGATGAAAATTGATGTAATTGCTATTTTTTTATCTTTCTAATCTCATATTAATTATATCTTTTTTTTTATAAATTAAAAATCAATTTTATGAATTCATTGCAAAAAATTAAATATGCAATTTTGTCCTTCTACTTAAAGATTATTATTTCCAATATCACATTTGATCTTTAAAAATACAACACAACTTCCTTGCCTTCACTTATATTGATAAAATTTTATTATCAACATTTGATTAATTAACCTTTTATTCATCTTATTTGTAATTTCTTGATAGCTTCTATCAGTTTAACATCCAATCTAGAATCTCAAATTAGTTTTTAAATATATTTTTAAAGATCAAATTAGTGAAGTTTTTCATTCAAATTAGCTTCTAAACTTTTCTATAAATATATTTTTTTTTATTTTTAAACAAATTTGCTTCTCTTTTTTTTAATTTTTTTCTCCAAAGTGCCTCTTATTTGATTCTAATCACTTCTTTTTTGAATTGTAATCCTCAGCTTTGAAACACTTATTTCATATTTTACTCACCTACTTTAAGTTCCAAGATCCATTTGACAAATCTCTCTTTTTATTTATACTGCTATAGTCTATTATACTTTGGTCTATAATAATTTAATAGGAGTAAAGAAACAATCAACATCTCATCATTTTTGCTTATTTTTTACACACATAGCAATACTTTCACAACCTCTTATATACTCACAAATATTGTAGATTCACAAAAAGACTTTATTTCTCGTAAAAAAACCAAAATGTACATATTGTCCAAAACAAGCATTAAAAACAATCTCAAATTGAAGCTAGTGATCCCTCCCACTCAAATCTCCAAAATCTTTTTCTTTTTAATTCAAGTTCTCCCTATCATTTTTTTTTTTTTCCTCCTTATATTGAATTCTAGTAAATCACTATCCTTCTTACTCTCATGATATCACATTCTATCTCATTTCAAATCTTTTATATGAAACCATTTTTACTTCATAAAAAAACAACACACCAAATATATACCATATATACACATACACACACATACAAAAAATACTTTATAATACTCCCTTGACTTTTTATTCTTAATAACAAAAAATTCTTTTTTGTTGCCACACTTTATAACTTTTCTTTCTGCATCCTTTGTTAATATCCATCTCTTTACATCTCTATCTTTTTTTCTTCTCTAGCCATAAGTTATTTTTTTATTCAGCCCTATTTCTTGTTTTGTTACCCTTTTTATTTTCATATATTTGCTTCAACTTCTCTTTTAACTTTGTTGCCTCAGTTTTATTAAAAAATAAATTTTTTTTTTGGTTTTTTTTACTTATCTTTTGATTTTGCCTTTAACTTTATTGCCTTCGTTTGAATAGAAAGAAAATCCCTCTAATTTTTTTTAACTTCTTCTTTGATTTTTCTTTTAACTTTGTTGCCTTAATATAAGCAAAAAAAAAAATCTCCTCTAGTGTCTCCGACTTCTCTTTAAAACTATTGCTTCAATTTGATTAGGAATAAAATGCCCTTCTCAATCTCCTTCACTATATTCATTCTCAAAACCACTTGGCTAAATACAACATACTTTCTATTGAGCCACAAGGTGGCAATAGTATACAAGAAGAACTGCAATCCATTGGTGTTTTTTTCAACATTGGCCATAGATAGTACTTCTAAGTTGGTGTGCTTCTTGATGAAGTTCTTATCATCAAACTTTCACCTCAAATTGACTCTTCTTTGATATCATTGCTATTTGAATAGGATTTGTTACTAATATTTTTTTTTATTGAAAAAAATGTAAGAAACATATGAAGTATTTTAAAAGAGCTAAATCCAAGAGTTTCAAGCGATATAAGGATGCTATCAAGTACCTTGACCTATAGAATTTTTTAAATAGACTAAAGGTTTATTATTCTTAATGTTATTCTATACAACTCAAATCTAATTCGAGAGAGAGGTTTTATAAAGATATTAGCAACTTGAAGATCTGCTGAGATGTAATCTAATACTATATCTCCATTCAATATTCTTTCATGTACAAAATGATGATGTACTTCTATATGCTTTGTTTTTACATAAAATATTAGATTTATTGCTAATTTGATTATAGATTGATTGTTGTAGTGAATTAATAAAATATTTAGAAAAATATTGGACTTGATGTCAAGGCTTGTATGTTAAATAGAAAGGGCAAGCTTCAAAGTTGAATACATACCAAATTTCTATAAATAATCTTTTTAATTACATAGTTTCTACAATATCATTTGAAAGGCTAATATATTCAAATTTAGTAGAACTTTTGGAGATGATCAATTACTTCTCACTTTGCTATGTAATTATAAAATTTCAAATTCAAAAATAATAGCTTCCTATAGATTGCCAAGTATCAAGACGAGCTATCTAATCTATATTAATATAGCCTTAAATGGTTATATTTTTATTTTAATTATGAAATAATCTAAAATTTATTATTTTCTTAATATAATATAAAATATGCTTAATTACTTTTAAATAACTTAATTAGAGATTTGACATAAATTTAGAAATTGAACTTATAAATTATGCTGAGTTTGATCATATTAAAGTCAAATATATTTATTTTTTAATTATTTTATAAAATTTATGGCTATTTATTTGAAAAGAGTTTATTTCAATTGAAAGCTAAATAGTCATTGATAGAAGTATATGTTCTAACTTGAAATCTACTATTTCAAATTTAAAAAATATACCAAAGACATATTAATGTTGAGATAGAAATATTCTTGTAGATAAGCAAATATATTCTACTTCCAAATATTTTTTTATTAGTCCTAAGTCTTTCATGTCAAATTCTTTATACAGTTGTTGTTTAAGAAAAGTATTTTTTATTTTATTTTTTATTTCTACCTGTAATAAAAAGGTTATCAATGTATACAATCAAGATAATTCTATCATTATCTTTGTCAATATAATAGAGGTTATAGTTATTGGAGCTTCTGATTATATCAATAGATATAAGATATATATAAATATATTCATACCAAAGCTACAAACTTTGTTGCAAACCATATAAGACTTTTTTTAATTTGTAAACTAGGTCTTTATTTCCAATGATGACAAATCCTTGTAATAGAATCATTTTAACTTCTTTAGTACGATTTCTATTTAAAAAATAATAATTTTAACATAAAGATGATGAATATTATGTCTTTTTTATACAACCTTGGTAA
This sequence comes from Physcomitrellopsis africana, assembly GCA_036785485.1. Taxonomy (NCBI): domain Eukaryota; kingdom Viridiplantae; phylum Streptophyta; class Bryopsida; order Funariales; family Funariaceae; genus Physcomitrellopsis; species Physcomitrellopsis africana. The sequence goes on along the minus strand of JAWRVF010000293.1, from coordinate 285,096 downwards.
CTAAAATTCAAATTGTAGGCTATTTTACCATAGGTGCAAACACCTTTTCAAAATTAATTATATTATTGTATAGCATAATTTTAATTTAAAAATATATTAAATACCTAGTTGTAAAGAATTTATCTTTAATTTATTGGCCTAGCTCTAATAAATGATTTATTTTTAATTTAAAATATATATATATATATATATATATATATATATATATATATATATATATATATATATATATTAAAAAAATATTATACTAATAAAAACCTCTTACATTTAAGTAGGTTTGTACATAAGATTTTTTTAATAATATCTAGAAATTCCTTAACATCCTTTTTTATACCAAATCATAATTAATTTTTGATAAGTTAGATTTTCAATAGCTTCTAAAAAATCCATAATTTTTTTTTAAAAATTTATCTTTACATCAAAAATATTATCATAGCTTCATATATCCATCTTTTCACCTCCATAAAGTATTGGCTTCTAAAAATCCCTTTAGTTTGCACAAAATGCTCAAATTATTAAAAAAAAACTCTTTAATACCTTATTCACTCATAAAAGATTGATTTTTTTTTGAATTTTAGAATCCAATAACTCTTGATCCAACCATTCAATTTTTTTAAAATTTTTCAAAAATATAGCTTATATCCTTAAACTTTATTACAAGAAAAATCAACTATAGATTTACTTCTAATCGTCTAATATCTCAAAATCCTATTATGTACTTTAAATCCTAGTTTATAGACATCTGAGCACTATTTTCTTTATATTTTTAAAATCCAAAATTCTAATGCTACAAGATTTTTTATAACATAATAAAACATATTTTTAAAAAATTTGAGCTAAAACCTTATCAAAGTGCTTAAGATATAGCTCAAAATACAACTACTAATTAATTCGGTTTTGTATTGCCTTTAGATTGCAAATGCTAACTTCAACTTCCAATATTTCTTTTATTACAACTAAGAATTCATCAAAATACATATATATAATATAACCAAGAAAGTGATCTCTCCAACATTGATTGCCAATCTTTTAATACTTTCTACATGCATGAGTTATATTCCAAAGAGTGATAGTAGATACAAAATCAATATTTTGATTGAGTACTTATATTTCTTTCATATAAATTCCAAATCAATCAATTTTTGTACCAAAATTAGAGCCAAAATCTAAACTTTTTGATTTTAATCTTTAATGTTTGAATCCTTAAAAAAAAAAAATCCTAATTCCTAATAAAGCCTTAGACAATTTTCTTGAAGTACATTAAATATGACTTTTAGCCAATAGGATTAGAGATTTCTATTATCCATCTCCATTCATCCATATGGATGGTTTAACTATTCTTTTTGATACTAAGACTCTTTTTTGATCTTTTTTTAATAGAATTTATATAATATGTATTTTAAATATCAAATAAAAGAAATAAAATAAGATTTCAAGGATCATCAATGTCTAATAGAGGTAATTCAAAATATATTAAAGTTATTATCAATATGAAATCAACATCAAACTTCACTATAAAAAAATAAATTTATATAATTTTTAATAATAGCTTTTTTATATAGATTTATTTCAAAATAGTAATTAAATCATATTTTATAACTAACTAAAATCTACTAATATAGCTCTCACCTAGTTGTATAATAAATTATACATTAAATATATATGTATATTATTTTCATACAATAGCTAAATTATAATATGATACTATGACACTATTCAAAATCTCTTAATATGAATCAAGTTTTTAATTGAGGTGACTATTTATTAAATGCAAGCTTTGTTTTGAATATATATTTGTCATTAATTATTTTTTTAAAAAAGTAATAGAATTATATTCTAAGTCTAATTTCTACTAATAGATTTAAATTTTTAAATATAATAATTATTTAATTAAAATATTATAATACTTGTTCAAATGTGATATTATTGCTATGTAGTTCAAAAAAGTCTTTGATTAGGCAGATATCAAAGTCATTTGGTGTAATAGAAAAAATATAATTATCTAATTTAATACTTTATTTTCTAAATTTATTTGGTATTTTAGATAATAGAGATATCACTTTGATAATTGATATAGGAACTAGTTCTTTTGATAAAATAATAAGTAAATAGATTTGTAATTCAAAAGAAATATGTAAAGTATTGGATAGAATTATGTATGCATCTATCAATGGCTTAGGTTGCTGATATATTGGACTAGAATTATGAAGAGTATGAGGATTTGAAAGCCTTGATTGTGCTGAGGTAATAAAAAAGATTATAATGGATTTTAAAGAGGACTTGAAGATATTATTATTAGATGATGGTAATTCTCTTTGATCCAATCTATCTAAACTATTTTTATTAAATATTTTATATTTAGATTTTTTTTCTTAATATAAACAAAGTAAGAATAGGCTTTTGATAATTTGTCATAGCCTACTAAGATCATTTTTGTAGATTTTGATTAAAGTTTATTATTATCTTTGATGTATAAATATGATAAATATTCAAAAAAATTTAAGTAAGAAATATGAAGTTTTTGACCTAAGTAGAATTATAGTAGTATTATGCAATGTAAGGCTTAATGTGGCATTTAATTTGAAATATAACTTGCAATTCAAATTTCTTTTTCTTGTAGAAGAGATGATTTAGCTCCAAATAATAAAATATACATGTTTTTATAAAGATGACAATTTTTTCTTTTAGTCCTATCATTTTGTTGCAAAGTGCCAAGAATAATAAATTAATGGTATATATTATATAATTTATAATAAGAATTGAATTTGGTTGAAAGGTACTCTCTATCTCAATTAGTATATAGGCATGATAACTTTAGAATAGTTTTTTTTTGTCATGCATCAAAATTATTTAATTATACCAAAAATTTAATTTTTAATAATTTAAAAAAAAAAATCCATGATCTTCAAAAAAATTGTCTATCAATATGAATATGTATTTGGATCCTATCATAGATTTATATAGAAAGGGCTTATATATATATCCAAGTATATTAATTCAAGTGGCCTAGTGGTTAAATAAAGGTCTCTTTAAAAATTAAATGATGGTAATGTTTTTTAAATAAATCTCTTGTAGATAGACTTGACTTTTAATAAGAAAAATAATCTATCTACTATGTTTTTGTATGATAGATTGTATAATAATTGGTGGTTGAGATGTCATAGTTTTACTTTGTTAACTTCCTGCAAAGTAATGTTTACTAAAATTTGAAGTATATAAGAATATAATTTTTTAAATAAAGAGATATGCAGCCTATAGAAACTATGATCTTCTGTCTTATTATTTGTGAACAAAATTTTGTTTGATATTTTTGTGAAAAAAATTTAACAATGGTTTAAATCAAATAGCATTAGTAATCTATTATTACAAGTTTGTTAATTAATAATAGATTTTTATATACACAAGCTATATAAGAAATATTCTTTATTATTTTATTATTATCAGATTAAATTTTTTTTATCTAATAATGAATAAAGATTTATTCCTTACCATAGTAACTACGGATTATGGTCCAATTCTAATATCCATAAATAAATTATTATTTATTTTAATATGAATATTAGTTCAACTATCTAAGAATCAATCATTAAAAGAATAAGGTGGTGATTTTTTTATCTTAGCAATACAAATTTTATATACTTTTGCAAGTGTTACATCTTATTATATATTTTATTCTTTGTATTGTAGTTGCTTAATTTTTTGGCTCTCAATTATATTAATAGAATTCTTCTTCTAACTTAAAGAATTTATTTAAAGATTAGTTTCTAAACTTTTGAGCTTATTTTTTAATTATCAAATCTTATAGCAATCAATCAAATAATAAGAGCTACTATATTTATTATAGTTGCCACTATCATATGACAATGGTCTAAAAAAATTATCATAAAAGATAGACCTATATCTAAAAAGAGTTTGGAGTGAATTGCATCCTATTATTGGTCCTTCTAAAAAATCTCAATTGGAATTCTTAAAGTTAATTTAGACTAAATTTTTTTGAGAGGGTAGTCATTGAAATCTTCTTCTATAATGGTTGGATGTAAATAAAGCCTTGTAATGGAATAGCATGGCTTTTTCTTTATCTTGTTTATAATTGCGGGTGCAAATTACATATTCAAGTAATAATTGGCTTTCAAAATCAAAATATAAGATTGGATTTTTTCTTCCTATTATTAATTATTTAAACACATTCCAACTTAATAGAAGATTAATATGGATTTTATCAACAAGTTCTTTATTTGGCATCTTAACATCAATGTTAGCAAGTTGTTTAATTATATCACTTATTTTTCTTAAGTGTTATTCAATATAAGTTCTATCAGCCATTTTTAAGCTATAAAGTTGGAACTTCAAGATTACGCTGTTGTGTGGCGTGATTTTCTATCTAGAAATATATTAAGTATCTGGCTGTGGAGAATTTACTTGAAATGTATTGGTAAGAGTCCAATAAATGATTTGTCCTTAATAAAAAAGACAAATAATATAAAGATATTACAAAAGATAATTTTTATTGATAAATCCTTTTATATTTAAGTAGATTTAGACAAAAAGGCTCAAATTGCCACAAAACCTTTCAAAACCTTATTCATCTGTAAAGACTTATTTCTTTTTAAACTTTAGAGTTCAAAAACTCTTGATCCAACTATCTAGTTCCTATAAAATTTTCTTCAAAGTATAGATAATCTTCTTGAGTTTCATTAAAAAAAAAAAAAAAATTATAAATTTGCTTTCAATTGTCTGATATCTTAAAAATTCTAGGAGGTGATTAAAACCCTAGCTTAGAGACACCGGAGTACTATTTTCCTCATATCTCACAAATTCAAAATCCTAATGCCACAAAAAAAATTTACATAGTCTTGTGATATAAACATATATACTTCCAAAAATTTTGAGCCAAAAATCTATCAAATTGCCTAAGATATAGCTCAAAACATAACCACTGGGTAAACGGGAGTCACTTATTGCCCTTAGCTTATAAGCTTTGACTTCAACTCCCAATATCTTCTTTATCCTATTTTAGATTTCATCAAATCATGTATAAAAATTATAGCCAAAAAAGTGTTCTTTCCAATTCCAATCACCGATTCTCTATTGCTCTGTGTATACACAAGTTATGTCCAAAAGAATGATAGTAAATATAATTTTGACACCTTAACTTTGAGTGCCTATATCTCTTTTATAAAAAATAAAAATTATACAAAATTTGTACCAAAATCATATCAAAAATACCAAAATTATTGATCTTAGCCTTTGATATTCAATTCTTTTCAAAAAAAAAACCCTAATCCATAATAAATCCTAGGAAAGCCTCCTTGAAGCTCATTAGGCATGACTTTTGGTCAATAGAAATAGAAACTTCTATTATCCATCTCCATTCATTCTCATGGATGGCCTAACCACCCCCTTTTATACTAAAAATTCCTTTCTAATCTTTTTTCTTATAAGATTTACATAATATGTGTTCTAATTACCAAATAAAAGAAATAAACAAGATCCTAAGAATCACCAATGTCTAACAAAGGTGACCTAAGTTATTATTAATAAAAAATCAACCTCAAAAGTCACTACCAAAAAGAAAATAAGGTTGTATAAATCTTAATAATAGTCCTTTTAATGGATCCCTTCTAAATTAATAACCTAACCACATCTTATAATCAATAAAAATTTATTAATATGGCTCTTACTTAGATGTATAGTAAATTGTATATTAAATATGTATGTACAATATTTTCACATGATAGCTAAACCACAACACGACAATGCTTATATTTATTAATTTTGATTCAAACAACTCTCTAAGTTTAATCCAAATTTTTTTGGATCCAATACATTCAGGATATGTAGAAAGAGTTTGTTATTTATTATACTAATAATATTATAAATGGCTTTAAATTTGACCTCTTATCATGGACATACTTTAATCACCACATTCTAGAATTTTTCATAGTCTTCTAAAATCTTTTATAGTCTTTTAGAATCTTCCATAGTTTTTTAGAATCTTCTAGAATCTTCTAGAACCTTCTTTAATCTTCTAAGAATCTTTTATAGTCTTTTAGAATCCTCTAGAACCTCCCATAGTCTTTTAGAATCTTTTAGAATATTTTTTAGTCTTCTTGAACTTACCTTTGTCTTCTAGAATCTTCCTCAAGCTTCTAAAATCTTCTAAGATATTCTTAGAAGGTTCAATAAGACATAGGCCTTATAGTATAAATAAGAGGCAAGATCGAGGTGCACCTCAATCTTGCCAACACAAGTCTTAGAGCAATTTAAAGTATTGTCTTATTCTTGATATCAATCTAGTCTCTTGTTCTTTTCAATAATCTAGTTCTTATTCTTATCCATTCAATTCTTTGTTCTTGAAATTATTCTAATTCTATAATCTTTTTCTTGTTTCTTTCCTAACCTGCTATCTTGTATATCTAACAATTTGGCAAGACTGTCTAAGTAATTGTATCAAAGCTTTGATCTCTTGATAAAAAATTGATTATCCCTGTTCTTGAAGATACTATTGCGTTCTAAAAGAGTGCGGATTATCTCCTTCTAAACTAATATGCTTATTTCTTACAGTTTGATCTTTTTTTAAAAAGAATAGATTATCTCTTTTTTAAAATATATCACTATATTTTAGAAGTTAGGAATTATTGTCCTTTAAATTAATTTTGTTTAGAAATAATTATTTTTAATATGAAAAATATTACACTAATGACTTGTTGATTTTTTCTTTGTCAATATAGAAATAGATTAAATCATGGGAGGTGCATCTTCACAAAAACAGAATAGAATGGCAACTTTTACAAATCTTTGAGTTCTTTTGATTATTATACAAGAAAAAATGTCATTCTTTTATAACTCAAAAAAAGAACTATAAATAAAATAAGTATCTAAAGAGACTAAGCAAGTAATTTATAGTTTATAACAAGAGATTATACATTTGAAGGAAGCAAGCAAAAGACAAATTATGCACATAATCTCTCTAGAAGTTCCAAGGATTGTCATAAAAGAGCCAAAGGCTAGCATGCTTGATAAATTTGATGGGACGAGATCCAATTTTTGAAGATTTATGCAACAAGTATAATTTTACTTATGACTATATTCTTCTCATTATCCAGATGGATTTAATCAAGTTACTTTTATAGGCACATTTTTTATTAGGAAGTGCTCAATCATGGTTTGTTCTACTATTGGAAAAGAATTTTCCAGACTTATATAATTTGGAGGCTTTTATGGAAAGATTTACTGCTACATTTGGAGATAGTGATCCAGAGAAGGTGGCAGAAAGGAAGATTCAAAACCTACAATAAGAACAATGTTCAGCTACAATTTATGCCATAGAATTTCAACAACTTATTTGTGATCTTGATTGGAATGATAAGACTTTTATGACTTGATTCCGTTATGGCCTAAAAGACAAGGTGAATAATCTATTGATCACAATGCCAAAAATTAAAAGCTTAGAAGAATTCATATCTCAGGCTATTACTTGTGACAATTGCCTATTTGAGTTACGACAAGAGAGACAATTAATTTTCAGCAATATTTATTAAGGTATGTCTACTACATCTTTAAGAGTATCGGAGAAGCTATTAACATATTCTAAATCTATGCAGATTGATGCAATCCAATTCAAGCTATTAACACCAATAGAAAAGACTAGAAGTTGACAAAAGAATCTATGTCTATATTATGGAAGGTCTAATCACAAGGCAACAAACTGCCGAAATAAGTCTAGAGAATTGAAGGCATGAGATATAACATCTGAATTAGAGATGTCAAAAAATAAAGACTTCCAGCTACAGTAGAGACCTTATAATTAGACACCTTCAAATCTAAAGTACCAAAAAAAGTCTCTTTTTATTTTTGAATCCAACATCCTATTTTATACTTTTTGTATATATAAGAACCTTAAAATAAGAGATTATTGCTAAAGTCCTTTTAGATACTAGAACCATAGCATGCTTTATCAATAAAAATTTTACAACCAAACACAATTTAGTACTTGTATAGAAAATCCATCCTACACCTGTTAAAGTCATTAATAGACAAAACCTTGCATCAGGAGATGTTATTGAAGAAATCCAACCACTGGAAGTGATATTGGAGATCAAATATCACACATTATTTTCAATATCATTTGATGTCCAATAAATCTTATTGTCATTGGACTCCCTTAATTTGAATTATATAATCTTGATATTAATTGAAGTTTACAAAAGATTTTCTCATAATCTAAATATCAATAGAAGAAATAAGGTACTATTTTATTTCTTGGAACTAGAGCATTTATGTGAGCAGCAAAAAAAAAGGCTGTATTTCCATTGTATATTATTTCAATGAATGATCCAATAGAAAAACTAAAATAAGATATTCCTAGTCAATACCACAACCTTGGAGACGTATTTGAAAAGAAGAAAGCAAATATGTTACTAGAATACCATCCTTATGATTGATCAATCAAATTACAAGATAGAGCCCAACCTCCATTTGGTCCAATTTATAATCTCTCACAAATGGAGTTTATAGCCTTGTAAAAATATATTGATGAAAATTTGACCAAAAATTTTATTAGACATTCAAACTCACCTATGGAAGCTCCTATTTTGTTTGTGAAGAAGAAGGATGGTTCTTTATGTATGTGTGTTGACTATCAAGATTTGAACAAGATAATTATAAAAAATTGCTATCTATTACTATTAATCTCGGGATTATTGGAATAATTAGGATAAGTAAAGATCTTTACAAAGATTAATTTGAGAGGCGCCTACAATCTAATCAAGATTAAAGAAAGAGATCAATGGAAGACAACATTTTGTATAACATATGGACATTTTGAATACAATATTATGTCTTTTGGACTTACAAATATATATGTAGTTTTTTAACATATGATAAATAATATCTTACGGGAATACTTAGATGACTTTGTAGTCATACAATTGGATGATATCTTGATCTTCTCTAAGAATGAATAAGAATATAAACATCATGTATGTATGGTATTAAAAAAAATTATGAGCAAGTAGATTGTTTGCCAAATTCGAGAAGTATTCTTTCTATCAACCATCAGTCAAATTTTTAAAATATATTGCCTCTAAAAATGGAATTTCTATGGATCCAAAGAAGATAAAAATTATTTTAGAGTGGAAACAACCATCATCAATTAAAGATGTACAATATTTCTTGGAATTGTAATTTTTTTCAAAATCTTCATCAAAGATTATTTCAAGATTGTAACTCCATTGACATAATTTATAAGCAAGGAAAAATTTATTTGGGATGAAAAGACTGAAGAAGCATTCAAGAAGCTAAAAGAATCTTTAATTTTAGCTCAAATATTTGTCCACACAAATCCAACAAAACCATTCATTTTAGAAATGGATGCTTCAGATTTTGCTCATAGATTTGTACTCTCTCAAATTTATGATAATAGTCAGCTATATCTAGTAGCATTCTACTTTCAAAAAATTTCAGCTATAAAGATCAATTACAAAATCTCCTATTGCAGAAAATCAAACTATCTGTTTAAAAGCCATCTATGAAGAATTAAAATTCCAAATGCAAATAGCTCAAGACCGATACAAAGACTATGCAGACATTCATCACAAGAACCAATTAAAGTGTAAGATAGGAGATTGAGTCTGGTTACTCCATCAAAATATACAAACAAATCAACCATCATAGAAATTAGACTACCAAAGAATTGGACCATTTACATTTCTACACTAAATAAATCTAATAAGTTTTTATTTTGAACTATTAAGTAGCATACACATTCATCTAATCTTCTGTATCTCACTTTTAAAAACCTATTATAAATCAAAAATTGTTAGAAGAATTCTTCTACCACCAATTCCAATTGAAGTTAATCAAGAGCTTGAATATGAAATGGATGAAATATTAAATTTGTGTATAAGATATGGATGATTAAAATATTTCATTCATTAGAAGGGCTATGGAGTTAGGGACAAAATGTGAGAACCTTCAAAAAAACCTTAAGAATGCACTTGAGAAAATTTACAAATTCCATCAATGATATCCAAGAAAACTTAGATTCAATTGCTATTGAAGATTTCATAGATACCAATATCTTTTGGCTTCTAAATGATGATTTTTTTATCAATAGCAGAAGACCAATATAAAAAGAAAAGAGCCACACTAAGATCTTCATATATATATAGTCATTTTTTTTAAGATAGAATAGATCCTACTAGAAGTTTATTAGTTATTATATCAAATCTTTACGTTTCAAGAGAATTACAAGAACAAGAGTCAAAAGACTCTTCTACCACACAAGTAGCTAAAGAACCATTATAACTTTCACAATCTATTAGATTTGAAGAATATGAACAGTACAAAAAAAGAACATTCTAATATCAAGTAAGGTCACATTTTGAATCTTTGGAGATACAGCCTCGTCACAAAAATCTTGATTCAAATACTTGAGCTTTGATAATACTCCTTGAAGTTGGAAGAGTGATTCCACATGGACAAAAAATTATATTTGAAAGATATTTTGAAGGTCGCAACAAAGAGCATATTCTTGGATGGAACATTGATACAACAGAGGTTATATCTGGAGATCATTGATGCTTATTCAAGGGCCCTATTGAACCAATAATTGACAAATAAAAGTCAAAATATGTTGCTTCTCTACTCCAATAAATTTTGGATTTCTTGTGTATATAATTTGATCATCAAATCACTTCAGTTCTTCATGAAACTCATCATTAGAAGGAGAGGTGATGTCACGAACATATTTTAATCACCACATTCTAAAACTTTCTATAGTTTTTTAAAACCTTCTATAGTCTTTTAGAATCTTCTATAGTTTTTTAAAATCTTTTAGAACATTCTAGAATCTTTTTTAGTCTTCTAAAAATCTTCTATAATCTTTTAGAATCTTTTAAAATCTCTCATAGCTTTTTAGAATCTTCTAAAATTTTCTTTAGTCTTTTTGAACTTGCCTTAGTTTTTTTTAAAATCTTTCTTAGTCTTTTAGAATCTTTTAAGATATACTTAGAAGGTTCAATAGGATATAGGCTTTGCAGTATAAATAAGAGGCAAGACTAAGCTGCACTTTAGTCTTGCCAACACAAGTCTTTGAGCAATCTAAAGTGTTGCCTTGTTCTTGATATCAATCTAGTCTCTTCTTCTTGTCAATGATCAAGTTCTTGTTCTTGTCCATCCAGTTTTTTGTTCTTAAAATTATTTTAATTTTGTAATCTTTTCCTTATTTTTTTTATTAATCCGCTATCTTACATCCTTGACACCTCTTATAAATCTTTTATTTGCAAGATTATTGTTAATGATAATGTAGTTGTAACTATTGGAATAAAAGGCTGCTTCCATGTGACTGATTTGGCGGTTGCAAAGTTTGTAGTATTTGAGGATGGTGTTTTAGTATTTGAAATAAAAGCTTCAAAATCTATTACATACTATAGTTTCTCTCTTCTTAAGACAATCTTCACCTTGAATGTTCAAATAGCATAATATTGAGCTTTTCATAATTTGAAGTTCTTAAAAATTTCTATATTACTTAAAATTGATTCTATCATATGATAAAAGAAATATAGTATTATAAAGATCAATCTACAGTTAGATTTGATAACATCATAAAGTCTAAATATAAACAAAAAAAAGAAGAATCTGAATCTATTTTGCTCCTTGTTAGGAACGGACTTGAAGTCAAGATGTACAGTTGTGAAGGACACGAACTAAAACAAATGCATAAGTTAGTAAGAACTATATCAAAGGAAATTAACAAGATGGAAATAAAGAAATATGTATATTCAAAAAGAAACTGGAATGGCTAATGTCAAAGACTAGAAAATATATGAGACTCTTCAACTAGACTAAAAGCAAGAAAGGAATTGAAAAGAGTAAAGAAGACTTCACTCTTGTCTCTATAAATACTATCTATCTAAAAACTATGTGGCAATATTCTATAGGACCTTTTACACGTGTCTAATTTATAAGACACGTGTCAAACTTGCAAGACAAGTTTCCCACATGTGTACTACGTACTGGACTTGTTCCGCAAGCTACCAACATGTGCAACACATGGCTAGCTTGTTCTGCAAACTACCAATATGTGCAACATGTGCAACACATGGCTAGCTTGTTTCGCAAACTACCAATATGTGCAACATGTGGCTATCTTATTGACCAAATTTTAAACCTATCAATCACTTGTAGACATGTATAAAGGTGATTTTGTATCATGGACACAAATTATAGACTTGAAGTTTAAACAAAAAGTTCAAGAATAAGTGGCAGGAATTAGATTAATATCACAGATATAGAATATAGACTTGAAGTCTAAACAAGAAGTTCAAGAAGAACTGGCAGGAACTAGATTAATCAGATGAGTACAAAAACAACACCAGAGAGGTGAGCTAGAGCTCCAAGAGATGTGTTGTCGAGACTGAAGAACTCTTCAGCCTCGACTCCAATATATACTCCTACCTAGGAAGCTTCTCAAGCAGCTTCCTCCAACTAGGGAGCTTCTCAAGCAACTTCTACTAACTAGGAAGATATTAGAAGGCTCTGGAAGATTCTAGAGAGTTCTAAAAAACTTCTAGAATATTCTAGAAGGTTCTAACAAGTATGTCCTTGACACTAGGAAGATATTAGAAGGCTCTGGAAGATTCTAGAGAGTTTTAGGAAACTTCTAGAATGTTCTAGAAGGTTCTAACAAGTATGTCCTTGACATCACCTCCTTCTTTAGCTTCAAGGTCTTCAAGAAGCCAATTGAGATGTATACTCACAAACGTAGGAAATCAAAAATTTGTCGCATAGTCTCTGTAATATACTCCAGCTGTCGTTCACGAGGCAGATGATTCATGCATCTTTTTTTTATTCATTTCTCTAGAGAAGGCTTCATCTTCACGCTTCGTTAATGACCAACTTTTGGTTTATTAGGATATCGTCGATGGAAATCTCGTACCTTTTGAGATGCATTGGCAAGATTTTCGGCCAGTTTCCATGTTCTTTCATTAATATCATAGCTGCTCAAATGCACAAAGTACTCTAATTTATTCCATCTTCGTCGTGAATCTAGTATCCTTTCCACCTCATATTCTTCATTGTTTTTAATTTCTATACTAGGTGGCGGACATTGTACTCTTCTAAGAAAAGACGATTCTCGATAAGACTCTAACAAAGAAACATGAAAGACAGGGTGTACCTTCATAGCAGCTGGTAACTCTAAGCGGTACGCCACAGGATTGATCTGCTTCTGGATAACAAATGGTCCCAATCTCCAGTAGTCCAACTTATCACATGGCCGCTTGGTCTTGATATTCCGTCGAAGCAGCCATATTTTATCTGCAATCTTGAAATTAGATGCCTGATTCCAAAATTTATCCGCGGATGCTTTGTAAGACTTTTGGCCAATTTGCAATTGAAGCTTCAATGTGGTTTGAAGCTCCGATAGCTGCTGCATCAATCCTTCAACTATTGGGTTGTTATTCGTTGACGGACTCAATAGATCAAGCTTCAGATGATATCCATAGTTGGAAAAGAATGGTGTTTTCTGAGTCAATCCATGAAGGATGTTGTTATATGCAAACTCGGCTAGCGGTAGATATGCAGTCCAATCATCTTGCTGATAGTTGATGCTGCATCGTAAATACTGTTCCAAAACTTGATTCACCCATTCCATTTAGCCATCCGTTTGAGGATGGAATGCCGAAGAAAGCTTGATGTCCACCTTTAATATTTTAAAAAAAGATCTCCAAAACTTTGATACAAATTGGGTTCCTCGATCCGATACAATATCATCTGATAGACTATGATATTGATACTCATTATCAAGGAAGAGCCTTGCTGTATCTTTGCTTGACGATGTCTTCTTGCAAGGGATAAAATGTGCCATCTTCGTAAGTCTATCCACCACAACAAAGATGCTGCCAAATGAATTCGATGGCGGCAGATCTGTAATAAAGTCCATAGAAATTGAAGACTATGGACGACACGGAATAGGCAATGGCTGTAGAAGTCCATAAGGGCGATATCGAAGGTTCTTGGATCTTGAACAAATGTCACAAGAGAGGACAAAATCCTTCACATCCTTCCACATTTGGGGCCACCAAAAATCTCAGGAAATGAATTCGAAGGTCTTGTTGAATCCAAAATGTCCCGCAGTTGGAAAGTCATGACGAGATTGAAGGACTCGAAGTCATGCTAGCCCTTTTGGGATATATAGCCGCTCCTCAAAGTATAAGACATCTCCTTCAACCTTGAACTTGTCATCATTGATATGTTGCTTAATATCAAGGACTATTGGATCTTCAATAATTGCAGCACGTACCTGGTTGAGGAAGTTAGCATCAATTGGCACTACAGCAGCACAAATTCTGAATTGCTTTGGCTTTAATAATATCGTATACTACTAATCAAGCGCTGCCTCTCCAATCTTTGGTGCAAGATATGATCTTCTTGATAAGACATTGGATAGTCCTTGTTGCTTTCCAAGTCGATAAGTAATAACAAAGTCAAATCTAGATAGCGACATATTCCATCGAGCTTGACGACGGTTTAGAACTCGAGCAGACATGAAATAATCAAGATTCTTGTGATCCGTATATACGGTCACCGGATGCGCAGCTCTTTCGAGGAAGTGACGCCACTCTTGGAAAGAATCTACTATAGCAAGGAGTTCTTTATCATGAATCTTGTAGTTGATCTCAGCCACAGAAAACTTCCGTGAATAGAATGCAACCGGATGAAGCTTATTGTCGATACCCATCTGTGAAAGTACGGCTCTTAAAGCAAAATCTAAAGCATTGGTTTCCCAATAAAAAGCTTTTGCAAAGTTTGGATGTATCAAGATTGGAGCCGTAGTAAATGCCGTTTTAAGATTTTGAAATGCTTTTTCCACTAGAGATCTCCATTTGAGCTTATCCTTACATGTTAATCGAGTGAGTGGAGCAGCAATTTGAGAATAATTCTTGATGAAGATCCGATAGAAGTTAGTAAAGCCAAGAAAATATTATACGTCTCTAACCGTCTTTGGAACTTCTCAGGACACAATTGCTTCCACCTTCTTAGGATCCATCTTCAGGCCTTCCGTAGTCGCAACAAATCCTAAAAATTCTATCTCAGTTTGGTGAAATAAGCACTTCTTCAACTTGGCGTAGAGTCCTCACTCGCGTAGTTTTTTGAGTACCAAACGAACGTGCTTCTCATGCTTTTTTTCATTCTCAGAAAATATTAAGATATCATCTAGATAGATGACAACAAAATTATCTAGATATTCTCCAAAAATATCATTCATCATGTGTTGAAAAATTGCCGGAGCATTGGTAAGACCAAATGGCATGACATTATATTCAAAATGACCATATCTTGTATGAAAAGCTGTCTTCCATTCGTCTCCTTCTTTGATTCGCACAAGATTATAAGCTCCCCTTAGATCAATCTTTGTAAAGATTTTTGCACGTCCAAGTTGTTCCAGAAGACTAGAGATCAAAGGTAATGGATAGCGATTCTTCTTTGTCACCTTGTTGAAACCTCGATAGTCCACGCACATCCACAGTGAGCCATCCTTCTTCTTCACAAATAAGATTGGTGCCCCAACTGGCGATTTTGAATGATAAATGAAGTTTTTGGCTAGGTTCTCGTCAATGTATTTCCGCAACTCAGCCAACTCCGTCTGCGATAGGTTGTAGATTGGACCAAAAGGCGATTGTACTCCTTCTTGCAATTCTATGGCACAATCATATGGTCGATGTTCTGGTAGCATGTCAGCATTCTTCTTTTGGAACACGTCTTGAAAATCCTTGTATTGTTTCGGTATTCCTGCTGTTGAAATCTGCTCTCCACCAATTGGAATTGCATAAATGACCAATGGTGTGCCTTCCTTGCACGATCTTATAAACGTTCTTGCTCCAATGAACAAGGATTTTTTGGTTTGTGATCTTCTTCCAGGCTTAAAGGTAATAAGAGACCTGCTTACATAGTAGTTAAATTTTGAGCTATATCTTAGGCAATTTGATAGATTTTTGGCTCAAAAGTTTTAGAAGTATATATGTTTATGTCACAAGACTATATAAAAATCTTTTGTGGCATTATAATTTTGGATTTGTGAGATATAAGCAAAATAGTGCTCAGGTGTCTCTGAGCTAGGGTTTTAAGCACCTGCTAGGAGTTTTGAGATATCGAATGATTAGAAATGAATTTTTGGTCAATTTTTTCTTATAATAAATTTTAAATAAATCATCCACATTTTGAACTAAATTTTATAGAAATTGAATGGTTGAATCAAGAGTTACCGAACTCTAAAGTTTAGTAAGAAATAAGTCCTTGTAGATGAATAAAATTTTGAAGGATTTTTGTAGAAATTTGAAACCTTTTTGTACAAAATCACTTGAATACAAGAGGATTTATATACACAATTTTTCTTTTATGAGATTATTATATTATTTGTCTTTTTTGTTGAGGACAAATCACTTGTTGAATTTTTGCCATCAAATTTCAAATAAACTCTCTACACCCACATACCCAATGTATTCTCAAATAGAAGACCACGTCATACAACACCATTTATATGATGACTGGATTAAAAGCGCCTTCTAGATACTGACTCTATTTTTGAAAAGAATCCACAGTTATAAAAAAAATTTAATCATGGATTTTGTAATTGATCTCTCTTGTTGAAAATTTCTTGGAATGGAAAGCTATTCAATGGAGTTTGTCATCTTCTCCCATTTGTGACAAAATTGCCCCCAAAGCAAAGTCTGAGGCATCTGTTTCCATAAAAAATATCTTGAAAAAATCAACGCGATATATGATTGGTACAGAAATAAAAGTTGTCTTCAAAGCCTCGGACAATGCTTCTGCTTCTTTACTCCACTCAAGTTTGTCCATACAAATTAAGCATATAAGAAGAGCTACAACTTGAAAAAAGTTCTTGATGAAGATTTGAAAGTAATTGGAAAATCTCAAAAAATATTGTACATTTCTTATTATTTTTAGAATCTTCTAATCTATAATTGTTTGGACTTTCTTAGAATCCATCTTGAGACCATTATTTGAAATGATGTATCCTAAAAAGTTACTTTAAATAGTGTGAAATATATACTTTTCTATCTTAGCATATAACCCTATATCTCTAAGTTTTTGTAACACATGACAAATATGAAGTTCATGTTCTTCTGTGTTTTTAGAATAAATTAAAAATTCATCTAAATAGCAGACAACAAAGTCATCAAGAAATTCACAAAAAATGTCATTCATAAGATGTTGAAAAGCAATTGGTAAATTTGTAAGTCCAAAAGGCATGACATTATATTCAAAATGTCTATACTTTGTTCGAAATACAGTCTTCTATTCATCACCTTCTTTAATGCGCACTAGATTGTATACTCCTCTTAGATCTATTTTTGTATAGATCTTGGCTTAATTTAGTTGATCAAAAAATCTAGATATCAGACATAGAGGGTATTTATTCTTGATGATAATCTTGTTGAGTCCTTGATAATCTACACACATCTCTAATGAGTCATTTTTCTTCTTTACAAATAAGATAAGAGCTCCTACTAGGAATTTTGAATGGCGTATGAAATTCCTGGCCAAGTTCTCATCAATGTATTTCTTCAATTCAATCAATTCATATGGAAAAAGATTGTAGATTAGTCCAAATGGAGCCTGAGTTTTCTCTTTGAGATCAATTGAGCAATCATATGGATGATGCTCTAGAAGAATGTTTGAATTTTTCTTCTTAAAAACATCTCGATAATCTGGATATTGGCTTGGAATGCCACATGAAGTCTTTTCACCATCAAAAATGGGTGTAGCATAAATAGTAAAAGATGATCTTTCTTTTGCTTCATTCATAAAAGCTTTTGTGTCTATAAGTATGGATTTTATTATACTAGGCTTATGGTTTTTTACTTGATGTATGGAACTCTTATTAATGCTTTGAGAAAAGTCAAGTCTACGAGAAATCCAATCTATTCTACAATTATATTTTTTTAACCATGATAAATCTAAAATGACTGGATTAGAGGAAGATTTAATTATATTAAAGACTACACAACTATTATGACTATCTATTTCTATATTTATAGGAAGGATTTCATGAATAATATTTCCAGAAGATAATGGGCGACCATCTATGACTTCTACATGTATGGGTTTAGTTTTTTGTATTGAAGGTATTCTACAACTTTCAACAAATTCTTTATCTAAAAAATACATTGAGGCTTCTGAATCTAATAAGGCAAAGATTTTTTGATTTTTAGGTCCCAAATAGATGTCTATTATAAAATAAGGAGAGGGTTCTGATAAGAGGGTAGGACCTTTACTATGAGTCGTACAAGATTCCAACTACACGGTCCCTATTATAATTCAATAAACTCATTTTCCAACATATTGTCTTCTTTGACAACCGTACTCCTCATCTTATGGTTGTGTCGTTTCTTTGGACAATACTAAGTAGTGTACTTAGGTTCTCTACAATATAAACACAATCTTTTTGAACGATGACAAGTCTTTTCTTATTCAGTAAGAAGTTTGAAACGTACCACGTCAATTTGCATGTCTTCTACTTCTGAATATATGTATTGAGAAGATGTTGATGTTGCTATTGTATTGTAATAATATTGAGGCTCCCTTGTGTGGCTCTCCAATCGAAATTCAAAAAGCCGATTGTCACACTTTATAACAAAATCAATTGCTTAATTCAACATCTGAGGATCAGATAAGTTGAGCATCAATTTCTTTATTCATATTGTAATCCATAGAAAAATTGGCTAATAAGCACAACATCATCCCACTTAGTGTCAATTGCTAATTGTCAAAATTATGAAGCATATGATGTCAGTGATCAATTTTCTTGTCACAAGATATGGATCTTGATGGTTGCAACATGAATTGCATCATGTTCTCTATACGTAGATCAAAATTCCGCTAAAAATGCCTCCAAATTATCCAATATTAGATTATATTATTCAAGAAAAGATAAAAATCATGATAAAGCAGAACTTGAGAGTAGTGTTCTAATAAACTTGACTTGTGATCCCTAAATTGGATAACTTTGGGGTTGAAGTTCAATCACCAGTTGTATTTAATTGATGAATCTTCAAAACTTAAATCTGGTGCTATCAAACTTCTCCAAAAAACTAATCTTTGGTTCTTTGGTGCTTGAATGATGTTCAATCGTAGGTAAAGTGGTATGGCTTGAAGCAGCTTGAATCATCTCTATATCTTCATTTCCTGCTAATCTTGTTGTTCATTGTGGTGGTGTATTGAATTGATGCATTACGAGCATTAATTCTCTTATTTGCTCTTATATTTGTGCTATTCCACTTTTTATTTCAGCAAGCTCTGCGATGATACCACAATAGAAAAAGAAAAAAGTATCTATTCTCACTATAAAATAAAATATTCAAGAACAAAGGAAAAAATTCTAAGAACAATATGAGTTTAGAAGTGGATAATCCACAACTTCTAATATGCTTATGTCTTATCAAGAAAAAGGGATAATCCACTCTTAATCAAGAAGAGACAAAGCTCTGATATTGTAACTGCATTCTTGTCAATTTGTCAAGGGCACGAACTAAAACAAATGCATAAGTTAGTAAGAACTATATCAAAGGAAATTAAAAAGATAGAAATAAAGAAATATGTACATTCAAGAAGAAATTGGAATGGCTAATACCAAAGACTAGAAAATACATGAGACTCTTGAACTAGACTAGAAGCAAAAAAAGAGTTGACAAGAGTGAAAAAGGTTTCATTCTTGTCTCTATAAATATTATCTATCTAAGAGCTACGTGGCAATATTCTATAGGACCTCCTACATGTGTCTAATTTATAAGACACGTGTCAAACTTGTAAGACAAGTTTTCCACATGTGTACCACGTATTAGACTTGTTCCGCAAGCTACCAACATGTGCGATACATGGCTAGCTTGTTCCACAAGCTATCAACATGTGCAACCCATGGCTAGCTTATTCCACAAGCTACCAACATGTGCGACACGTAGCTAGCTTGTTGATCAAGTTTCTAACCTATCAATCACCTATAAACATGTATAAAGGTGATTCCGCATCTATAAAGCTTCTAAGAAGCTTCTTTCTAAGATATTATCAAATTAACTTATTTTACCTACTTCTATTGATCTATATTAATTATGTAATTATTAGAGTAAATCTTATGTCCATGACAATAGTTACTCTTATATTATAAACAAATATTAAAGTTGACAATAACCAAACAATACAATCATGAAGCAAAATTGGAATTGATTTAAGGAGCACAAAAGTGTTGAATTGTGAAAATATAATATCAATATAACAAAGAACTTAAGGCTCAAATATTATATTACATTGTGATACTAAGTATAGATGTGATTACCTAAAGTACTATCATTTTTATTTAGTGGATGAACTAGTTTGTCTACATCCAAAATATGATGAGTATTTTAATATTGTCAGCTTAGTATGACTATATCAAATGCAAATCTTAGTATAAGCAACTCAATTATTCTTAGAAAGCTTCACAATAATCACAGCATTAAATAACATGTTTGATGTTGTTTTGCAAGGTGTCAGATAGTGATATTGTTGTTTTTTTTATAATCCAAAATTAAAGCAAAAACAAATTGTTACATTGACATTAAAATTTATAATTTTATATATATAAGAAAATATTATTTAGAATATATTTATAAATAATAAAATAATAATAAAATAATAAAATAATAAAATAATTCAAATAAAATTTTAAAATGCATAGTAATAAAAAATGTAATAAATATTACATACATATCAAAAATATTACAATATTTTGATTAGTAAAAAGTTTAAAATTTTAAACTAATATTATTTAATTAGACTTATATAAAAATATCAATACAATTAAAAGTTTTTTGTTTATGGTTTTATCTTATTAGCATATGTTTACACAATAACAATCTAAAATTTAATTTTTGAGTTAAAATATTTAACTAACTTTTTCTTTTTCTTTTTTATAGATTAGGTATGATTTTATTTTACCTAATAAGAAATTGAAGAATTTTCAAAAATATTTTCTACACTAACTTGCACTATTTCTATACTCAGTAACAAATGTTTTGATGGATTCTATTTTCTTTCTTTAATTAAACTTTTATTCAAAATGAAGATAAACAATTCATTTCAATTCAACAATGTAAATGTGTTTTTTAAATGCCATAACATGTCCATGTACATGTCTACACTTATATACAAGGGTCTAAATTTGTAATCAACTTGTTTTGTTGAGTGCAATTTTTGATAATGCTCATTTGATCACGCTCTCCAACAGGGCCTTTCCCGCCCTCCAGCGTGGACTCCCCTAGGCAGCTTTCGCGGGAACGCTGCATCGTGCGATATGCTGACGTAGCCCTAATGGCCAGGGGCCTGTGGTGCCACCGTTTGTCGCACACTCCACCGATCATCCTCTTGTCTCCTGCGAGGTTTTTTTTAGTTTGGGCCAGAGATTGCAGTGCAGTTACACATTCGCACACGCCATTGCGGGCACGCAACAGCGGAAACATGAATTAAGAGTAGGTCGAATCACTTTGGTACACCTAGAGTTTGATCTATTTGACCAAGCATCGAGGTTTCGCTTCGTGTGGGCGGAATTTCTTTCTTGGGTAGTGGGTTTTGGCCCATGCTTTGGTTGCAGAGGTCGTTGGAGAGAGTATAGCTTGCTGCAAGCATTTTGGTGGCTTGAGATTTGCTCATGATGGCGGAGGATGGGTACAAGCCTTGGTGGGCAATAGACAAGGCAGCATGGCGTGAGGCTTTTTCGCCATTCTACAAGTTTGCGAGCATCTCGGAGCGCCGCGACACGCCGTTGCCTCCCTGGAGCGAGGCTGATGTGCTAGAGTTTATCAACTCTGACCCTGTCTATGGCCCGCAACTGAAGCTGGTACCCAATTCGGCTTCTCTCTTCCTGTTGTTTCTGCATTAGAACGCCGAAGTGTCCCTTTATACTGCATGGCGTTTTTTTGAAATAGGCATGGCAGTGTTTCTGCCGATGATTAGATAAATTGTTAAGAATGTGTGCTTTGCGATTTGATTGAGCTACTTGTGCATGACTGTTAAATTGAAGCTTCAACATTAGCACCGAAAGCTCTATAGCTATTCATCTGTTGAACATCTTGTCTTCCTCTCTTTCTCTAGGTCTTGTAACTTCGTGCTTACTCATGATTGAATAGAAACGCAATTCTTGCTATCTCCTTAAGTTGTCGAGAATGCCCGAGTTTCCTATTCCTTATTCGAGGTGTAATTTTCTCACTGAATGAGACATCTTTTATTCTACGAGCGATACATCATATTGTATTCTTTTTATCTGAAATCGTTTTTCACCTTGTATGTGCGAATTCATTGTGCTATATCATTGTTGTGAGGTTTCTGCGATGTTGATCCTTTTACTATTATATCCTGCTCTCACTGGCTATGTTCGCAAGTTTTCTGCGTGGTAAATGCCAGCATAAGAGAAAATCTAGTCATGTATTGTACGCATTACAGCCAGCAAACACAGGCTAGATCGTTTCGAGAATGGCTGGGTATAGAAATGAAAAGATACCTTCACTTAGCTACTGCCGATCCGATTTGATGCAGGTGAGACAAGGTGCTACCATCGCCAACGTTGGGGCACTTGTTGGAGGTCTGGCAACTGCAGGGATAGCTCTCAGGTACTCAAAGAACCTTCCAGGAGCAGTAGGCGCTTTTCTTGGAGGTGCAGCTATGAGCTGGGCGGTGGCCGAAGAAGGGGCTAACCTCGGGTTAGGACTTTACAAGTTCAACTGTATGGATACCAATCTCAGGTTTTTGGACTGGTGGGAACGGAAGCAAGCTTGAGTTCGGTCGGTCAGTCGCTCGGTCTTCTCTTTAGAAGAGCCCGTAATAATGAGGTTAGCATCTGATTACAGCCCACACGCACTGATATTATGCAAGTTTTATCAGGTATCATTAATCTGATGTACGTGAATTCTCTCAGAGAACGCAAATAATTGGGTTGTGAATGCACATGGTCAGTTGGGACTTCTTAGTAAGAATCCTGAACTTAAGCAATGGTGCTTTGATTTGATCATTGACATGAGTTGTTGGAATGTCACTCCGTTGATTGCGTTGTTCGTTTTCCAAATATTTTGATGTGTTGAGCTTGATGGGTTCGTGCTTTTTCTACCACCTGGACAAATTGAGATTTTAAATACGTCCAAGATGGACGCCGATCAAATGTTGACTATAAGACTTTCCATTTTGTACACGATAAAAATAGGAGGTGTAGCTGATTATAGTTAATTACTTGAATGCTACAATGTGCTCGAAGGGCGTCTGTGGTGGTCGTGATTACATTGCAGTTGCATGTTTCCCTGCGGCACAGAAACACTTGAACCAGTTGTCCGGGATTGATAGTGCGTACTTTTATTGTCTGTCTCTGTAACCATTGATATATCAAAAACGGAAAATAATTTTAACATAATAATATATTGCATGCAGTTGCAAGACTGCTATTCACCATCGAAAATCTCGGATTATTGTAGCAGCCGCATGTCATGACTAGTAACACTCACTATTAACAATGGGTTATTAGAAGAGCGGCATCAGTCTATAGTTCAAATGCTGCAGCAGATTATCTGGAACTGATAGTTCCTGGAAAACAAAATTCGCTTGCACATATCCATCACCACTAACTCCACCAATGCGTCCATTAGAACAAATTGAGACTGGAACAAGTGTAAGGTTGTCAGCCTTAGGTGTGGAAAGTGCATGGAGTCTTCCTCATCCGCGTCATTCAGAAGAAGTGCAGCGCATAGTGGCGCTGTAAAAAAACTTGTGCGATAGGGCAAATACCTCACGCCACGCTGTCTCCACACGACTCACAGGTCCCCATTGCAGGTTTCGATTAACCTCACGTACCCTCACGAGAAGCTTTGAAATAGAAGATCTCTACTTAAATTGCAGAACACACATCATAACTCACCAATACGACAACTTGCTCCACCTACGTGTCTATACTCAAAAAAAACTATAGACCTGATTGTACACCATCAACACATAGGCTTCCGGATAAACCAGAGACCTCCCTGACAGACTGACCCACGACTTGATTGATGAAAACCGATGATGAAGAGGATGAGGTGAGGAACACCAAGCGTGGAAGAGCAGGAAGGCATTGTTGAGTTACGGAGGATTAGGGAGGACTAAATCATATCCAAATGACCAAAAACAGGAAACTAATAGTGACTCAAAGTATTGAATAAGTGAACTGTTGTCTATCTCGAAAAAGTCTTACAAAGAAAGCACAATATTGAAACTCCAAACAGGAAAAAGCAAGTCCGTAGATGCTTAAGAAGGAAAAGAAATGAAATTATCTTCGTAAACACCTTGAGTGAAGAGTCTGTTTCTGTACACAACTGCTACCTTAGCTCATCTGGACCATGGAGATACTGGCTTGTGAGAGAAGGTAGACTTCACACCACGTTAAAGTATTTCTACAGCATAAACCTCGGATCGCTATGTATAAGTGGCATGTGAGAAAAATTTGATCAAACCACAGTTTGACGTGAAAACATCTATAACCTTGGTTGTATTCCCATAAGGGAATACGATCACCAATTTAAGCAATAGAATCGTTACCTGACGATCTCTTAGGTGGCCAAGAATGATGAAATTTACAATCAGGTCCATAGGGGCACACTGGAACCTCTCCTTCGGAACAATTAAGCCCTTGCCACTTGTGACATTCTTTTGCCCACTGCCAAAACAAACATAGAAATCTTTCAACCTCCAATTTGAGAATTGGATACGCACATGTGAAGGTGAAGATCTGTTTCATTCGTTGACAATGTTAATAATGGCCTCAATTAGAGAACTAAAACTATGTAGGTAATTCTTGTCATAAAATTTCCAATTAAAAGTTTAATGATTATCCTCCAAATATTTCTATGAATTTTCTTTTCCCATATTCTCCACCAGTATAATCAACATCATAAATTGCAATAACTTAACTATGATATAGAAAGTAAAATGACCATCAGTACTGTTCTCACCGGTCTAAGTGGAAGTCCGTGACAACCAATTGTTGGCACAGATCGGCACTGATGGTCAATTTCACACATCGGAGCGGATATATATTGAGAAAACCTTGGACCGTTTTCGCATAGCTGGATTTCATCACGTCTACTTCCAGCAACCTTGTAAAATATTTCATGCAATGAAGAGCATTTAGAAAGAACTGGATTACGCTTCCAGTAATTATGAAAATAAAACAACAAAGCTCCGACTATATACGACCTTACAACAGTTAAGAGGGGTGAAGACGAACACCAAGAACAAACCGCAATTGCCACGCTGCAATTCAATTTTCCTGAGCCTCACCAAGAAGTTCACAATAGGTTTGAACCCCAATAAATAAAGTAATTACAAAGTCCAGAATGATGTGTAGCCATTTAACAATTTCTACCTACTTGTTTTGAAACGTACTTGATTTTCTTGAACTGGCACATTGTGGGAAGATTCTGCAGTTTGAGTTGAATAATCTGTGCTGCTGGAGGCAACACCCACTACATGTGGAGAAGAACATTCCGTCTTGCAAGTGTCAGCATTAGGTAGATCTGTGCTGTATTGATCAAATTGATCGTTCTGCATAATGACTTCATCACTATTCGTGTTTTCTTGGTACTCAGCATCAGCATTCTTGCACACATTCCATAAAATCAACTTTGAGTGCATCAAATCTCTCTCTCGCTCTCTCTCTCTCTCTCTCTCTCTCTCTCGCTCTCTCACACACACACATACACACACACATATGAATATATATATATATATATATATATACTCGACTCAGTTATGTTGCTTACCTGCTCGCTTTTGATAGACGACCCTGGTGAGCTTAAAGAGGCAGCCATGATGTCTTCACGAAATTCTGCAGTTGAAGAACATGGAAATAAAATCGTAATAGAAGAACTAATCTCATTACTCCTTAAGATTTTCGAACTCAATTCAAACCTTTCAATCAAGCAAGCGTGGAAATGACGTACTTTGCAAACCTTAACACTTGTTGACTGGTTAGGACGTCCACGGTCCTGAATACGATTCACAGCGACATAAGCACAGAACCAGAACAACGCGCCCGTCGAATACAATCCAGAGCTATATATGTGATCGCAAAAGCTCAAGGAGAAGATAAGACTAATAGAAACCCCAGTAGAGAGAAGGTGAAAAAGAAGGGTGGAATAATCACAGAACACCTCCACAAAACCTGAAAAATGCGTGTCTGCAGAACTCTACCGACCTAGCCTAAAGCCTACACCAGAAAATTTCACAACATTAACGATAAAATTTTCAGTTCAAATTTCTAAAATAAACCAGTTCATCAAGTTGACAACCAGACAAGAATTCAAATTTAGTACTCAGAGACAGACTCCAGTCTAAATTGGAGAACTGAAGTGGTAATCTTGGAGATCAAACAATCGCAGCCCCACTACGTCAGCGTCAGCTTTTAATGAAGAAATATACTTTACATTCAGAACGTAGGTTGATCGCTCATTGGAGGTGCATTTGTAAAGTACTTGGGATCGTTATAACTGCGCAACTTATACCGCTCTCGACGTCCTTGAATCGCTTCAGGGACTTCAGATCCTACTTCAGTTCCTTGTGGCGGTCTAACAGGAGGACCTAAGAAAACTCTGAATAATATGTTGTTTAGAAGCGTTATGAGCATCAAGCCTAAACCAATATACAACGCAAATCCATCTCCAAACTCGGGCCAGTCTAATTTCTTCCCTTCTTCCGGCGGCAGTTTCTTCTCATCCCCTACGAATTGAAAACATGTGCCCGGAAATCAGAAGGATTCGACTACGGCACAAATTCTCAGCCGCATCTATTACTGCAAAGCAAATAAACAAATAACACAGAAAAAATCTAAAAATTGCATGACATTAGAATGAGCAAAATTGAATCAATACAGAACTTAGTAGAACTTCTGTTACTTTTTATGGTCAGTGAGGTTAACAATAAAGATTTTCAGATATGCATTTATTCACCTTTACTTGTTTCTCTTGCATCGGAGATACGTCTGTCGGAGGTAGAAAGTGCACGCAGCTGATTGTCCAGTTCATCGAGCCCTCTTCTCACGTTCCCTTCTGATATGTTGGGTCTTTCTTCCCTTTCAGAATCAGCTCGAGGTCCTGCCTGTAAACTTCTCTGAGACAACTTTGAACCTCTGCAAGAATGCCCGTCATTTTCGAAAAATCAGAAACAACCGCAAAAGAATCCAGCTAAAAGCAGACAAGAGAGAGAAAGGAGAGAAAAGGGTACCTCACAGACCCTCGCCTTGAACTCGATGGAGTACTTCCAAGAGGAATTGTGCAAATCCCCAACTGCTGCGGTAATACGCTTCGCAAACCCAACCCTGGGAATCAACACCAGCTAAATAAGACAGCGCAGAGTGTTGAAGATTTTATAAATTCGATGAGCAACCCATCAACAACAGCCCTACTGAATTCTTTCCAAACTTCAAAGCCTCACCAAAAGACACGCTTCTAGCCATCCCGGGTGATACCTGTAGGCTGCTGCTGCAGATGAGAACATACAGTCCTCCAGTTAGCCGGGCAAGAAGCAATCACCAACGTAGACATCGCAAAAGAAATGATTCTACCACCGCAAACACGCCCTGCACAAGACAATTGCGTTCTCTGCCCTATCACCGCATCCTGCAGACGAATTCCCTTCGTTAATCCAAGCACCCACTTGAATCCCTCCTCTCAATATCTCAATCTCTCTCGCCCTCACAAAAGAATTCTTCTCTGTAAAGCCCTAAACCCAAAGCATTTCCACCACGATTTCGTCCAAGGTTCGTGTGGGTGATGCTGAATGTGGTATTGATCCATCCTAGCCGGGTATGTACATCGCTGCGTTCGGTTCCGGGTAGGTTATCAACCATGGGAGCATTTCTATTTTATCCAAGAAAAAATTAAGTAAGCCAAAGAATTCCCCCTCAAATTGAGATAATTGTGTCTGAGGGCATTTTTCAAACAAAATGATCCTTTCCTTCTGAGTCACTTGCATTAATAACAATAACATTGATGATAATAGATGTGTAAAAAATGTCTTCTTGTTACTGAGTATGTATTACATAAAAATTACTATCACAATACATGGATGCCTAATTCCTTTTTTAAAAAAGCACGTAATAATTTAAATCCGTTATTGAAATCATGAAAATTTAAATTCTTTTATAATTTAAAGACGAAACTATCAATGGTGTCTCATAGATAAACTATTTTTTAAAATATATATCACTAGTGCTCATAGATAAACTATTTTTAAAAATATAAAAGCAGAATGGCAATACTTCTAGAATTATCTATTGATTAATTTCAACCATTTAATCATTTCAAAATGCATCTGAATCAACATCATATTTCTTTTACTTTAGATACAGTCTGAAAATGTCTTATTAAAGAGAACCTTTAATTGGAAGGGTTACTAACCTAGGTATTGATACTTTGGTAAAAGATGTATTATGGAAGTTAACAACTATTTCCCTTTATAATATTTTTTTATTCTTTTACATATGTTTTTAAATAACAAAAAATTCAATTTTATTATGCCTAGATTGTGAACTACCTTGTGACAAAGAAGACATGATAGGAATATTATCCATGTTTGTTTTAATCAAAGGGTGTTTTTCTTAATATTATAAAAAATAATATACCTTATATCCTCCATTAAAGATTTTCTTGAGTAGCCATATTGAGGCATTAAAAACCTTTACAAATTTTAAGTTTTTTAATATTTTAAAAGTAATAAATAGAAGATAACCAAGCAGTTTAATGAATTTATTTTATGAGTATTCTTTTTTAAAGATAATCCAAGTCATAATTTGTAATTATTTGGAGTTTTAATTAAATCTTAAAACAATTGTAACACCTAGCAATAATTTACTCTCCCAAATAATAAAATAAAAAATAAGATGCAATTCTTAATACCAATAAACAAGCTTGTATAATATTTCTTTTGACCAATTTACAATCAATCTATAAATTGTTTTTAAAATATAAAATAAAGTTAAATTAAATTAACACCATCAAAAAAAATATGTGTTTCTACAGCAATATGACATAAAATATGTAATTTTCTTAAAAATATAAAAAAGATATCTAAAATTAAAATATATAAAATATAAAAATTTAATCCATTTTAGTAATAAAAACTTTTTTACTACTATTTAACCAATTAAAATTATTTCAAATATATTTTTGAATTTAATAAATTTTTATCATATATATGAATAGATAGATGATACATATTATAAAAATATATAATTATATATAAGAATCTAGAAGATCTAAAACATTGTATACATGCATAAGATGTTATGAATAAATAAAATAAAGCTTAAGTCATACAAAATTTAGAATTATATTTATTCAATGGCACTTTATATCTAGAAGTCTACTTTAAAAGGTCATAGTTCAAAATCCTTATTAAGATCTCCCATTTTGTAAGGAAAAGCCCTCCTTTAGAAGTATTGGCCTTTGGATATTGCGTAAAGTAAAGTGAGGAGAGGTCATAAAATGAGCCAAATTATTATTTTTATTACAATTCTAAATATGTCAGTCTATATCTTGATTCAAATAATTGTAAAAAATATTTTAAAAAATATTAAAATTTAAAATTTAAAATGGTTATTTTAAGTATTTGTTTTTATATATATCTTCTCAATTTTTTCTAAAAACAATCCCTTTGAGATGGCCTAGTAGAAATTGTAGGGAACAAGCCATGTAGGAAAAATGGGCATTTCACCTCATCTTTTCATCTTTAGGCCTTTTGACTTATTGTCTAAGTATTAAGTCCACTCAAAGAATCTTCTTTATTTTAACCAATCAAAATACTTAAAAATTAAAACCTCTCATTTTGTCTCCTAAGTACAAAGTGCCTCTTAAATATATTTTTTTATTTTTTTATATTTTTTATTAGATAATATATTTAAACTTAAAATTAAAAATAAAAATAAAATAATAATGTACAATCTATACATCATAATAAATATTAAACCAATGTAACCTAACTTGGAAAAATTAGACAATAGCCAATCAAAAAGAATTTCAAAGTTATTAGACTATTAATAAATTATTTGGTTTACAAATAATTAAAATATTTATGCATATTGATAGATAAGTGTATATATATATATATATATATATGCATAAATAATGAAGTTTGTTAAGTTAATATGTTTAGTTTATTATAGTTTGTAATGTTATTATTCATTTTGTAATAATTTATAGATAATTTAAAATGATCTAAATTCGATATTATTTTTATAAATTTAATGTATTGTGATTCCATTATTAGTTTATATTAAATATATACAAAATAGTATTTTTTTATAAAATAATACAAGATTAAATAAATGATATATTAAAATTTATTAATTATTAGAAATACAATAAAATTTAACAGAAACAAATAACGTTTTTGATAAAATATTAAATAAAAACATATCATAGTATTATAAATATTTTCTTTTATAATAAATTATACAAGAAATTAAATACTAAAACAAGTTGAAATAAATGTATTATTCAAGTGTCATTGAATTATGATTGGTAAGTGTTGATGTTGGAGTTATGGAGTTATGGAGTTAAGCACTTAAAGAAAAATGGATTTTACAGGATAGTAAAGCAATGAATTATTAAATAAGAAACATAGACAGCTTTTCTTATTAGCCAACTTTAATTTTTCATTTTCATTTTTTATAAAAATATTTCTACAGAAAAAACTTAAATTGAAAGTACAACAACTGTTCTGATTACTAACGACACAAATTTCTACAATATAAACGTTCTGCATAAGAACTCATTAGTTTTGAGGTATTAACAAATAAGTTTTTATATTTGTACAATACTCACATAATGGTGTTGGAGAATTAGATTAAAAACTGTTTGTTTTGTTTTTTTGTTTTTTTGTTTTTTCCCTCTTCGACTATTTCTTATTTCTTTGGTGTTGGTGGAGAATTGTAGCCTAGAAGTAGCACTGTTCAACAATACCAAGTTGAAATAGAGACGCACATGCCTTCAACCTCACGAAAGCAGAAAGCTCGTTTTCCCAGGCATTTTGAGCAGTAGCTGGAGTACACCGAAGCCCCGACTCATGGCAGTGAGGTGCTCCTTGAACACAACACACGGTGGAATGAATGGAGCCCTTTCGGCTCCATGATAGGATCTTAAGAAGGCCGTGTCCGTGCGGAGGGTTGTATGTTTTTATTTGTTTTTGATTTTTTGCTGTCCCGTAAGCTATGCGAGAGTTAGGATCGCTCTACCCGCTCATCGATCTTCTTATTTAGACGGTTTGGGGGAGAAAAGTCCCCACATGCAATCGGACCCGGTGGGCCATGGCACACTGGGACCTCCTTCTCAATGACCGAAATCATTCATTCGATCCACTTCCACTGCAACGAAACTGAGATCGTGGATGAAACGCTGGAGCCTGCTTCTGCTTTCAACCCTCTTTCCGACTCTCTGAAGTTGTCCGAATTGTTCCTGCGTATGCTTCGAGACATATTTTTGTTGTTGCGCCATTCGGAAACCCTTGATCGCTGCATTGCACTGTTCCTTTTATTCGGGAAAACCTCGAAGCCTTGTACATCTGCGCCTACTTCCTGGTCGTGCTGCTCTTTCCCGCCTCGGAAGTGGTGGATTGAGCAGGTTTTGAGGCTTGAATACGAAGGCGCGGCCTTCTTTTCTGTTCAGGAACAATATGTGGAAGTGAACTGTACCGATTGTACGCTTTTTGATGTTTCTGAAGAGAACAGTCGTAGCTGAGCATCATGGACGGGTGCGTGTATTCATACTTCTCTTCTTCCTACTCTGTTTTTATTTAGCAGCAATGGTCAACATTAGGAAAGGCATTTCTCTTGTAGTTGAGTGATGATCTTGTGGCGGCAATGTGTGATGTTTAGTGGATAGGTTATCCTTGAGAGAAGCCAAGTTTAGGGAGTGAAATCTCGAAATGAGAGCAGAGATAGGAGTACTCCAGCATCGTTGGCATTACGCTTGTTGTCAGCGTAGTCTGGTTGAAACATACCGTAGTTCTTGTTTAGATGTGCTCTCTGCCCTTACAACAACCAATTCCTAGGCATGGTCGCTGCCTCTTCAACTCCTCTAAGATTCTTTTACAAGAGAGGCGGGCCAGCATGATTAGAACACCAGCATCTTCTTCCCTCGGTCTAACTAATACGTTTTCATTTCAGGAGTTCGGACTTGGAATTATTACAGCGTTATCGTCGAGACCGACGGGAACTTCTCAACTTCCTTCTATCTGCAAGTGTGATCAAGAAAGTTATTATGCCCCCCGGAGCTGTCTCATACGATGATATTGATCTAGATCAAATAAGCGTGGACTATATTCTTGAATGTGCTCGCAAAAGTATGTAGTATCTTACATTTTTTCTGGACAGCATCTGAACGGAACAAATACCATTGAAACAGTAAAGCTTTCGGGATTGGATTTCTAATGTGTAATCTTTTGTTTTGCTCACTTTGATGATTAGCGCTGATTAATTCACTGCCGTTGTGAAGGAATTTTCTAGTGCTCCGAAAATGCATTGTCTATGGTTTGTTTCTATCTGAATTCGTGAAGCACGTTGTACTTGTAGATTCTGCATTGGACCTTTCTGAAGCTATTAAACGGTATCACGATTATCTCAGTTTGCCACCCTCGGTTAGTTCAGTTCTTTCTCTCTTTGAGTCTTAAGCTAAGGTGCACCGTGCGCCTAACTTATGAGGGCCTTGTTACCATTGAAGACTGTACGTGGACCGAAATTTAAAGTTGCAATTGTCTTAGACTTACCATCGTCTTCTTATTTAGGTCGATCTGATTCTATTTTTGCTGCCAAATATCCATATATTTGCCTTCGCAAGGGCGCTTGCAAGTTCTGATAATTGTCTGATGGATTTGCAGTCAGGAACTAAATTGGGAGAGGTCTACTATCTGGTCACGAATCCTGATCTATCTGGTCCTTCCCCGACACGACCACCCCCTGGCAAGGGTTCTGTGGGAACTACAGCACCTCTTGCTCTTACGTATAAGTCGAGCTTCTCTCTGCAATCCACACCGTCAAGGCGTTTGGATGGTGATGACGACATTGATGAATTCGAGGACGATGACGAACTTCCTCAAAAATCGAATCGGGCACTGAATGACATCAGTGACTTTGTGTTAGATTTGCCACCTTTTGCAACAGGTAACTTAGCACACATTAGCTGCTGCTTCCCACTTATCACTCAAAAACCTACATGCATATGTATAGCGCGAGATAAATACATTCGATATGTACATCTAAATCGGATGATCTATCTCTCAAAAAAATTCGATCTAGATTTATATTGTAAGAGTTTAATGTGCTGAATGCAGTCAAATGAGAATATTTGTTAGGAGATGATCAATGCAATGGTGGATGCTTGAGAGACGGTTCTGCAAATGCATTTTCGCAATTTCACGCATATGAACCGCAGTGTTTGGTTGATTTTCTGTTTGTTACTAGTCCGTCTTCGCATGTTCAGGCGTGTGCTTCTAACGAGATGAATACAATTTACTTCGTATTATTGAGCATCACCGAAGCCATCCAGTTCACAGTTTATTTGCGTGGTATTGTTTGAATTATACTAACCACTTGATAAGGCCGATTCTTCATTTAAGTAGCTGGTGGTGGCTATTCTTGTAGCATGGGTCGGCCAATTATGCTCTACCTGCTATGATCTTGTTAATATTAAATTATGTGTTGTGAATGCAGGGCTATCGGATGATGATCTGAGAGAAACGGCCTA
The DNA here is from genome assembly GCA_036785485.1 of Physcomitrellopsis africana. Taxonomy (NCBI): domain Eukaryota; kingdom Viridiplantae; phylum Streptophyta; class Bryopsida; order Funariales; family Funariaceae; genus Physcomitrellopsis; species Physcomitrellopsis africana. The sequence goes on along the minus strand of JAWRVF010000293.1, from coordinate 251,287 downwards.
TGAAGTCTTGCTAGTGTCTGTTGGTGCTGCAGGGTAACTGCATGTTTCGTCTTCTTCTATATGCACTTCAGTTTTACAAACCTTGACACATTGTAATCCATACGTAGTCATTGGTATTCCTTTTTACGATAAACGAAGGCATGATGAGAATGTCGAGAAAGTCCCTCTTCCTACAATTTTTGAAATCTCCTACTCATCCTGCAGAGGTCTCATATCTCCGGCCAAGGAAAAAAAAGAGGAGAAGAAGTCGAAACTCGTAAGGAAATTCACAAGAAACAAGGCAGACAAGTATGTACCAGCTCCTACGCGAGCACCGGGACTTGCTGGGCTTATGGAAACCATGCGCACACAAATGGAGGTTAGTAATAACATCCTATTTCTTAGCAGCGGATACATTCTTCTTCTCTTCAACAGCTGCTCCATGCTTCCAATGCTGGCTTTTATCTGTGGGCGCTTCAAAGGTATCATTGCATATCTGGTGTTTGTTTTTACTAACTTAACCACTGTGCTGTGATTCAAGATTTCAGGAGCTTCTGATCGACGCACAAGAGAGGCGATTCTGCACGCATCTGCAGGAAGAGTTGGGAAAAGAATGGACACATTGCTTGTTCCGCTGGAGCTCCTTAGTGCTGTACCTAATTCTGCTTTCCCCGACAAAATTCAATACATTCGCTGGTCAAAACGACAGGTTGGTATATCCCATTTTTTTGTTGGAGAGTAAGTCCCTCTGAGAATTAAATTGAATTTAATTGCTTCTACATTTGGCTTTCAATCTGAAAGTTCCAGATGCCAATGAAGAGCATGCGTATCCTGCTAGCTGTTATATTTGCATGAAGACATTGACAAATCTGATCTATGCTAGCGTCTCACAACGTATTCTTATTAAAAAGCTTAAAGCACCATCATCGTGTGCAGATGAATTTGTTATTGGAAGGCTTAACAAATCACCCTTATGTCGGGATTGATCCATCTGATCGCTCAGTATTGGAATTGAGAGCTTTGATTGCTAAACTGGAAGAAGCAGAGGTAAAGGCATATGACTTTGTTTCATCGTTCTACAATGTGTGCTTGCATGTAGTGAGAATCCTCGGTTTGTTTTACATAGCTTGTTCCCCATCCTTCTGTAGCAGGTTGTGATGATTTTTGCTGCATCTCTGCAGCTTTCCGATGGGCCTAGAATGTTACATACACTGAAATTCAGCAGATAGGAATAGTATTTGTGTTACCATACGTTCGTAGTAGATTGACGTGTTGGCTTGTACAGAGTCTGCCGTCACCTGCTGGACCTGCTCAACACACCGAGAGCTTGAGAGGCATTAGAGCGTTGTCTATCTCACTAGCAGAAAGAGCTGGTAGAGGGGACCATACAGGAGAAGTCTGCCATTGGGCAGATGGTTATCATTTGAACGTTCGCATCTATGAGAAGCTCTTGATGAGCGTATTTGATATTCTGGATGAAGGGCAGCTAGTTGAGGTATGCAATTACACTCATTATTTTTGATGGATGGTGTCTTCTAAGCTGCTTCACTGAGGCTTCTATGATGCAATTAATTTCCTTTCAAAGGTTAAGATATTTTGAAAATTCTCAATTCTGGATTTATGATCACATTGTGCATTGTAAATTGATCCTGAATTTGTAACGTTGGCTTGACTAGTACCGCTTCTTGCCACTGAGCATTGTTCTGTTTTGTGGTTAACTGGACATATCCATGACAGGAGGTGGAAGAGATTTTGGAGATGCTAAAGTCTACGTGGCGGGTCTTGGGAATTTCTCAGACTATTCATGATACTTGTTATACATGGGTTCTTTTCCGTCAGGTAAAACAACTGGCTGATGTATATTCGTTAGCTATCATGGTAATAAATGTTTCTCTTTTTAGAGTGACAGTTTTTGTGCAAATTGCTTTTAGCAGAGAAGACAGAGATCATTTTTGCACTTCTATCACTCCTCTTCTGTCCTTCATTTGGTGAGTTGTTGCTGATTTTCTTCGTTACAGCATGTCTTGACAGGTGAGCCAGCGTTGCTGCAACACGCAGCACAACAAATGAAGAGGATTGCATCTGATGCGCAGCGAAATACTCAAGAGAGGTTTCATGTTAAGGGTCTAAGAGCCTCAGTGGATGGCTTTGATGGACCTCCGGAACTTTCATACGTGAAGTCGGTGCTTGTACCCATCAAGCAATGGGCTGACAAACAGCTTCGAGATTATCATCTACAATTTGTAGATGTAAGAATACTACCCAATACACTTAAATCACCTAAACTGCTTGAGGTTAAATATTCAAATGAGGCCTGTCGTGTGTTGGTCAAGCTACCCAGCTAAAGTCAATACATAATTTCTGTATTTGTTTGGGCTTTTGTAACATTCCTGGAAGTATGTGGAAATGCTTGTTTATAACTTCAATTTCGTATCTTTAATGAGCTGAGAATATTCAAATCAATCACAAGTTTTTGTTTCAAGTTTTCTCATGTGGTCCTCTTTCTTGTGTGCAGACTCCTAGCAAAATGGAGGTTCTCGTGACGGTAGCAATGATTGCTGGTCGGCTGATTTCAGATGATAAAGACCAATCCAGCGTATGTGAATTATGGACAGGCATATTGATATATTTGGTTCTCTTATAATCCTTTTGCATTCTCTTCTTACAATTCATCAGATGGCTTCGGTATGACCACATATTGATTCATCGGGGTGGATGGAAGTTTTAGGACTGCTTGCCTCTCCAATCATATGTTTCGTCCTTGAATTTTAAATATCGATGACAACTCTGATGAATATGGATACACCTAATGGAACGAGGCTGCATGCAGGTAGCAAGAATGACATCTGCTGCAGAGATGGCAGCTGTCGCCAAGCAGGCCGAAGATTACATCTGTTCATCCGTGAAGTCTGCTTACGACATGGTATGTCTTTGTGTTGCTTGGAAGCTTAGGAGCTGTCAGGATGGGTTTTTGAGGAATTAAAATACAATAGCAGAAGCCAACCTGTCTAACCATGTAGTATCGGGTGTCAAGTTTCACTGGGTTTTTTCGCTTTTGAGACCCTCGCACAGTAATTTATTTTCTTTACTTTCATGTCCCTAGAACTACCTTGTTCAATTGATTCAAGCTACAACGGTGTTTTGACAGATTGTTGAGAAACTGGAGTCAAATCAAGAGCACCTTGATTCACATCCACTAGCCGAGCTTGCTGTGCAAGTGCAAAAGCTGGCTAAGAAGGATGCTGATGTGTTCTCACCTATACTTTCTAAGTGGCACCCTCAGGCCATCGCTATTAGTGCATGCTTGTTGCATACACTTTACCTTAAAGAACTGGTATGTTTTTTGTCATCTATGCGTATGAGCTTAGAGGATGTAGTGATTGCCTTGTGTGCATTCATTTATACTTGGCAACTGATACTGCTGATTGTGTTGCAGAAACCATTTCTGGACGAGGTGTCACAACTCACAGACGATGTTTCGTCCGTTCTGCCGGCAGCAGATAGTCTTGAACAATTCTTGATGGAGCTCATCAAATCAGTCACTGACGATGATGATGCCAGGCGTGATTTTGAGCAGCAATTGACACCATATCAAGTAAGCACAGGTTGCAAGATTTGTTCCCAGTAAAGGTTTAGCGTATGCACATGAATCTCAGGCATTGCTAGGTAATAACATGGTTCTTGCCGATCATTATGCTGAAAACTTTCTAATTCATGAATGTTTGTTATTGACTTACTGCTTCCGCAGGTGGAAGTTGTTTCAGGAACAATAGTAATGCGATGGGTTAACACCCAACTTTCGCAGTTGACGGAGTGGGTTGATCGAGCAGTACAGCAAGAAGTTTGTCACTCACCTTTTTACAAAAACCTTTGTGAAGTTGGAATGCGAACCATCTTTGAGCATAATTTTGGTTGAATCGTTTTCGGATCTGCATTAGCTAATTATGGACTCACTTATATTGTTGGAGCGCAGAAATGGCAAGCGCTGTCCCCTCAGCAACGGCATGGAGGGTCAATCGTGGAGGTTTTCAGGATTATTGAGGAGGTGTGAGTTTTTCTTACATAATATTCCTTAACTAAATGGTGACAGCAGTAGGTGGTCTTTTATTGGTGAAACTACATTTTCTTTGGTTAACCCGTCTTTTGTTACCTAGTGTGGACTGACGTACTACACATAAGTCACATAGCGTGCCAATTTTTTGCCAACGAGGCGAGTGATGTTGGGCACCTTCTAAATCAACTCTTTCTAATGCTACCCAGATCGCCGTTATGACTCTATCCACGTTGTTACTAGAAGTACGATTTAGCATAAACGTCAAGTCACGTGAAGTTTGAGTCAAAAGTTCACATAAACCAAATGAACTCCAAATTATGCGAAGTTATGGGACATACTGTACAACCACATTGTTTGACCAAATCCATATGGCTTTTGAGCAATTTGTACTGAACATCTCCGTAATCCAGCGTCTTTTTGTACCTCAACACACGCATTCGGTCTGACTATTCTAACAGTTGAATGCTCTTGTGGGCTTGAGCCAGACGATGGACCAGTTCTTCAAGCTGAATCTTCCAATGAGACTACCTCAACTGAAGGGCCTCACGAATGGGTTCGATAACGCCCTGCTGCAGTACACCAGTAAAGTAGTTGCTCAACTGGGTAACACTTCTTTCCCGCGCTTAGTCCGCTTTTACATGATGTAGGGCCTTCAAGTCGTGTTGCAAGACCACACTGCATTGCCACATGGAAGTTTGGGCTCTTGAAACGTGCTTTAACGTCGCAATCCTGAGGACGTTCTCGAAATTCTTGTCACGGCCATGTGGATGCCGCAAAAAAAAAGTCGGCAGGGACATCTAAATCCCTCCCCTGGCATGGAAGTTTGATCCATGGCTTTGTCATCAGAGCTTTCTGGTCAGTCCAATCGTAGGAATATGTGTATCCAAGGAATTATACATGTGAGGTGCCATGGAGGTTCACGTTTATTAGGTCTGGTAATGAGTTTCCAGACTGGCATGTTTGGCCCTATTCGACAATGAGCAATTATAGTATCACATCCCTGTCGTATGTACGCGTTTGCTCAGGTGATAAGAGGGATCTAGTTCCACCAGCTCCAAGCTTGACTCGCTACAAGAAGGAGGTTGCTATGAAGTCGGTCAGCATCAAGAAAAAAGCTGCAGATCCGCGCCTACCGGATGAGAGACGGTCCAGCGAGATCAATCTGCTGTCTACCACCTCTCTTTGCGTTCGTCTCAACACACTTCACGTAAGTTGTGTCGTTGTGGTCTTGGTTGCTGATTTCAGCAAGAGTGGAAGTCTTGAAGATATGAGTACGCGTTATTACCTGTCTTAACCGTCGAAGGCGCTAATATGTTGAACTCATTAGATGTGTAGGGTGCTACATTTTCCAAAAACTCGAAGATTCCACCTGTGTTTATTACTCTTATGTAGCCATCATCTGCACAGGATGGTCGGATATCGAGATTGTAATCGTCATGAGTATATAATGCAATACGTTCTATAAGTCTTCCGGAAGGCATGTGTGTTCATGTGATGACTTTGATGGTGCAGTATATCTTGGGTCATGCCGACTTGCTTGAAGACAACATAAGGGATCATTGGGCTGCGAAAAGACCACAAGACGGCTTCTCTCGTGTGAATGGCACACCTTCAAGTACATCCTTAGAATCTCATGCTTTTGTTCTGTTTTGGATCTCACAAGCTTGACAGACAGTACAAAAGCCCTTGCAATGACCGAAAAGTTGGTAGAAGTTGTTAGCAGCATATTTCGGACTGGTCTTTCTGGTGGCGAGCAAGGAGTGCTGAAGTCAAAGTCTGCCGATGTTTTGCCTTCATCATCGTTATAGGTTATCCGGGAGTATTTCAAAGTCGTGGGATTCAAGATTGCTTGAAGTGCTTTGAATGAGAACAAACCGGGTGTTTGGTTTGGTCGATATCGAATAGGTGGAATTTTATTTATCACGTCATTCTTTGTGACAACTTTTCAGAAGAACGAATGTGGATACGTTTTCCGTGTTTATCTTGTAGTGACGATAAACAAGTCTCATGTGCAGAGCACGGAACAGGAGATCTCGACATGAGTAGAATGCGAGAATCTGGGAACAGACAAATGGATGGCCTTTCCACGGCGTTTGAGGGGTCTAGAAAAGCAGTGAATGCTGCAATCGATAAGATCTGTGAATTTACAGGTAAGAATTACAGAGTGTGAAGTGGTTTTTGGAAAGACAGTTCCATAAGCCACAACAACGGGGAGAATGGGATAGTATGATGGCTGGTGTGCGTAGTTGGTTGGTGATTAGTTTTAGTTTATTAAGATCGAGACATGTAAGGGTCGAGACATTCACGTACTCATCTTTTATCTCTGTCAACGTTCATTCCATGTTGTGACTTGCAGGGACCAAATTGATATTTTGGGACATGAGGGAGATCTTTATTGATGGTTTGTACAAAGTCACTGTTTCACAAGCACGCATGCAGAATGTGGTAGCTGGTCTTGACCCTGTAAGTACACACCTCTAAAGTATTCAGGTGGACTTCAGGTTTCAGGTTTATGAGTGATGATGTCTACGTTGTTTAATGGTAGAAGAACCAATATTAGGATGGTTTTGCGCTTGCTTCATCTCTGTTATGCTCGTACAGTAACAGACGCATAAACTACAGGTGCTAGGCGAACTTTGTGACGTAATTGTGGAGCCTCTTCGAGATCGTGTCGTCCTTGGCCTCTTGCAAGCCGCTTTGGTACGAGATTTTCCAGTTTGTTGCGGTCACTTGTGTTTATTTAGGGCTTTGTTGCTTAGACGTCAGTACGTTTTCATTGTATGTGTTCCAAATAATTGTTATCTTCACAAAGGTCTGTTGAATGCATTTTTAGAAGCTGGTTAACGTGAGTGTCTTTTGTCTGGTATTGTCAGGATGGTTTGCTTCGTGTGCTACTGGATGGAGGACCAACCAGAGGCTTTTCTGCCAGTGACTCGACAATGTTGGAAGAGGACGTGAATGTGCTTAAAGTATGTGTTGCTCTTCGTTTCACTGAGTGATAGATGTTCTGCTATTGCGTGGTGGATATAGTTCATTTTCTTCCTGGTCATATCCTGACAGTGTCTTCCAACATGTTTTGGTCTTGGCAGGATTTCTTTATCGCTGAAGGAGATGGGCTTCCGAAGGGGGTGGTAGAGAACGCAGCATCTTCGGTTCAGCAAATACTGAATTTGTACAGTCTTGATGTGAGCTTCTAAACCATTTGCTACGGAACGTGTGGTTGTCGTGTAGTGGTTATTTTATTGTTTTGTTTTTGGTCAAGGAAGTTCCTGGGCAAAATTGACGATTGTTTTTTTCACAGACCAATCAGATCATCGAATCCTTCAAGCGATCAGGTGAGCAAATGGCAGCAGGAGCAAACCCAACAAGAACAGGATCAACACGCTTTGCATCTGATGCAGATACTCTTCTGCGCGTTTTGTGTCATAGAATCGATCCAGTTGCTTCTAAATTTCTGAAGACAAAATTGAAGTTATCCTCCACTTGATAACTGATAGGGGGTTGTAGAGCAGTTTGGTAGATGGTGAAGTACCTGTTTCTTTGGATGATGATTGTTGTAGTTCTGTACGTTGATTCATAAGAAGTTGGAGCCTTTGATGGCATCCAAGCTTGTCAGTGTGCTGGTGCTGGACTTAGCTTGTATCAGCGAACGTATAAATATTCATATATCTGTTCGATGTGGGGACAGCAGCAGGTGTGTTAAGCCTTGAACACGATTTTTGGAGCATAGATTTCTGTAATCTCCTCATGGTTCCTGTGTTTCTGAGGTGACTGAAACTATTCCCAGGGTTGTCGCAGCTTTTATTGATTAGAGTGCTGGAATCGTTGTTGTCAGAGGTGGTGTAAATGATTTTGTGCTCTGTATATCGTGATCAATAGTAGGTCTTTGCTGCGAAGTAGGTTATTGTTTTGTGGAACATGGATGGGAATGGGTGCAGTACTGACACCCACAGGGAGCTATATTCTCTTGAAGGTCACATCCTATTGAAATTCATGTACTTCAAATAATATCAAGCAATTAAATGTTTCAATTTATGAAAATGTGATTGTAGAAAATTATAAATTATAAATTAAGTTAAATCAATTATTTTAAGTCGTGTATGTAGTATATTAATTTTAGGTAATCATTAGTTAGATGAAAAAGTCATGAAATTTATTATAGACAAAATATATGTTCATAATAGACAGATGGGAAATATGGTATTTGCTACAGAAAAGTTAAATATTTTTCAAAACCTCTAGTTGAATTTTTTTTCATTATATTAAGAATCTTTTATGTAGTTTGTAAGAATTTAAATGTAAATTGAAAAAATATATACATAAAAAAATAAAGAATGTCTTCAACCAAGGACAAATTATAAGACGTTATCACTTAAATTATCCTTATTATTATTATTATTATATTCTTAATATATATAATATTTTATCATCTTATAAGTATTAAAAAGTTAAACGGTTTTCTTGTTTATTTTAATTTTGTTCCTTTTAAATTTGTTTTTTTTTTTTTTTGTTCTAATGAAGTAAATTTCCTTTAGAAAAGAAAAACAGCTTTGTAATGCACATCAAGAGATCAAATGGATGGCACAAAGTTTCAAATACAGTTTTAAAAGTTTACAATGCTAAATAGATACCATATGAATTTGTACTTGTATAAATTATAATTAGACATTTAATATTTTCTTCATAAAAAAGTTGATTAGAATTATATTCTTTATTTTTTTTATATTACAAAAGAATCAATGTCACTAATGTATCACTAATGTACTTGGATAATGTAAACATTTCAGTAAGGGTTAACTAAAATAAAACAAAATATTTAAAAATGGTCATGCATATAAGGCTAAAAATAATCACAAAATATATAAATATTTTACATCATGTAATAATAATAGGATGTAGTTATAAAGCACTATGTACTTGGTTGCTTCTACAAGACTACATTTCTAAAATCTGTAGATGTAAAAATAATAAAGATTATTTGATTTTTTGGTAAGCTAAACAAAAGATCTAAAATTATATATATATATATATATATATATATATCATGCATGGAAGGGTGTAGACAAAATCTTTAAAAGGATTTTAAAAATAACTTTATTTTGTGCTATATATTATATGTTGATAACAAAGTGAAGACTTGCTATTATACATTATAATTAAATTTAGATATAAGTTATATGTAAAAGTTAGAGGAACATTTAAGATATTTTAAAATAATATTTATTTAATAGAATAGCATATAGATTTTTTGAAGACTACTAATACAAAAAATAAAAATAAAAAATCATTTAGAAGTTGGTATGGTCTATATGTTGTGTATGTTGTAGTTAGAAGAAGTGGCTATAAACAACTATGCAATTGGTTGCTTCCACAAGATTACATGTTATAAAAAAAATATTCTAAAATCATTGGATATTATTTTTAAAAAAAAGTTATTTTTTATAATATAAATAATGTTTTAGATGCAAGTTAAAATTTCTTAGAAAAAATATAATTAAAACATTTGTAAGGATCACATAGACAATTATGTCTTGTGCCATTGTCACGGACATAAGATTTACTCCAATAAATTGTCTAAGTAATAATAGACCAATAGAAGTAGGTAAAATAAGTTGATTTGATAATATCTGATAGAGAAGCTTCCTAGAAGCTTTATAGATGTGAAATCACCTTTATACATGTCTATAGGTGATTGGTAGGTTAGAAACTTGGTCAACAAGGTAGCCACATGGCGCACATATTGGTAGCTTGTAGAACAAGCTAGCCATGTGTCATACATTTTGATAGCTTGTGGAACAAGCCAAGTACGTGGCGCACATGTGAGAAACTTGTCGTGCAAGTTTGGCACGAGTCTTGCAAATTAGACACGTGTATGAAGTCATATAAAATATCGCCATGTAACTCTTAGTTAGATAGTATTTATAGAGGCAAGAGTGAAGCCCTCTTCACTCTTGTCAACTCCTTTCTTGATCCTAGTCTAGTTTCAAGAGTCTTCATGTTTCTAGTCTTTGGCAATAGCCATTATAGTTTTCTTTTGAATATACATACTTTCTTATTCTTATTTTGTGACTTTACTTTGATACAATTTTCATTAGATTATACATCTTTTTCTAGTTCATGTCCTTGACAGATTGACAAGAGTATACTTATAATATCATAGCTTTGTCTTGTCTTGATTTTAAGAGTGGATTATCCCTTTTTTCTTGATAAGACACAAGCATTTTAGAAGTTGCGGATTATCCTCTTCTAAACTGATATTATTCCTAGTATTTTCTTTGTTCTCCCTGTTACTTATCTCGAGTAGTGTTATATATTTTTTGAAGTGTTATCATGGCCAAGCTTGCCAAAATGAAGAGTGCAATGGCACAAATGCAAGAGCAAATGAGGGAATTGATGCTTGCAATGCATCAACTCACTGTACCTCCACAAGGAGCAACAAGGTTACCAAATAATGAAGATATAGATATGGTTGGAGCTGCTTCAACATCTACACCAAGCCATATAATTCCTCCTACATTGGAACATCGTCCAAGCATCAGAGAACCAAAAATTGGTCTACCTGAGAAGTTTGATGGCACAAGATCCAAGTTTTGAGGATTCATCAACCAAGTCCAACTGGTGATTGAATTGCAACCGCAAAGTTTTCCAACTCCAGGATCACAAGTCAGATTTATTGGTACACTACTTTCAGGTTCTGCCTTATCTTGATTTTCATCTTTTCTGGAATGACGTGATCCAATATTGGATAATTTAGAAGCTTTCTTAGCAGAATTTTGATCTATGTATGGAGAACATGATGCAACTCGTGTTGCAACCAACAAGCTTTGTATCCTACGACAAGGCAATCGATCAGTGACATTATATGCTTCACAATTTTGACAACTAGCAATCGATATCAAGTGGGACGATGCTGCACTCATCAATCAGTTTCTCTACGGATTACAATATGAAGTGAAGAAATTGATGTTGAACTTACCCGATCCTCAAACATTGAGTCAAGCAATAGACTTTGCGGTAAAGTGTGATAATCGGCTTTTTAAATTTAGATCTAAAAGTCGTACAAGAGAACCTCAGCGACATTATAATTCAGTGGCAGCACCAATGACTTCTCAATATGTACCTTCAGAAGTCGAGGACATGCAAATTGATGCTATATGTTTCAAGCCGCTTACTGAACAAGAAAAGACTCGACGTCGTCAAGAAGGATTATGCTTGTATTGTGGAGAACCTAAACACACTGCTCAAAATTGTCCAAAGAAACGACGCAACTACAAGATGAGGAGTACGACTGTCAAAGAAGACAATATGTCGGAAAACGAGTTTATCTAGCCACAATAAGGACCGTGCGACTGGGATCTTGTACAATTTCTAATGAAGGTCCTATCCTCTCTTCACAACCATCTCCTTGTTTTATAATAGATGTGTATTTGGGACCTAATAATTACAAAGCCTCTATTTTAATAGATTTGGGAGCCTCTGCTTGTTTTTTAGATGAAAAATTTGCTAAAAGCCATAGAATACAGATAGTACAAAAATCTAAACCCGTACACGTAGATGGTCGTCCTTTATCTTCTGGAGATGTTACTCATGAAACACTTCCTCTAGATGTAGTAGTAAATGGATATAATGGTTGCGTAATTTTTAACATAATTAGATGTCCCTCTATTCCACTTATTCTTGGTCTATCATGGTTAGAAAAACACAACCCTCGAATAGATTGGATTTCTCGTACTCTTAACTTTTCTAAAAGTATAGCTAACAATATAATTAATCAAGTAAGAAATCACAAGTCTAGTAGAATTAGACCTGCATTTGTAGGTGCAAGAGCTTTCTTGTACGCTGCAGAAGAAGGATCACCTTTTGTTATTTATGCTACACCTATTTCCAATGATAGAAAGACTTCAAGTAGCATTCCAAGTCAATATCAAGATTATCAAGACGTTTTTGAAAAAAGAATGCAGATATTCTTCTGGAGCATCGTCCATATGATTATTCAATCGACCTTAAAGAAGGAACTCAGCCACCATTTGGACCAATCTACAGTTTATCACAAGATGAATTGGCTGAACTCAAGGCGTATATTGACGAGAATTTGGCCAAGAATTTCATACGTCATTCTAAATCTCCAGCAGGAGCTCCAATTCTATTTGTGAAGAAAAAAGATGGATCATTGCGGATGTGTGTTGATTATCGAGGACTCAACAAGATCACAATCAAGAATAGATATCCATTACCTCTAATATCAGGACTCCTTGATCAGTTGAATCAAGCTAGGATCTATACAAAAATAGATCTAAGAAGAGCATACAATCTAATACGCATCAAAGAAAGAGATGAATGGAAAACTGCTTTTCGAACCAGGTGCGGACATTTTGAATATAATGTCATGCCTTTTGGACTTACGAATGCACCAGCTACTTTTCAACATCTCATGAATGATGTTTTTCGTGAGTTCTTAGATAATTTTGTCGTCTGCTACCTAGATGACATTTTGATCCATTCTAAGAATATAGAAGAACATAAAATACATGTTCATCAAGTATTACAAAAACTTAGAAATGCTAGATTATACGCCAAGATGGAAAAGTGTGTATTTCACACTACTTAAGTTGATTTCTTAGGATACATCATTTCAAATGATGGTCTCATGATGGATCCTAAGAAAGCCGAAACAATCATGAACTGGAAGATTCCAAAGACGGTAAGAGATGTCCAATACTTTTTGGGATTTGCCAATTATTATCGGATCTTCATCAAAGACTTCTCTCGTGTTGCAGCTCCACTTACACGTTTGACTTGTAAAGACAAACTCCAATGGAATCAAGAAGCGGAAGCAGCATTTGAAGCTTTGAAGACATTGTTTGTTTCTGCACCAATCTTGTATCGTGTAGATTTTTCCAAGGCGTTTTTTATGGAAACAAACGCATCAGACTTTGCCTTGGGTGCAGTTTTGTCACAAATGGGAACAGATGACAAACTTCATCCAGTAGCTTTTCATTCAAAAAAATTCTCAGCAGCCGAGATCAATTATGAGATCCACGACAAAGAACTTCTTGCAATCGTGGATTCTTTTCAAGAATGGCATCATTATCTAGAAGGCACTTTGAGTCCAGTCACCGTGTATACGGATCACAAGAACCTCGAGTATTTCATGTCGGCACATGTTGAATCGTCGTCAAGCTCGTTGGAGCATGTCTTTGTCAAGATTCAAATTCATTATCACTTATCGGCTAGGAAAACAACAAGGTTTGTCCGATGCCCTTTCTAGACGTTCTTATTTTGCACCAAAAGAAGGAGATGCAGCTTTTGAGCAACAAAGAATTCTCTTGAAACCAGAGCAGTTTTATCTTCGAGCAATAAAATCAACATTGACTGTTGATTCAACTTTTCTCAAGCAAATTCAGTCAAGTATGTCCTCAGACCCTCTTGTTCATGATATCAAGAATAATTCTTCCAAGTCTCATGATTCTTCTAAATTCGAGTTCAAGAACAATCTACTATATTTTGAAGGACGTCTATATGTTCCAGAAGGAGAAGCACGTTTACGTGTTCTTCAAGCACGTCATGATTTTCCAGCAGCAGGACATTTTGGATACAACAAGACTTTGGAACTTATATCAAGAGATTTTTGGTGGCCTCAAATGTGAAAGGCAGTCAAAAATTTTGTACAATCATGTGATATCTGCTCAAGATCAAAGACTCCTCGTCATCGACCTTTTAGGCTTCTTCAGCCATTACCTATTCCAGAACAACCATGGTCTTCTGTTTCTATGGATTTCATCACAGATCTTTCAAGCTCAAGATCTTATGATTCTATATTTGTGATAGTAGATCGGTTCACCAAGATGGCACATTTTGTGCCATGCACAAAATCTATCACAGGTGAAGAAACAGCTAAGCTTTTCATTGATAATATCTATCGCTATCATGGGTTATCTAAGGATATTATATTGGATAGGGGAATTCAATTTGTGTCAAGATTTTGGATAACTCTTTTTAAGATCTTAAAAGTGGACATAAAGTTATCTTCAGCTTTTTATCCTCAAACTGATGGACAAATAGAGCGCATGAACCAAATCTTGGAGCAATATTTAAAGTGTACCATCAACTACCAACAAGATGATTGGATAGCTCTTCTGCCATTGGCAGAATTTGCTTATAATAATACAATCCATTCTTCTATGCAACAAATACTTTTCTTCACCAATTATGGTTATCACCCACGACTTGATGCTTTTGACTTTTCAAAAGTTGATAATCCAACAGCAGAAGATTTAGCAAATCGTTTGTCAGAGCTACATGCAATAATGAAGGTACAATTAAAAGAAGCTCAAGAACGACAAAAAACAAATATAGATGCGTATCGCAAGGAACAACCACAATTCAACGTGGGGGACATGGTATGGTTACTTCATTGCAATATCAAGACTACTCGTCCTTGTGATAAGTTGGACTATCGTAGGCTTGGACCTTTTCATATTTCTAAACAAATCAATCTAGTTGCATATCGATTACACCTACTGGAGTCCATGAAGATCCATCCTGTATTCTATATGTCACTACTCGAGCTATACAAGACAATGGATATATAAGGAAGAAGACAAATGCCACCACCTCCTGTAGAGGTGGACAATGATGAAAAATTTGAGGTTGAAGAGATTTTAAATTCAAGGTGGCGCCGAAATTGACTGGAATATCTTGTGCATTGGCGCCAATACGATATTAATGAACGCACATGGGAGCCATCAAAGAATCTAACAAATGCATCAATAAAAATCAATGCATTTCATCGACGACATCCATCAAAATCAAAATAAATACTCAAAAAAATCTTTGCTATAAAGCAAAGCAGGTTCTATAGAGATCTCATCCTATCTTGTATCATTGTTTGTCATTAGATTTGTTTGTACTAAAGAGATGGAGGATCAACAACCAGTGAATTCAGCTCAAGAGCCATCATTTGCTGATTTATCGGATGAGACATTACGACTATCACAACCTTCAAGATGATGGAATAGAAATGAAGACCCTCAAGAACGACATGTCTTTCCTCGGATTGATGGCAAAATACAACGTGTTTGGTATCACAACCTTGGAAGAGACTCCCGATGTTTGGTGATACTTTTAGAGGTAGGAACTACTCCTGATGGTGTTCCTAATGTTTTCTTTGAAGGAAGTTATGAAGGCCTCAACAATGATCAAATAACAAGGTGGTCCTCTCGCCCTAGTATGGGACACTATCGATGGCTGAAAGGACCTATCAACTACCTTCAAAGGGAACAAAGATCTGAGTATGTGGCAAGCACAATTCGACGTATTTTGGACTTTCTCAACATGTAATCACCGCTCTTCATGGAACTTGTCCCTAGAAAGGGGGATAATGTCACGGACATAAGATTTACTCCAGTAAATTATCTAAGTAATAATAAACCAATAGAAGTAGGTAAAATAAATTGATTTGATAATATCTGATAGAGAAGCTTCCTAGAAGCTTCATAGATGCGAAATCACCTTTATACATGTCTATAGGTGATTGGTAGGTTAGAAACTTGGTCAACAAGGTAGCCACATGGCGCACATGTTGGTAGCTTGTAGAACAAGCTAGCCATGTGTCATACATTTTGGTAGCTTGTGGAACAAGCCAAGTACGTGGCGCACATGTGAGAAACTTGTCGTGCAAGTTTGACACGAGTCTTGCAAATTAGACACGTGTATGAGGTCATATAGAATATCGCCATGTAGCTTTTAGTTAGATAGTATTTATAGAGGCAAGAGTGAAGCCCTCTTCACTCTTATCAACTCCTTTCTTGATCCTACTCTAGTTTCAAGAGTCCTCATGTTTCCAGTCTTTGGCAATAGCCATTACAGTTTTCTTTTGAATATACATACTTTCTTATTTTATTTTGTGACTTTACTTTGACACAGTTTTCATTAGATTATACATCTTTTTCTAGTTCATGTCCTTGACAGCCATATATCATACATTAATAACTAAGTAGATATTTACTTTTGCTATATAATATGAAAGTCTTTAATATACTTCAAAGATATTTTTATATAATATTTGTTAAACAAAGTGGCATATAGGTTTTTAAATTCTACTAGTACAAATTAATCTATTTATAGTTAAAATTATCTATAGCATGTCAAGGATGTTAGTCATTAATAATAATTACTATACTTGATTATGTACTTGAACAAAAATAAATTATTTAATGGTTTTATTGTTAGGATTTTTAAAAAATTATTTTGAAATCTCTTATGTTTTCTTAAGTTTAGATAATCATTTTTTTACAATAATATTTTTCTATGTTTTTTAAATTTTTTTGTAAATACTAATATGAACAAAGACAAGATTAAAAGTCCTTTCTAGTATCAAATTGTTTTTATTTTTAATTTGCAATTTACAAGGTTGATTTAGGATATTATCTTCTTTTAATAAAATCATAGTCTATCATAATTCTTTAATTCTATTTGCATGAATTTATTAACTTGTGTATTGCAATGCCAAGTTTCATACTAAAATAATATATCTATGTGATTTTCTCTATGAAAAATGTTGTATTAGCCAAAATATTAAAGTTGGTCCAATCTTTTACAATGTTATTTAAATTATTATATCATAGTCATATTTTTAATCATACAATGTTTTATTACCCAAATATATATATATATATATATATATATTACAAATTAATGACACACAAAATACATTAGTTAAAATGCAATGAAATTATTGTTTCATACTCTTTGATTCTCAGAAAAGAAAATAATAACTGAAAAATTAATCAAACTTAAGTACACTGATTCATGTATCATATAATCTTCAATTAGAATTAAAGACCATTTCAGAAAGACAGAGTAATAAGTATCAATGATACATCACATTAAATTGACACAAAGTCATGAAATTTGAGCGAGTCCACATTTAATCGTTTTGACCTCCATAAATTTGTTTATGTGTTTTGACTTAAGAACTAGTTACATTTTATTGATGCAAAGGTTGAATTTTTTTTTATTTGATTTGGTACTGACTCTACAAGTTCTCATTCAGCATGCACCTTCTTTTTTTGGAAAAGAAAATAAACTGTGAAAAGAACCATCTTTTAATAGAGGAAATGAGTTAGGAATTTCCAAAAAAAAAAAAAGCATTCATGAACGACTATCAGAACACGAATGCGATGTCTGTTAATGCACACTAACTACTTTTCAAAAAACATCTATATTTGTGAACCAATGATCTGGACAATGAATCAGTAGTTAAATAGTATGGATCAAGAAGCTTATTCAATTATTTGAGTGGAATAAGGAAAGCCGAGCGAAGGTTCCTATATTTAGGTCTCACAAGTGGGTAAGCGTGAGGGACGGGAGCTTGTAGGGACCCGGTCCTGATACCGTGGCCCCCTAAGAATCGGAACCAATCATTGCCCTTTCTTCCAAGCACGTGTCGAACCAGACGCCAATCCCCCCATCCTCCTTGGATGTAGGAACTCTTGTATGGGTACCCATTGCCGCGACCGCGGACAAGCGTCCCGCACTGTCCCCCTCCGATGACTCCTTGAGGAGGGGCTGCCTCCGTGAGCCACTTCGGTATCAGCACAATTCGTGACGAGGGAGTTTCGTTGTCGGTCGGTTCTCGTCTTGTTCGAGTCACGTGTGGAATAGTGTTCTAGTCTAGATCAAGTATCGCCCCTGGAGTCTAGATTCATGAACTGGATTGGGTCCGTTCGGAGGATAAGTCCTAGCGCAGTAGGTTGGAGTTGATGCCGTCTGCATCTGTTGACAAGGCCCAGAGATTTCGTGGTTGGGTTTTTCTGTAACCCTCGGGGTTGAACCCAGTCGATTTGTGACTTGTAGTACGCACACTGGATTTGGCCAGAGGGGAGGTGGATGGTCGCGGTTTCGATGAAGTTTTAAGTGTGTGTGTTTTTTTTGTGTGGAGGAAACTGTCTTTGTTGTTGGTCGGTGGAGTTTATGGTTTTTAGGAGGTTTTAGTGGTACAACGGAATGATGAAGAGGGAGGATGGAAGCCGGTTCAGGACCAATAGCACAGATTCGCTCTTCACGGATCACAGGGATACTATGTCTGTGCGAGTGTCTGATTCTGTGCAGGACGCTTCAAAGCAGCCTTTTAGTCTGGCAGGATCAGGCGACTCGTTCAGCGACGACGAAGATAGCTCTGGGATGTGTTGGTTTCCTCGGCGGCGGTGGAATGGTAGCCGCAAGGGAGAGTCACTGGTAATGGAAGGAGCAGCTGGAGCAAGTTTCTCACGGTTGGACGCGAATCAGTCCAAGGGTCGACCTAATTCGAACCGATCGCAATCCGCAGTAGGAAGGGATGTAGCTCGCTGCTGTTGCGGCCCACGATGGGATAGAAAGTATAGGGATTCCTCTAGCGCGAAATGCCATGAAAATGAGAAGTCGGGACTGAAAGAAAGGGCAATGAACTTGTCTTTCTTGCAGAAATTCGCTTCCAGCCGTATTTCACATCAAAGTTTGGATGATCTTCTGAGGAGCCCCGGCTTATCACCTAAACCAGTGAAAATTTTATCCAAAAAAGAGAGTGACAAGGAAAAAGATGCGTTTGTTCCTATTTGGCAAAGAAGGTCAACTACTCCCATTAAGCTTGATCTTAGGACAGGTCCGCAGGTTGAGTGATAAAACCACCTTAGAAACTGCTAACTGTCCAAGAGGTTGTGCTCTCAACGAAGTGTCGGGACCTACTGTGGAGTTTCAAGCAGATTTTTCCCGACACTGAACTTCTCGAGCTAACTCTCATCTCCTCGAACATGCAATTTGAAGGTCTCACGTGGTCTTTAAATCTGAGCTACGTAGCTCAACGCAGAAGTAATATGGCACTACAGGAGTTCAGCAGCACATCTGTGAAATTTCATCCAGTTCCCAGCGATTTAATAAACGTCGAGTATACGTGTAAGTTTTGTTAAAATGACAGTGTTAAGCACAAGTTCAAATTAGGTGGTAAATATCGATGCGTAAATGAAGGATTTAGGAGTTTTAGACGAGGCATTTGACTAAACGGTCATTTTTCCAAGACCCCAAAAGGCTCTCGGATATTTTGCGTTTCCTCCCTAAGCGTTTAGCAGGCTAAGTGTGGGGGTTTGCTGTTGGTTAGTCTAATGGTTGCCAATACAATCCAGCTTTCATGCTCCTGTGTAGTGTATTTGGAACCACGTCGGGATGCGTTCAGTATTTGTTTCAGCATTGTTAAATTCATTCAATCGTTCGCCACGGTGTTTTATTGCCAATCACCGTGGAGCTGAAGTGATTCAACAATTCGACCTTCTCACAGAAATACCAAGTGACTTGTGCTATGCTTCTTATTTCAAAGTGTGCTACATCATTAAGTTATTTCTCACAACATCGCAGCCATTTTTCTCACTGGTTACAGGCTCCTGATTGTGAACTGAAAATGTAGATTTTAGAACTATGAAGCGATGATATGTGCAATGTTCATGTGCTGTGAATGAAGCTCGCGCTTAAAAAAAGCCTCATGTCTCATCCCTCGGATCCTTGTATTATCTTGAAATTCAACTTGATTGTAGAGAGTTTGTGAAACCTTCAGTGATTGAGCTCTTGCACAGACTACTGTGTATCGATGTAAGGACTCGGTGGCAACTCCTGCTTGAAAACCACTTGCTTTGAGTTCAGAGGGGAGTGCGGCAGCAGTGAAAAGAATCGGATATCAGGGCGAGACCACACTGATGAAAAGATTGTAATCTACACAGTAAGTTTGTATTATTTCCGAGGTGTGAATATCCACTGCTACTGCAGTCGAAAGTAGAACCGTAAATTTTCGTCGACAGGACTGGAAAGCGTACACTTGTGCATCTGTTATCAATAAACCAGACTTTACATCCTTGGCGAGGGGACTACTCGATTCACTGTTCAGATCACTCTCGTACTTGCACAAGACGATTATGGAGGATCCTCTACGAAACGACCCACTTCTGCTTCTCCCCGCCCCAGGTCTTGAGCATACTCGATTGCAACGCTCGACTGTAGCAGGATCCTTAGAGTCCAATCCTTCAAGGTATGGATCATATTCACAGCGACCAACTAAACAGTAGTCTCTTCCTCACTCTGATCTCCACTGAAAACCGTGACGCCTGGCACAGGCAAGCGAGGCACTGCTCTTTGCAAGGTGCGAGAGGTAAATTTCGCAATGTTCTGCAAGCCAACCTTGGGTGCATCCAATCTGAGCTTCACCCCAAGCTTCAACGGTTCCGTGAGCTCAATTACCAAACCATGCTCCTGCGTCGGGGTACTTACATCATATGCCAAGAGCGTCATGCTCCAGCTTTGTGGCTTTTGCGGTTGGTCCTCACGAGAGCGACTATCCTGGTATCGACCTACCTTGATTCCCATCACGACTTCGCACTCTTTCCATAATTCCGTGAAAAGTTCAGCAGCCAGTCAACGTTGGTGCAGAGTTTGCTGAAGCACCAGCTCGCCGCGCAAGTTGAGGAAAATGCTGGGCGATGTGAACCTCATTTCTCGGCGGAGACGTGAGCTAGGGAGGTGAGGAAATGGGCTCGGTCCTCGGGGCTTGAACACCGACACAGACCCCAACTCTTTGGTGTGGATTCTGTCGGTGATCCTGCGAGGCTTCGACGTCTTGTCTGTGGGTGACGCCGCTTGGACGATTTGGCCACCACACCAAGGCCACGTCATTCGCGAGGAAGCACGCGCGGCTGACGTGAACATTCATTTTGGATTTTACTCTGAATATTTTATACTTCAGATATATATATATATATATATATATATCTACACACACACACATATGTAATGAATGCATAAAAAACTGGTATATTCATTTCATTAACGTAATGTAGTCACGTTTGATAGAGATTTATTTCTCACAATGTGTTTAGTCTTTTTCTAATACATTTTTTTTTTTTTTTTTTGTATTTCAGCACACACCATTTTATTTTGGCACATTTATGATTTTTTCTTTTAAACTTGTGTTCCAATTATTTAAGTAATTTTATTAAGAAACTATTTCAAATATTAAATCTTTGATTGTTAAAGAGATTGTTGCACTCTTCCTGAACCATATTAAGTTAATATTGTCTACCCAATGTCCAAATATTATACATATATAATATCTAAATTTAATATATAATGTCTATACAAATATTAAACAATAACTGGATTTTTATATCTGTAAAAGAATCACTAAAAGTTTGATAGTACTTTAGTTTTGTTTAATATATCTATAGTACTTAGTGCTTGTCAACTCATCAAAGGAATCATTGGTTTGAAATAAATAGTAGTATTCTTGCTATATATATTACGCTAAATATTAATATCCTTAAATGATTACTCAAAAAAATAAATAATAATAAAAAATGTCATTTTATATAATAACTTACCTAGTCATTTATTTCTTCATTCCTATAGCTAATTTTATTAGGCTTTGAGTTTTAATTTTCTACCAATATAATACTTGAAAAAAAAACTTGGTTTTTGCAATATGTGAGATTTTAAAATAAAAATTATGTCAAAGATATTGTTGTGCTTTTGGAGTACACTTACAACACACTCAGAACTTCAAGAAGACTTCTTCTATTTTGGCTATATTTCTTCTCTATCTATTTGCACCAAAATCAAGAATCTATCTTATAAACTTTTATAATTTACTATTTTTAAAATTAATTAAATTATTATTATTATTAAACTTTTGAATACTAATATATTTTACTCATTACAACTTATGTCAAATTCATTTTAAAATCTATAATTTGATTATTAAAGAATATTTTTTTAAAATACAAGTCAAAGTCATCAATCTTATGTAGTGCAATATTTATTTAAAACTTGGTTAAATCATTATTTATTACCATTAATGGATAAATGGGAATATATACTGGATTTGGCTCTAATTAAGTAGAAAAAATTGTTACTTGCATTAATAGAGAATTTATTTTTATAATAATGTTTTATCAAAGAATATTTTTTTGAGATTATATATATATATATATATATATATAGGGTATTGCTAATGCTACCACCACATACCAACCATACCCTTTGTTAATGCTAAATTAAAAAATATAACTTTTTTTAATTAGTTTTTTTATTGAAAGTTTTAGTGAAAAAACTTATTTTTCTTAACTTTTTAATTACTATTTTTATTAAAATTAAAATTATTTTTTACTCAATTATTCTATAAAAAAAAGAATATTAGAAATATTAATGATTTTTTTTATTAGAATTTTAAAAAACTGAATAAATATGTTGAGTGGATGGCAAGTTGTGGTGGCAATAGCAAAAATTGTGGTGGCATTTAGCAATACCTTACATATATATATATAATAAATTTTATATCTCTATCTTTAATTTTTATATTATTTTTGTCAAGTATTTGTTGTAACAATTAGATTTTATGAACATTTGTATTTTTTAGAATGATAAATTAAGAAGTAGAAACTTGATTTAATTTTTTAAAAACTTATTAATTTTTCAACATTAAAAATTTTATTTTTATTCTTTTTTTTATTATTTTAAATGTAAAGAATTTGTTTAAAAGAAAATATATCAGCATAAAACATAAATAATTATAATGTAAGTGGAATAAACAAATGATCAAATTTTAAAATGAGTTTATATTTTTCCAATTTTTTAGCTACAAGAGAAGTTTTTGTTACTATGTTAAAAGAGACACATGTAAAAAGTCAACAAAATATACATATAAAATTTATTAGCTATTGAATATAAAAACCTATTATTTTATAAAGAAATACAATATAATGCATAAGTTGATAAAAATAAATGTGTATAATTTTGAAATATGTTTATTTCATAAAAATTCACAAAATATTGTATGTATTAGTAGCATTATAGGTTATGTAAGCATATTGATTTTGAGTAGATATTTTTTATTCTGAATTACAAATACTAAGTTCAGTCACGTCATTTTAAACTCTTGTAGTTGCTTTTGTAACTGCTAAAAATATATAAACTAAATTTAGAAATTAGAACTTTTAAAACTTAATATAATATTTGATAAATTACAAAATTAAAACATATAAATCTAAATAAATAGTTGAATTTTGGATGTTTAATCCCAAGTAAATCCTAACATCCTTGGATATCACCTTTGAAAATTGAAAGTAAAATTAAAGACAATCACGCAAAAATGTTGTACTTTCTAAGACCAAGTAATTACCTGATACTTTACCTTCATCCCCATTTGGGCTTCTATTTAACTTTATTTCATTCTTTGCATACCTTTTAATTTATTTATGTTACGTTATTTTATTTCTTGCTCAATTAGAGCTGAGATCCTGCAGTTTATAACTTGGAAACGGCATCCACATAGTTGTTCTCCACTAACTTAAAACCACAGGTAACTGCAAGATCTCTCAGTTCATTGATTAGGGCAGGGAGTAGTTATGAGCATATTTTTAATCATATGGTCTTGTAGATCCTACACAGATTTGAGAGATCCACTGCCACCGAGGCATAGAAACGTTTAAATTAGGGAAGTGGATTTGTCAAGGGCCCCACTAAAATCAGCCCACGCATGGACGAACCACGATGGAGGAGAAAGCAACTCGTCGGATCCGAAGTCCTCGTCAAGGCGACGGCTCCCAGAACGAAGCTCATCGTTGGACGGAAACGCCTCGACGGAGAAGCGCCATCGAGACGAAAAGCCGCGACGGAAAGGAGGCAACGTCGAGACCAGGAAAGAAACCCTCGCGGTGGAAGGCAGGAAGGAAGGAAGGAAAGAAAGAGGCGAAGGCCAGGAATAGCAAAGATGTCCGGGTTTCCGTCGCCGCTGCCACTGTGGGTCGTGGTTGCAGTGCCATACTACCCTAGCGCAACGAACCAACACCCTCGCAACCTCGTCGTACTGCTCTAAGCTTCCACTGTCCAAGCTCTCTTTCATTCTCGGCCGCTGCGCACGGAGTTTCTGAGCTCAGGGTTCAAATTCTCGAGCAGAAGCACACGTTTGGGTTTGTGAATGCGCCCGTGTGCAGGGTGGGTGTCGTCTGTGAAATTCGCGTGTGTGCGCGTTCGGGATACAGAGGGAGAGGGCGGCTTATTTTTCGCGTTCTTTTTTCGAAGATGGGGTGGCAGAGGGGAGTTATCATCCGGATTTTGGTTGAGGAGGATGGAGTGGAGAGAGATCTTGGGGAAAATTGGCTTGGAGAAGAAGACGTGTGAGTGTGCGGGTGAGAGTGTTTGCAAGAGCGTATTAAGGGATCTAGACTAGTCGCAATGGATCCAAGGATATGTGGTGGTGGGGTGAAGGGCGAGAACTTGAGCTGTGATGAGGTTGCGAATAGTTTGCAGTAGGAGCCGATATTTTGGGTATTTTTATTGCTTGATTTGATCCAGCATTGAGAGAAAAAGGTGGAGGTTTAAGAAGGGTGTCTGGGTTTCGAAGATGGCGAGTTTGGGAGGGGTTAAGAGCAGAGTCTCGACAGCGTGTCCATAATCATTTGCACCCCGGTGAAATTTCGGTGTTGGAATCTGGTCAAGCTTGCGGGCTCACAGAGCTGGAAGTATCGTGACATGCGACAGGATTGGATTTCTTGATGTTCAATGTGTTGAGAAAGTGTGAGGTCGGTTTATTGGATAAGCATGCGCATGGTCATTAGCTGCATATTGAATATGACAGGGTTTTAAAATTTTGGATTAGTAAAGATGCACGGGAGGCTTAGATTACACCTTCAGGCACACATGATTCTCGTTTCTGGTATTTGAGAGTGTTGATCGAAGTAGGGAGATTAGAGAGAACCGAAGCCATGGATTCATTTGCGTAGGAAGCGTGAATTCATGGCAGCAGTGCAGGCCTTGGCTCGTGCACCTGTTGCCCTTCCGTCTCCAGCAACATCCTTTACCTCTCTCTCCACCCCCATGACTGCGCACTGGGGTGCCGGTGCCCTTCACCAGCGCCTCAATGCTTTTGTTAAGAAATCTCTCATTCAGCAGCTTGTTCCTACTGGTGCTGTTGTAAGTTCTTTTCCCTCCCTGTATTCCAAGTCGCGGGTGATTACAAATTCTCATTGTTACATGACCTATTCGGAGTGTACAATTTTATGAAAGGTCGTACACTGCACTGTTTAACTGATTTTGTTGGAAAAATATGTACGTCAGTAACTTAGCAGCTCACTTTGCCGAATTTTAGAATTCCTGTCGGGTTTTTTATTTTTTATGTTTTTATTTTTTAAAGCGTCACAGCATTCTACTATATTGAATGCAAATCTCAAGATTGTCAAGTATCACGCTTTTCTACAGTGGCTAAATCATTAAACATTTGCAGCGTAGTTGATGTTGTGTGAATTTAGTCTAATGCAAGATTGCCACGCCAGCCCTGCTATCATCCAGAGGATCGTAGTATGAAGCAATCATGCTCAACCTTGCGCGACATTGTTGGCAAAGTTGTATCTGAATGAAAAGGTTACCTGGTTTCTGCAATTATTTTGATGCCATGGGAGATGATTAATTTCATGGGCGATTTATTTGCAGGTTTGTGATCTCTACTGCGGACGAGGTGTTGACACAGAGAACTGGGCTGCAGCTAAAATTGGGAAATATGTAGGCGTTGGTACGTGGCTTACAGTTCAATGGATATTTCCAATGTAGACGATCGAAGGAAGTGCAAAGCGTACTTTATTCTTTCTGCTAGAGTTAGAGCAGTGAATGAGAGATGTTGCACGTTTAGTAATTGTCAGTTGACTGTACTAACATTTTCTTAAGTGATAATTCTCACGTTGCATGAACTTAAAAAGACAGTTAATAGTTTTTTATTTTTCAGTAATAATTCTTGTACTTGTGTATTCATGTAGATCTATCATCATCAGCTTTGGAGGAAGCAAAGGAACAGTGGGAGAAGAACGAGAAACCATTCGCTGCAAGATTTTGTGAACTCAACCCTTGCATGGTACTTATCGTTATGCCTTCGGGTTGTCTCTGGGTGTAGCAGTTGCCGAAACGTATAGTAAGCTGTTACTAAATTGTTGTACTAAATCATCGCATTGGCAAGATACATTCGAAAAAGTGCTGACTTAGAAATGGCAACCGCAGTAGATTAAATTTGCAACCGACTTGTAGACAAAGAGAGTAACAGGAGCTGTAATCTGCTCTTGGAACATGGCCACTCTTACCTTGAATATGCGTTTAGACTGTACATTCTACGATAAAAACCAAACCTGGCATTTATCTGCTCCACCTTGACCCGGTTTTAACTTTGTTTAGATGTTCGAAAGCGAAAGAGAAGTTCACAGTCGCTTAAACCTCATCTCCGTGACAATTGTTTTCCGTAGTGATATGCGAAAAGAGCATAGGAATTACAGAGGATAGAGGTCTTTGATGTATTTGAATTAAATCTGGCGCTACTTATTTCATGCAACCTGTTCATTAGGATTTCAGGATAGGTTGGTGCACTTTTGAGGTCTGATTGAGCGACCAACTGATTAAGACTTTTTTTGTCCTTTTTCTGTTGCAATGCAGGTAGATTTGGAAAAGAACTTGGGAGAAGATCGTCTTTCTGCCGATGTCGTCACTTGTCTCGCTCATCTGCAGGTTGCTCCACTTCGGTGATTAACTGAAATTTTTATATTCTTAGTTTCCAGCCTTGTAATGTGGCCTCCTAGCTCGACAATATTACTCAGGAAGAATTATGACTTGTGTTAGTATAGTCCTAGCATTTTTAAGGGTGTACAACTAAGGTGAAGTAGTGGATCCGATGTCCTATGTCGCAATCAAGCTCGGGAACCAATGTTTTAGGTGGACCACTTTGTGCAGGATTGTTTTGCTACCGAGGATATGGTGCGCCAGCTGCTGAAGAACGTTGCCGCTTTACTGAAGCCAGGTGGCTACTTTTTCGGAGCCACTCCTGACTCCTCCACCATCTGGTTTATGATCTTTCCCTGATGCCATTCAATACAGCAAGTGGTTATTGTTTCTAGAGTTTTTGATACTGAAATTCAATTATTAAACTGGTGACATCAGGGATGAGAGGGCCGAGTCCACACACACACTTTCTCTCTCTCTCTCTCTCTCTCTCTCTCTCTCTCTCTCGCTCTCTCTCTTTTTCTTCCTTTTAACTGACTTTTTTAGAATGACATTTGGTGTGACCATTGTAGGTACAAGTATCAGAAAGCAGTGGAAGGGGCAATGAAAGCAGGATCATTGAGAGCAAACGGGCATCTCCCTCGCGTGAGAACAGATTTGTATAGTATCAGCTTCGAGGATGACCGGTACTTTCGTTTTCCTGTGTGTTGAGCCTAGTCGTTACTTCATTGAAATCTTACACTGCAGGGAAGCATTGGTGAGTGATTATTCCCTTCTGTGTGTAGGGAATGGATCCTGCTTGCGTGTATTTTCCTGAAAACAGCACCATGTCTATTCAAGAGCTTGTCAGCACCTCGTGTCTCTTTGCTCCCTAGTTTTTATTCAAGATTTTTGGAGGTAGACCCTTATGCCTATCTTAGGCTGGCTTCCTGCAAGAATATAGGGGGTGTCATCATCCTCTGCGGTGTAGCTTGAATGCACTCTAGAATTAGGTTCAGCAGGTTCGATTAGTACAGGGTAAATGTGTACGAATGCGAATAGAAAACTGATACCCTCATTTCGTGTGCAGGTTCAACCAATATGGATCTAGATATCAACTCCGCTTTACAGATGATACCGTCCCACCTCAATCGCAGATCTTGGTGCATTTCCCGAGCTTGATCAGGTGCGTCTCAATTGCAACTCTTTGATATACTGGTAGCGTAATCCTGAATTTTATAGTGCTTCATACTCTACATGAATGGTTTCATCCGTTGCATTAGGGATTTGCTTTGTACGATGTAAGCTGGAGTTGCTGCAGGATTTGATTTGATTATGTCTTTACTTTCTCAGACATGCGGAAGAATTTGGACTTGAATACGTGGAGATCCAGAATCTGACTGAATTTTATGAAGACTACCGGTGGGTTTTAGCTCTCTGAAAACGGACCGTACTGTTGTGATGCAAATACAGTTGAATGTCGATGTTAGATGGGGGCTGTAAGTAAGAGACGGCCCCTTTTCCAAAGCGTTCGATATCCTATTCGATGTACATCACATTTTACGCAGAGTATACATTTGAGATTGTGACTGAGCGTCGAGGAGCCCGACTGGCAGATTGATTGTGTGGGTTGGTTGCCATGTGATTCTCGCAGTGTTTCATTTGCAGAGACCCTTCAGAACAGCTGTGGCACCCTGGTCGACTCTAAAGGAAATCTAGTTGTGGATGGGAAGTCACGCCTGTCTCCGATTGCCCAAGATGTTTTAAGTACGTCTTTTTCAACACTCATCTTCTGCTTCAGTAGGCTCCCTATTTGGGCCTCTGTTGCAGCTATTTTCTTCAATGTATTTCTAGGATTGGCTTTTTGTTCATGTCTGCCTTATGATGGCTGCTGCAGAATGTGCACCAGTATGACAATTATTAGGCTCAGCAGCTTTCCGAAACATATGTGCGTGAGATTTGTGCAGAAGTACAAAAGTTAATTACAGGGAGCTCATATTCTTTTGCAGGTTTGTACACAACTTTCATCTTCAAAAAACCCGACCCTCAACAACGCGTACGAGCTCTGAAGCGAACTGCTCCGCCTGTGCCTACACTTGCACCTACTCCTGCATCGGCCGATGTTAATAAGATAAAAGAATTCAGTCCCGCTCCTCCTGTTCAAGTTGCTGTACCGGAGGAGACGCCTTTCAAAAAGCGATTCTTTTTGGCTCCCGTACCATCACATACTTCAAATGGTTCGAAAGTTCAAGAGCCAATTCCGAAACAGGATAAAAGTTCCAGCAGTGCTAGCAGATCGAAATCTGACGTTCCCTTCAAGAACGAATCCGATCGCTCCAGTGGGAAGTGCTTGAAACCCTCAGATGGAGAACCGAAACCTGGTAGTTTACAGGTTAATGTGAGCCAGTCGAAGTCAGTGGAGAGGCTCTTTAAACTTGACATTGCAATCGCAGAATCTAGGGATCAGCTTAAATCTGATGAAAAGGTACAAAAAATGCAGAGTCCAAGCACAGGCAAGCTTAGTGCATCAGGAAGCCAGAAGACTGACAGTCCAAGCGCAAGCAAACCAAAAGCACCAGGAGGCCAGAGAAATGATAGTCCGAACTTGAAGGCTGAGGCCTTCCAGCCCAATAAAAACATCATGCATGGAATCTCCGAGTCAGAATTAGACAGACCTAGCTCCAGTGGATTGCGCCCTGAAAGCCACCTTAAAACTGAAGCTGTAGAACGAGAGAAGCGTGACACCGAGAAACGGGGAAATGATGGTGAGCAAAGCCAGGAACCAGCGAAGCGGAAACGGGTATCGAGATGGTCCAGTAAATATGTTCCGAAGCTTAATATTTCAACTGAAGAACAAAACACTGAGAGGAAAGTTGCGATACAGCAGCCTGGTCAGGGCTCGTCATCTAGTTTCTCAGCAGAACACCAGCTTGAGGGAGGCCAAACTCATCGAACTGTGGACTCCCTTGCTAAAATTGAAGGAGATGCGGTTCAAAAGCCAGCAATTTCTGTTCACGAAGCACATGTCGCTAGTGGTGCATCGCAGGTTGGAGAATATCATTGCTCGGAGAACGCTACAAGTAATGCGAGTGATAGCAGCTCTCAGCATGATGATAAATACAACCACAATGATCCAAATATACCTTTGAAATTTCATTATCAGAGGAGTTCAATTGGAAGTAAAGAGCACAGGAACGAGAGAGGCTCAACTCAGAAAAAGAATCATGAAAATGGTGCTACTGAATCAACGCCAGCTGGACGTGTAGTAGAGCCAATCGAAGAAGGTGAAGTCATTACGGAGCTTACTGTTCGTAAGACCTCAAGTCCAATGAAGGATAGACCTGTGGCAACTACGCTGCATTATGAAAGGCGCTCTGCGCAGAGGGCCGTGCGTTCTGGAACTGTATCAGGCTCGTCTTACAGACGGGAAACAGTAGCCTCTGACTCACAATCAGCGAAACATTCATCACGCAACATGGAAAGTATTAGAGCTGTAATCCAGCTTGAGGGAGATACTCATAATAATGACAGCAAAGTTGGGCCTGCAATGCAGAGTAACCATACAGTCAGCGAATGTAAGTCCGAAAAAGGTTCTGCCAGCGGAAGTGAAGGTTTGGCGAATGATGCTCAGCCCCAGGAGAGTTCAAAACAAGAGATTTCTTCCGCCATAATTGAGCCTGAGGTCAAGACTAATGACCAGGAGAAGCGTGAATTTATAGACCCTCGCTTGGATAAAGCCACAAATGAACAGAAGAGAATAGTTGCTTCTATTTCAACTCAGGAAAGTGTACCTACAGTTTCAGAAGTTAAGAAAGGTAGTGTGAACCCAAAACCTCGAAAGAAAGAGATTGCTTTGGGCTTGTTGCTGGATAGAACTAAGAATCTGACCAGTATCAGTACAGCTTCTTGTGCTATACAAGCTGTGGAAAGCACAGGCAACGAGCTCCCTTCTGAAAAGAGTTCAGCGAAGAACAGAGAGGGTGCATCAATCGAGCCTGAGCTTGGAAGAGGATCAGTTCAGAACAAAGACTCTGCAGTTGCCGATGTGGATTTTGAGAAAGGCTCTAAGTCGAGCAGAGACAGTCCTGCAGTGGAGCACCAGCCTGAGTCAGGATGCACTCAGAAGAGAGACACTGGTGTGTCTGCAGAACCTTCAACTTCTGACCTAGGCAGTGATCACACGAGATATAGCGTGGAAACTGACTGCCAGCCGCCCAGAGGTCAGGGTTTCAAAAGAGAGAATTTAGACCCAGTCTGGGAGACCAAGTCCCAACGCTTCGCTGCGCCGAGACGTGCAGCGTCTCAAATGAGTGAAGGAGCTGCAGAAAACCCCCCGCTATGGAACAGGGGAAACTACGGTGTGAAAATTGACAGAGATCCACAGGGAAGAGGGCACCATGTGTACCCCCCCCGAAATCCTTATGCAAATTCGACCACTGGATTTGGTGCTGCACCTAGACCTCCTCTTCGAGCAGCAGTGGAGAGAAGGGTAGTTGGACCTCCATTACAGGGTGGTGCAGGATTACTTGGAGCCGCTCCGTCACCAAGCTTCGTAGACAGAGGATTACCAGTAGATAGGAGATTTGACATGATGGGCCCTCCTGAATGTGGCGGGAGTTATAGCGATCTTCGAGGATCTCGCCCCATTCGAGGATCTGTGGGTCAACCAGACTTCGCAGGTGAGGGCAACAATGGCTTGGGAGCTTCATGGAATGACCATTTTCAATGTGATGGGCGATCAAGGAACAGATGATCTGAACTTTTTCTCGTTCTATTTGATAGACATGCTTTAGGTTTTGATGTTTCGGAGTTCCTAGGCGCACGAGCTTTCTGGAGGAGCTTTGCCTCAGTAGCTAACCTTGATCGCTGCGCTTCACAAGGAACACTTCACGCCTTCGTTGTGATGAGCGGCCTTGGATTCTAGAAAGTTTGATTTTAATGTCCAAGTGGACAACTTATTAAAGAGGCCGGAACATTTCTGGTTTTTCAAAGGTTGAGATTATGGGCTTTGAGCTCCATGTGCAGCCATCATAGAAGACATTATTGATTTACTCATTATTGTTTCTGTACATTTGGATGCATCATAGTTATGGTTAGGATTCTAAGCTGGTCGTCTTTTGGTAAAAGATTTGCGGTCACTTTAAATTACTTTAATTGTGTAAACTTCGACTTCTAGAATATCCTGCTGACTTGAGATGTGAAGACTCGTGGGCTTGATTTATTAAATATTACTTAACAGACTTGGAGAATGTATTGAGTGGACGAGTGCAGTGCAATAAGTTTCAAACCTCAATAACAACTTCTATTCCATGTTCCTGAAATATGGTGACTGCACCAGCAATGCTTACATTCTCCACCTGCACAGAAAAGCTCACATGGTCCACAACTTTACACATTAATATCATTGCCTTTAGGCCCAAATCAAGCTTTTGATACTGCGGTTTACAACAGGCCTTCAGATTTATAAGATTTACATCTAAAGCCAACAAACTCAATTGAAGAAATTGTCTTTCAAATTGTAGGGTTTGCTAGGATTTGATTAGGATTCAGTTAGGATTTACTAGGATTCATTTAGGGTTTGATTAAGATTTGGTTAGGATTTGGTTAGGATTTGTTAAGGTTCATTTGAGATTTGACTAAGATTTCATTAGAATTTTATTAGGGCTTGATTAGGATGTGACTAGGATTTGACTAGGATTTAGCTATTTAGAGCTTGATTAGGATTTGATTAGAATTTGACTAGGATTTAATTAGGATTTGACTATTTAGAATTTGATTAAGATTTGATTAAGATTTGGTTATAATTTCTATTTTTAATATTTAAAAAGAATTAATATTTTAATATTTTTTTAGATTCTTATACTAATATTTTTTTAGAAATTCTTTATTGTTTTTTTTTATGATTTTTGTAAAAGTTATTTACAATTTTTTTGTATTTTTTTTATAATTCTTTAAAAATTTAATTAAACTACTTTAATATTTGAATATACTTATTAATCTTTAATTACAATTTATATATAAATCTACTAAGGTATTAAGACTTGTTGTTGTAATTTTTTTAAAATCTTCTACAATTAGGTGCCTGATGCATTCTCAAGCAAGACTTCACGTAATATGACATTGTAATCTCCAACAAACTTGTCGATTAGGTATAATGGGGTCTTGCCAAAGAAGGGGCCCAAAAACTTGAGTTGATTAGCTTCATACCACATGTTGTTGTTGCCAATAGATTTACTCATAGTCCGATGTATTGTGATGTGGATGTCGCTGTTGCTGACCTTACAGTACAATTCATTGACGGGCTTGAGGAAACTCTATCCAGCCAAAGGCATGGAGTGCATTGCAATAGTGGCTACTATGACTACTAATTGAATCTAAACATGAATTTCTTACACTCAATTATAGATCTTCTTTATTTGTTTCTTCCTTGAAGTTTTCTTTATTTCTTTTTGGACCTATGTTCTTTTATTTTTAGTTTAGATTTGCTCCTACTCTTCAACCTCAACTTGGATATCATTTTTAATTTTCTTGTTTTGTGATTTTGTATTCAACATTATTTTTTGTGGTATAAATTTGTTGCATCAATACTTTAATGCCTACTGCCGCCTTCCTTAAATCATGATCTTGTAATCTCTAACCATAGCTCTCATTTTTCCTCTTTGATTTTATTTTTACAATATATTTTAAAATTTTGGATGTATTATCATTTTCTTCTAATTATCTATTGATAATTTCTTCTGCTTTGTTATTCATTCTTTAGCCTCTTGATCTTAAATAGTTTCTATTTTATCAATTTCTTTATTTTTCCATAATTTTTAAATTTTATTGTAATCTTTGCTTTATCTTTCTTTGATTTTAATTGTAACTACCTTTTCACTATACATCCATCAAAAATAAATACTTCTATATCATCTATTGCTTCTATTATAGTTACTTCCAAAGAGACTTCTTTAATTATTGCAACTAGTGAATCTCTATAGTTTTAAGCTCTTCTTTTTTTGCCATTGGTTGTTGATGGAAGTAACTATTTTTTGTAGATGAAAACAATAAAAGCTAACTTATTTGCAAAAAAGCTTTTTGATGCAATTCCATTTAAAAAACTTTCTATTATAAGTGCTTTAGTTTCTATTCCTATTTATTAGAAAATATTACTTTTTCTTTGTCATCACCTTGTTCTTGCTCTCTAACACCACTACTTTAAATTAGAGGATCTTGTTGAACTTTGAAAAAAACTCGAATCTAAGTTTGGCTATCAAAAGATTGTTTTTTTTCCATGTTCTTGTCATGATTGGATGCACTTGTGAGTATTGGATTTTCCAACTTTAAGTGCTTTTAATAATGAAATCTATTGTATTGTTTCACAATTGCAATTATATGAATAAGCTATCTCAAAAGAGGAAATAATTGAAAAAATCCTTTCTACTTTTTTTCCAGCATTTATTATGCTTGTACAACAAATAATAGAATATAAAATGCTACTCTCAATTCATGTCTCATCTACTTCTTGTAGAGAAATAGAATGAATCCTTCTTGCGTAATATAGAGGCTCATCTTATTAGAATTATGGATTCAAAATCTTATGCATTTAATATATCACAATTAAAAATAAATTACAAAAGTATAGAAAAGGTGTTTATAAGTACCAAGGCAGTCATGGTCGTGACCATCATTATTTACAAACAAAGAATAAGCATCCAACCACTTATTATAGTAATAGATGCCAATTAGAGATGCATTTTTGTTACAAATGTGGTATGACTGAACATATAGCATATGCATGTTGGACTTTTGAATATTTTATTAAGATATTCCAAGAAAATAAAAAACTTTGAGCTACAACTTGTAAAGTTCATACCATAGATATATCTACGAATCTATTTAAAAATAATGATTTGGAGGCTTGTATGATTGCAAAAACTTATATTGATGAGTCTCGTAATGCGCTCATAGACTTTACAACAACGTATACTATCTTAGAGGATAAGATGTTTTTTGTTATCAATGAAATTTCAACTTGATAAACTAAAAATTTGCTAACTATGGCTAGATCAAATACATTTCAATTCTAAGAAGAACCAGCAATGGTAATATTGCTTGAAGGTTCCATCATCAAATGTAAACATGCAATATTTACTCCTTCTATACCTTGGAGTCTAATCAGCTACCAAAATATGTGTGCCAATGGTTTTTATCTCTTGATTGCCATTTTAGATAGGCAAGAGGTTTTGATTCTTGCAAAGAAAAATAAAATTGTTGAAAAAGCCTTTATTGCAACAAGTAGCTTATATCAAATTGTGATCCAACCTCTAGCTATATCTTTTTTTGTATTGTCTACCAACAAAAGTCATGTTTCTCTTTGGCATAGACGATTGAGACATCAAAGATCTATATTATTTAGAAAAATAATTCCATATTTAACTAGACATAATTTAAGACCTACAGATATAAATTCTATGGAATTATGTTAAGCATATGTATAAGACAAAATAATTGTCAGGCCCTCAATTTGAAAACTTTGTGAGTCCTAAATTATATATCAAAATTTTATTTAATTAATTTTTGGTTTTTTGATAAGATATAATATTATTTATTTATTAATTATAAAAAATAGAGGTTTTTGGTCTAAATTATATACCAAGGTCTTAGATTATTAAATTGATTTTAATAGAATTTAATTATAAAAATTAGATTTAAAAAATTATTAAATCTTGTTTAAAATGAGGTTGTTAGGAAATATGAAGTTAATTGTAGCTGGAGTATGGTGAAAAAATAATGGGAAGTTATTCCACTCTTGAAGTCACAAAAGATGGTGAATAAAGAAGATGAAGAATTATTCTACTCTTGAAGCCACAAAGGATGGTGAAAGAAGAAGATAGAGAATTACTTTGCTCTTGAAGCCACAAGTGATGGTGAAGGAAGAAAATAGAGAGCTATTCTATTCTTTAATTATTACTTTTATGACAACAAATCAAGTTGGTTCCCAACAAATCTCTCTTAAAGGTTAATATTTCCATTAGTAAGTTAATAAATTATTTTATATAAATTTTTGCTAATTAAATTATTAAGAATTAAAACTTATCTATTGATTGGTATCTATGGTGATTTATCATCACCTTATAATAAACGGATGCTAACCATTGGTCCTCTCTATAAATAGCATTAGTTAAAAATCATAGAAGATATAAGTTAACCTCTTAAGAACAAGTGGTACTAAAAATAATATTTGGTAGTTAGAAATATTTAGAATAGGATAAAGTGTCATGTAAGTTATACCACTTGCATGGAGTAGCTAGTGGAAAGGCTCTCAAAGTAATTATTACTTATAAGTTATTAGCAATGGTAATTGTTGATAAATGGTTTGAAGGCTTGGATATACAAAACCCTCTCAAAGCCTTATTCTTCACCAATATATCTTTCTATCTATCTATCTATCTCTCTCTTTCTCTCTCTTTCTCTCTTTTTTACACCTTTGGTTTGAATCATTGGCAAGAGCAACCTATCGAGGCCTCAAAGAGTTGTATTGCTTTTGTTGTTATAAACTTGTATTGTTAGTTGTTGTTTTATACTCCTATTGGTCTTTTTGGAGCTCACTATTAATGAACTTATTTTCTTATTTATACATATTCATTGTCTAATGGAAAAAAAATTAATAAGATTAGATGAAAGGATTATCAAATTTGGAGTTGAAATGGAAAAGTTATGAGGATTTAAAGTTGGAAGATTTTTTGTTGCTGCTGTTGCTCTGTCTTATGTTTTTTTTTCATCTATTTGTATTATTTTCATCCAATTATGGTATTTCCATTCAATTGCACCTATTTTCATTCAATTATATTATTTTTATCTATTAATATTATTTTTATCTAATTATGCCTATTTTCATTCAATTCTATTTATTTTCATTTAATAGTAATATTTTCATCCAATAATACTATTTTCATTTAATAATATTATTTTCATCTAGCTACGCTATTTTCATCTAGCTATTTTATTCTATCCAATTTTTTTCATTTTGACTATTTCTATTTGTTAATTCTATCTAATTCTTTTTTATTTTATTTTATTTTATTTTATTTATCACTTATTCTAAATTAAATTAAATGGCAACTATTATTTAGAAGGCATTATTTAGAGAGTTAGAACTACAACCACTTGATTAACTAATCAACCATTAAAGCAATCACACAATTAGTCTTTATTACCTTTTGAACTTGTTGTATAATTATTTTTTCCTTTTAAAATGAATAGGGAGGAATTTTAGCTCACAAACTCCCTCAAGAATTATTGCAAATACTTGAATAGCTATATGGAGATATTTGTGGTTCTATTAATCCATTCTCTGGCCTACTTTGCTATTTTTTAATCATTGTTGATGCATCAAGCAAATAATCACATATTTCATTACTATCAACGTAAAACATTGTGTTTCTTAACTTTCTCTCTTTATTTATTTGTTTTCAGGCATATTTCCTAGATTATTGTATCAAGACATTGCATATGGACAATGCTAAGGAATTTGAATCAAAATCCTTTAAAGATTATTGCATTGTAAGAAAGATTGAGTTGACATACTGTATTCTATATAAAGATGCACAAAATGGACTTGCAAAGTCATTTATCAAGCATATTCAACTTATTACTTAACCACTTCTCCTTCATGCAAATTTACCTATATTTATGTGGAGCCATACAATTTTATATGTTGCAGTATTAATCCACCTTTGTCCTTCTTTTCTTGAGACTACTTTATAATAAGAATTGCTTTCAGGCCGTATTTCCAATGTCTCTCATCTATAGGTGTTTGGTTGCTCTGTAGATTTTAATACTAAAACTCCAATGGCATACTATTAGAGCTCATTGATAGGAAGATATATATGTTGGATTTGACTCACCAAATATTATTTGTTTTATGAATCCATCAGCTGATACATTATTGCGTACATATTTTGATAATTGTTGTTTTGAAGAGGATATTTTTCCATCTCTTTGAGAAAGAATTATTGATCAATAAAGTATTACAGTACTTGTATTTAAAGTATCAAAAATATTCATAATAAATCTTAATCCTAGAATATCTTTAGCTGAAATTAAGATTGCCAAGATTTTACATTTAAAGTGGATCAGAGATTAGACACTTGATGGCTTTAATGATGTACCATGAATTATCAAAGTTTCTATCAACGAGGCTCAAAATATACTTGCTTGTATTGCAATATCTTAAATTGCCATACCAATAATGAAAAGGACTCATAGGCCAGATAAAACACCATATAAAAAAAGGTCCATGACAATTATTGATCCTATTGAAGTTAATATTATTTCTACACAAACCACTATCAATCCTGTAAGACCATCAATTATTGATATTCCATTAATGGAAACTATTTATAGGAATAGAAGAAATATTCTTATAAAGAAAAATCCTTGAGATTGAAAGGAATAAGATCAAATTGAATACAAAATTATCTATTTTGTACTGCGATACAAATGATATTTAGAATAGACAATCTATTGCTATAGATAAAAAAATTTGCTTACATGATTACGAAAGTTTTTTCTTATGAGGAAAAAGATCTCAAACCTAGAATCATTGAAGAAGCAATACATTTCCCTAACTAGTTAAAATAGAAAGCTGCCATCGAGGAGGAATATATCTCTTTGTATAAGAAAAAAGTTTTTGGTCTAATTGTGGACATTCTTATTTCTTGCTCTTTAGGATATAAGATGGTATTGGTGCACAAGCATGATGCTCAAGATTGCATAATATATTTTCTAATTATGGATTCAATCACTTTCCAATATATTATCAGAAAGGTAGTATATATTGACCTTGAGATGTATCTCATGGATATAATAACTACTTATTTGTATGGTTCTTTTGATACAAATATTTACATATAAGTACCATTTAAAATACATGCAAAAAACTTGTATAGCCTTGTTCTAAGATGACATTGTGGTGTCAAATTACAAAGAGCTTTGTATGATTTGAAACAATCTAGATGCATGTGATATCAACACTTGTGGGACTACTTGAATGCAAATAATTTTGTAAGTGGTCCATTGATCCCTTGTTTTTTTAATCAAATGAGATAAAAGTGGATTTGTGTCACGGACATAAGATTTATTCTAATAATTATCTAATTAATATAGATTAATAGAAATAAATAAAATAAGTTGATTTGATAATATCTTAAAACGAAGCTTTTTAGAAGCTTCATAGATACGGAATCACCTTTATACATGTTTATAGGTGATTGATAGGTTAGAAACTTGATCAACAAGCTAGCCTTATATTGCACATATTAGTAGCTTGTGGAACAAGCTAGCCATGTGTCGTACATGTTAGTAGCTTGGAGAACTAGTCAAGTATATGGCACACATGTGGGAAACTTGTCTTGCAAGTTTGACACATGTCTTGCAAATTAGACACGTGTAGAAGGTCCTATAGAATACCACCATGTAGCTCTTAAATAGATAGTATAAATAGAGACAAGAGTGAAGCCTTCTTCATTCTTGTTAACTCCTTTCTTACTTCTAGTCTAGTTCAAGAGGCTCATGTATTTTCTAATTTTTGGCAATAGCCATTCTAATTACTTCTTGAATATACATATTTCTTTATTTCTATCTTATTAATTTCTTTTGACATAATTTTTTTTTTAAACTTACGCATCTCTTTTAATTCGTGTTTTTGACAATTTATCATCATTACAATATATATTAATAACTTTAATCTTGTAGACACTAAATGTGCATATATTACAACTATTAATTTCTATATTTGTGAATTTGAGATGAAAATGCTTAAAAAAAAACTTTTTGTATTGGTCTTCAAGTTGTATATATAAAAAATAGTAGATTTTTTTTTACTAATTAGCTTATATTAGACAAATTTTATGGAGATTCAATATGATTGATGCCTATTCACTTTCAACACTAATGGTTGGTTGTGGCCGTGATGGAAATGATCCCTACCACCCTTGTAAGAAGGAAGAGGAACCACTTAGTGAACAATATTTATACCTCATAGCAATCGGAGCACTTTTATACTTGGTTACATCTGTAAAATCAGATATTGCATTTGCAATTAATGTTTTTGCAAGACATAGTGTACATCTAACATTACAACATTGGAATGGCATTAAGTACCTCTTATGTTATTTGAAAGGCACTGAGGACTTGACATTACATTATTTAAGATCTGCAAATCTCAAATTGGTTAGATATACTAATATTGGCTATAAATCTGATCATATAATAATTAAGTCTCAATTAAGATATGTTCTTTTGTAGTATGGAGCTGCAATTTTCTAGAAGTCAATGAAACAAACTATAATTGCAACATCATTCAACCATACAAAAATTATTATCTTATATGAAGTATCTCGAAAATACATTTGGTTGCGATTAATTAACAAGCTCATCTGGATAACTTGTGGGATTTTGTATGATGATTCTCCAACTGTCTTATATAAAGACAATAGCGATTGTATTGCACAGATGCAAGTTGGCTTCATCAAAGGCGATAGGGCAAAGCATATAAATCCAAAATATTTTAATTACAATCCTTGTCTATGGCATTCGTATGCAATAATTTGCTTTTCTTGAGCAAGAGAGTTAGTGAGTGTATTAATGAAGAGATCACTCAAAATAATTGAGCAAACTTTTTTTTTCATCCACTCAATGAATTTTTTACATGTTGGATTT
The DNA here is from genome assembly GCA_036785485.1 of Physcomitrellopsis africana. NCBI lineage: Eukaryota > Viridiplantae > Streptophyta > Bryopsida > Funariales > Funariaceae > Physcomitrellopsis > Physcomitrellopsis africana. Next base: position 211,023 of record JAWRVF010000293.1, on the reverse strand, counting down.
TTACCATGAATATGGATGGAAAAAGACATTATACTCTTTTTCCTTCATCTATAGTTTTGTCCTCAACTACAATTAGGTTTTCCCAAATAAGGTTTTAATAAGGTAGTAAGTGTAGATCTTGTAAGATTACAAAAAAATATAGATCATAATTCTATGCAAATTTTGTTTTATGTCAAGCGAGGAGGAGTGTTGAAAATATTTAATGCAACCGTGCTCTTGTACCATTCAATATAAATAATGAATGCTATAGTTATAGTATCTGAGTTTAGTGGGGAGCTACTTTTTATCTTCCCCTTCTATATGTATGTAATAGACAGACTTGAAGCTCTGTCAACTCCCTCTCAACTGTTTCTCAACAAGGTCAGTGGAAGTAGCAAACCAATAGTGATGAGAAACCCTACGCCGTAGACTGGCACCCAATTTAGGCAGTAAAGTTGCGGCTTCAGGAAAGAGCAAAAGCATTAAATGCAGAGTTCAAAAGGGAGTAATAGTTTCCCATTGAGGCGCAGACATTCATAGAAAGAGACAAGTCTGGAAAGAAGGGAGCAGCGAGAGAGAATGCTTTCACGTCTGAGTGTATGAACGAGAGATTCTCGTTGGACGATGCGATTGAATGTGCAAGTTCGTGACAAAGCTTCTCTGTAAGCGGAAACAGGAGCGCGATTGACATCGTCGCTGTTGTTGAGCTTATGCCCGTGTGATTGAATGTGAGCAGCGCTTCCATGAGATTTTCCGACGAATTTGGGTTGAGCGAGTTTGAGTGACGAGGTGGGGGAGGGAGAAGGAGGGAGTAGAATGTGTGCAGGTGTATTGGGTCACGAAGAAAGAAGCAGGTGAGTGGAATTTTCAGGGAGAGTGGTAATGGTGAGAGGATTTTCGTTTGGTCTTTAAGGGTGAGTGTAGTGCAGGAAAGAACAATTTGGAGTGTCTGTGGGAGTTGACATTGACTTTGTTTCTGGGTTCTGGGAGGTGGTTGCAGCAATTTGTATTTGGGAAGTGTGGAGTTGGGTTGCGGAAGGTATCCATCATTGGTTGAGTAATCAGGTACTGATTGAGGAAAAGGTTGCTGGGTGGCTGAAATCGGAGCTGCAGAAGTATTGCATAGTTCCAAGGAATGCACGGTTCTGGGTATTGCACGGTTGATCATCTCCTTCAGCTGGCTAGTAAGGAATTCTGTATCTTTTTCTAGGTCCTGAGCATTAATGCGGTCAATGAAATTTTGTTCAGCGTTTCCTTGATTTTTATTCGTTTTGAATTTCTCGAGGCGATCAATGCTAGGACAAATTCACAACCAAGAAAGGTGGGTTTCTAATGCGCACCTGTCTGAAGAAGTCGGGAATCATACGACATGAACTCTTGTGTGGCTTCTAGCTTATGTGTGGAAATCACAGGTGACTGATGAAAAGTGTTCGTAGAAACACTCTATTGCAGAGCATATAGCTCAAGTTTTCAATATCTGCTATTGTGCATTTTGCAAATTTTCGAGAATCGGAGTTTTTGGTTGCCTAGCTACAGGTTTAAAGCTCTTGTGTTAGGGACGAAAGTGCGTAGCTGATCTGGTTCCTTTGCATTGGGTTTTTTAGCGTATAAATTATTATAAGTGCATGGTGTACAGTTTTATAGTAATCCGGTATATGTTTTTCTCATGTTTATGGAAGCGTGCCAAAACCTTGTCAGGTTGTCTTCCTGACAGAGAGACAGTTCGTCATGATCTTGCATCATTTCTTGGGTTGTTTAGAGGAATGGTTTAGCCCAAAATTTTGAGATAGCATCCTGTCCAACTTTAACAAATGTTTTACCACGTGATTTTGTTCTATTTTTATGCAAGCAGTGAGACATGAACTCTGGTTCAAATTCAGCACTTATCGGGACAGATTGTGGTAGCGGATGAGTTCCTAGAGGACAAGGCAATATTTAACATGCTTCTGGAAATTCTAGAACTCCGCTGCGTTTACTGTATCAAATGTTTAATCGGTAAGTATATTAGTGAGAAACAGTGTATGTGTACCGGATCATGCACTGTTTTGCGCTACTGTAACGTGTGAACCTAATCTTTCAGGTTACTGGGGTTTGATTGAGAGTCTGTTCACGCAGAATATTGCAAATGGAGAAGGAGGAATTTTGGGAATTGCTCGGAATAAGCTCCAGGATATCTTGCCAGAAGATGGTGCAGCCTCTGCAGCGTACACTCGTGCAGTAAAGAAGTTGTCACTTTTCTTAGTTCGAAACATTGCTGCAATAATTGAACTGACTTCGGAAGATGCAGCACTTGTACGCTGTGGTCTTGAATCTGCAAAACTTTACTTTCGAAGCAGGTGCCTTAACAGGTCTTTATGGAACTCGTCGGATTGGCTCAAATTCTCGGGATACTTGGCTGCTCCTGCAAGGGACATGTACTTCTATCGGGCAGGAAGGTATTGCCCGTCCCTTGTGTTTGGAGAAAAATACTCTCTGCTTTCATTTATGCTTTTTGCAAGGCTCATGTTTCCATGACAACAGATGTTGATAATACAGCATAGTAAGATTGTATTGATTGCCTGATGAACATGACCAGCAACTAGTGAATGACATCTTCAACGCTAGAAGTACATGATATGCTCTCTGCTGTGTGCAAGAATGACAGCTTCTAAAAACTGTGTATGTAACTCCATTGAGAAGGCAACATGGTGTCAGTTTACAAATTACACTCACGTAGGGCTACAATGGTAGTTAGTGGGTATTGAATTTATGGGTTTGTTCTCATCCGGAATTTGATTGAGTTGCAGAATTTTAGAAGGCGAAGAGACAGAGCCACCACCTCCGTGTATTCCCGAGGTTTTCAAATGTTTAGAGAAAGCCTCTCGTGCTTCTTCGGGTGGAATTGCCCGTCATCTTCGACTTCGTGGAGAGTAAGTGATATTTTGTAATGACCTTGCATATCCACATAGTTACGGTAACAGCTGTAGGTTTGAGAAAGTCATAGCGACTGCGATGTTATTATTACGCAGGTGTGAGACTTGGAACTGCATATATCCATTGTCTTTTAAGTGGTCCGTGAACATACAAATGAAACATGATTGCTTTTGTATTGAAACAGCTTCACATTTTCATACATCTCTGCATGGCGTGCTAATTGATCTAACTTGAGTTACAGTGTTTCGTAGCCGCTTCATATATGCATTTATTTCTGATATTACTACAAATGGCAGTGCACTTGGATGAAGTTCCTCTTGCGTCTGGAGAAATATCCTCATCTGTGCTGACAGCTGCGGCATTCCATACCATGGTGCCGGGCGAAAGGAGAGCCATGAGAGACTCTGGTGTCTCACAGGAAGTTGAAAAGGGATTATTGCTTCTTATTGCATCTGATACGCCTGGATTACAGGTGTGTACTACTCTCCTGTGTGATTGTAACCACTTAAATAAATAAATAAATTTATAACTAATGAAGTAATCAGGATTCACCACAAGCATGAAAAACTCACTATGTCATGCATTTAGTGATGAGTCTTTCATCGGTATGTTGCCCATTACTCACACAAGACAAATATTTATATCGCTGGTTTGAATAAGTTTGTCAAGTTGGGAACATACTCTATACGGTGTGAGTCATGAAGGAATGTAAGATGTGCATTCGACCATTCTGTTGTTCGTTCTTGAGTAGAAATTTATTCGTGATCTGGATGAACTGACAGGAGCGTTATGTGTGTGTGTGTGGGTGTGTGCGCGTGTAATATTGGTGGAAACTGGTACTAGATCGTAGCGGCCGTTGGTACCTGGCTGACAATGCCCTGGGTCCAGGAGACCTGCTGTTACTTACGGGAAAAACATTGGAACAAGCCACTGCTGGTGTCCGGAGGTCTTGTGTCTATCGTGTTGTTCCTGTAACTTCAACAACTGTGAACTCCTCAGGCAGGTATGTTGTTAGAGAGCTCCAGCCTGTGTTTTGATTATTTTGCAGATTTGGTTGTGCAGGTGATGTGCTTGAGGTTGAGTGGGTTGGTTGTCCTATAGCTGGAGACGACGTTGAGATTCTGATGGTTTGAAGAGACTCACTTGCATCGGTTATGGTGGGTAAGATCCAACCAGTCATCTCAATACTGCAGGACATCCTTAGCATTTCGATTGATGCCTCGTGTGAGTGCAACTATTGATTGCATGGCTATAGCAGAAGCTGGTCACATCATACCTGATGGATATGGGCCTATTCCAGTGCAAATGTTTCTCAACAATGTAATTGCTTCCGAGAACTCTATTGCCTACGGTTCATATGTAAATATTGTGAGACTTTTCAGCATTGGCATTTTTCTTTGTGATTCCTTACTTCGGAATGCGATTCAACACTTAGTCTCAGGGTTTTCACAAGAGTGATGGTCTCAATCACAAAATTGAACCTGTGCAGCCTACTGTGAAATATTTTCCAGGAACCAATTGCCACCAATGCGGAGCCAACATTGCGAAGTTCTCTTTCTGACCCTCTCACGTAAGTGCCAAGAATAGATCACTCTATTCTCGGTTTCAAATCTGTAGGCTACTCTTGTTCACTCTGTAACCGCAGCATGCCGTATACTTCAAAACTTTGTTGGCATAGAACGTAGTGCTTGGCTACATCTACTTTCTGAAGAAATTTTCCCAAGGGCAAGAGTCACATATTTTGTATTGTCACATGTGTTGGCTTGCTCGTCTTGGTGCTGCAGGGGTGCTCTCCTGGAGGATGCTGTGGCATCTTTTTGTGGTCATTCTTATGATGGCGAGACCTGACAAAGAGCATATGACACGGTACAGTCCAATTCTTTACCACAAATTCTAAAGACACTCTTCAAATTTCAACATTGGAGAACCGTAACCATAGCTCGTACTGCGAAGAGCCCATCAAGTGAAGCTAGTGATGACGCTTTCTAGATGAATTCTGTGGATTTTTTTTAGTCGTTGATAATCCACTCGCTTTCAAAACCATGTGCGTTTTGATTACACTACATTTAATTAGGGTAGCGGTACAATTAGTTTTTCTGAAAGAAAAACGAGGCTCAATATGAAACAAACAATATTCGATCAAGGTCACTACAATTATCGCGGATGATTATTTTCCTGGTAATTCTTTAACCTTGAGTAGTTAGGCTGCTTTCGTTGGAAATAGGTGCGTTCCATGAGCATAGCTTCTTGGAGTTAGTTATGATCATAAACCTTCTTGATGTTTGGAACATTGAAGCATGTAATGTTGCCTTTACAGATGCAATGTACAACCTGTGGTGCCACAGTGGAGGGAAGTTCTATGATTCACAACCTTGGTATGTTTATAAGGGGAACTCCTGTGGCGATGAAAACAGTTTTTTTAGTCCTGGGGCAAATCGTGTTTTCCTGTTTGTTCTGGTAGAACTTCACTTTCGAGCCGACTGGTGCATCAATATTGTTATACATGGATGTTGTTGCATATGACAGCCTTGAGAGCAGCAGCTGTTGCATTTAAACGCGAGGAAAGAATGAGGCAATCACACTCTGGATCGTTGTGGCCCGCCAAACGCAGAAAAGAGATCGAGGAGCAAGTCGATTTGACTGGACTAAAACGACCTGAAAAGGTATGGACCCCTGACGCTATACTTCATACTGTATTTGGAATTGTATCTCTAGATGTGCTTCTGTCATCATCTCCTGTTTTGGAATACTTTTCTTTTATGCAAGTTTTTTTTTTTTTTTTTTTTTTTTTTTTTTTTGTTGCCTCTACAGTCTATGGAAATTTTTAGTCCCTGTTGACTGTATAGAATCTCCTCTCTTGTAGGAACTTTCAAGGTCACCTGGCAAGGATGTCAGTCCTCGGACAGGTTCACAAGGCAAAGGTGTGCAATATCCATTTTCTGTCAATGAGAAAATTATGATCAAGGTACCTCTTGCCATTTCATCATTCTTGGTACATTAAATGCTTTTTACTCTGTCCTGGTTAGAGATGGCTATCGTAGAGGCAAGCATGAGCCTTTCTGATGAGATTTACTGTAATTGAATAAAATTCTCTGGCAGTTACAGTAGCCTAGATTCCAAGTGAGAATATTCCGTGAAAGTGTCGAAGATGTAAGAACAATCTGGCGTAGTCTTTGCAAAATATAGCATCCGTATCGTAATCAAAAGAAGAGCTGCCTGTCTGCGTATTTGTGTCTTATTTTAGTGACAGCAAGAATGAAGAAAGAACTTATTGGTGTCTACATGACAGCCGGAAGATTTTATTAACTAGGTTGTGTCCACAATCTGTCTTCTGGATCTGTCATACAAGCCTTATTCTGTTATTCTCGTGGTAATTTATCTCATAGGTTTGCATCAACTGTCTAGCAGACCTAAGCTTTCTAGGTCGTCAGTTATGATATTTACTGTTCATAGAATGTTCACATCTGAACTTCTGCAGGGTAACAAGCGCACACCTGAAAAGTTTGTGGGAAGGGAAGCTTGCATCAATTCTCAATGTCTAAATGGATGGTAAGGAGCCCCTCTGTATGTCTTCATGTATTTTAGGCCTATCATATGAAATTCTATACAAGTAGCATACTCCTATTTCAAATATTGCAGTTACAATGCATTTAACCTGTTCTCATCGGCTCGATGTCGTGGATTTGCAAGGGTCTTGACCGGAAACCCTAATACCTGGAACTTTTGCCATTTAAAGACTGCATATTCCTAAGAAAATCAATTGGTGCTTTCAGGTACTTGGTTCAGTTGTTAGACAATGGAGAGAGTGTACGATTACAATATCGATCCTTGACAAGGGCGGCTGGATTGCACAATGGGGTAGGCGATGACGCAGGGGTTCCTGCGGTCCAATCATAATGCGTGTGTGTTCATTCCATTATATGTTCTCTCCTGCCAAGTTTCTTAGGGCATATGAATCTTTGACTGCGAAAGTTCAGAAAGGTGCTCCCTTGCCCAATGAGGAATTTACGACCACTTCGTCTCTTTGTACATTAGGATACTTATTCAAAACGTTCAAGCACTGAACATGCCCTAGCAGCTTACAGCGGTCACAATATTACCGACGTGTCTCTGCATGACTGTTTTTTAGTCATTTAGCTGACAACTTCTTAGGTTTTCTGTTTCTCCAGCAATCCTTCAGAACTTCGCACCCATTAGATGACATATAAAATAGACCAAGTCATTCTCTCTGTCCAACCAAAGCGGCCGCTTGTGTAACTGTCTTTAAGCTTTACCGTTATCGGTGGTTTAGAGTAGCACATTTGGGAGAGAATAATCGACATCCAGATGTTGTCATTCGTATCTGGTTCCTCTCAATTGAAACTCAGTAATTCTCAAAACGAGCACTTTCAGACGTTTACCAAACAGGCTTCCTCATCACCACAGGTTACGCAACCATTGAGCTCCTAATGAGTGAGGTGGGAATGGTCCAGGATAATGGTAACTGTAGGTAAGATTCTGTAACGACTAGGCAGTTACATGGCTAGTGACTTCGGTGTGGCTTTCCCCTTGGAAGGGCTGCTCCTGTCCCGTTCTTGTATTTCAATTACATAAATTACAGACACATTGTGATGGATTTCCAGTACGTTATTCCCCTCTTCAGTGATCCTCTCTGCATGTATGGTTTTCACTTGGGCAGAGGTAAGGAGCATAACGTTGAGGATCGATGGAGACCGTCCTGGGCTTTTGGGACAAAAGTTAACTTTGATATTGAGAACATGCTTTTGAGATTGTTGGTTATATTCTGAAACCTCGTCTTGCTTGTCTTTCTTTTATAGGGACGTTGCAAGTTTTGGGCGGAGCAGCTTCAAACTTCCAACCGAAAGTCTACTGAACGGAAACAGGTGGCCAAATTCGTCATGCTCTGATTCATGTCCGTTATAAAGAGCATTTCCCAAGCCCGTTATGTGAAGAGGATTATATTGCTACCTGTTCTTCAATGATTCAGTATACAGATGTCTAGCTTGCACCCATAGCCGATCGTAATGGAGATTTTTCAGCTAGCAGGCTAGGTAGATCTACCATGAAGGAACCCTGCACTTCTTGGAAATATCAATTGTATGTCAAGTGCTTGGACAGTTTTTGCTCAAGGGTTGTTTCAGTGACAACTAACCAGTGTTAAAAAGAACATTCACAAAGTTGTCAAGCTCATCTAATTGTAAGAATTCTTTCAACACAGAAATATCCAAAAAATCTAAGACATAAAAAAGATCTTAATGAAGTATATATATATATATATATATGTATATAGGGTATTGCTAATGCCACCACAATCTGCTATTCACCAAATGCCATTATAATTTTTGCTATTGCCACCACAATTTGTCACCCATTTGATATATTTCTTCAGTTTTTTTAATTCCAATCAAAATGTTTTCAATATGTTTTTGTTTTTTTTCAAATTGTGTAGAAAGTAAATTTAATTTTAATAAATAATAATTTTAAAAAATAAGAATAAGTTGTGACAAAAACAAAAATTGTGGTGGTATTAATAACACCCTACACTCACATATATATATATATATATATATATTTTAAAACAAACATCATCATATGTCTTAAAACTAGTATTTGTAAATGGTAGGATTGCTAATTCATGAACATGATTTCTTTGCATAATACACACAACATTAATCTAATTCATGTATCACTGAAAACACACAAACCATATCAATAATATGAGAGTTCTTTGTGGGTGATTAGAATCACTAGCACTGTAAAAACTTTACATCAAACTAATATTAATATTTATATATATATATATATATATAAACTAAAATGAAAGAAACTAAAATATATCTTGTGTATCCACAAAAAAATGTAAAAAAACATTGAAGATTTAGTAATAGAGTGAAGCAGATATCCAAAAATAGAATTATAACATCATTTATATAATAACATTCAAAGGTAGAAAGATAGTACATGGGGCTGAGTAATACAAGTATTATAACAGAAATCCCAATAATTTTTTTCTCTTCTTTTTGATGATTTGTAATTATTAATAGTAATTGATGAAGCTTATATTGTTTAAATCCTAACAAAAAGGCAATACATTAGATAATAGTTATATAATGTTATATGTTCTGCTTAAAAATAATAAATAAATAAAATCACTCTCTAAATGATTTCCTATTCAAAATTTTACTTATTAGTTGTCCTCTAGAAACATATTTCTATCATCACCTGCAAAACAATATATACAAATGTTTTTATAAATCTGTATTATTAAAAAAAAAAAAAAAAAAAAAAAAAAAGCATTTCAAACAAATTTTTTATACTTGTAATGATATTATAATATATATATTATAATATCATTATAAATATATATATTATAATATAATATATCTAATATGATACAAAACAAAAATAACAAGAATAATATATATTTCAAGTTTTGAAATTCATCTAAGATGCATTTAATTTGCCAAAATTTAAATAATACTATATTTTCTTGCATATTTGATTATGTGTTTATATATATATATATATATATATATATATACATATATAATATATTGAATAAAATTAGAATTCTATTTTTTGCATAATACTTTACTCATGTTAAAAAATTATATTTTTAATTAATTTATAAAATCTATTTACTATGATATTTAATCAACTTATTAGACTATTTAAGCATTAAGATCTCAAATTTCTACTCAATCAATCTTGTATTATTTATCATTAATTTTGACAATAGAATAAAGACTATAATAAAAAATAAACATGTGATTTTTTTTGATTCTTATTTAGAATAATTTATTCTCTAAATTATTTAATATTCGCTTGCTAAGAATCAAGTGCAATAAGAGAACAGAGAAAAAATATATTTTTTTAAAAAAACAAATAAACACATATATAAAAAATATCCTTTTTATTCCAAACTAGCATTTGCATCCCTTGTTTAGTTGCAAGAGCAATATATTAAAGAAAATTATTAATGTATAATAGTTTATTATATAATAATAAATTATAAAATAAATAATATAGCTTAAAATTATATAAATATATATTCTATTAATACTATATAAAGAGATAAATAAAATAATAAAAAATAAAACATCATTCAACCATTATATATATATAAATATATCTCATATATTTTTTATTTTTTATTTTTATTGAAAGAATATTATAGGTGCATTAAAGAAAAAGTTCTAAATATTGCCAAAATTTATTTTTTCTTCTTGCTAAGAAAGATTTGTGACAAATATATATATATATATATATATATATATAAAGATATTTTTTATATAATAAAGAGCTAAAGAATATCTAATATTATTATTGGCTTATTAGATATTTTTCATTTGGAAAAAAAAATGCTCTTTAGTAACATTTTCAATATGATTCTTTAATTGTTTTTTTTTTTTTTTTTAAAAAAATCCAATAGATTAACTTTTTTTAATATTTTAATTAATAATATTTTATTTTTTATGTATTGATGGATATCTCAATGTCACTTGTCTTACCATTCTTATTAGCAAGTGGGGATTGCAAGGGCACTTTATCTTATAAAAATCAACTCTCAAAACCCCATACCATCACTATACTCCAAATTAGACCACTTCTTACAATTGTGATAGAAATTTGAATAGTTGAAGGATGAATGCATGAATATGAATATTGCCCTTTGGATAAATGCATTCACAAATACATATATATATATATATATATATAGAAACTGCTAGATAGATATCTCCCTTTTATTATGTGGATACCCTTAGTGCAATTCTCTTAATTTATTAAGAACATTTTTAAAAAATATATATATTATTATACATTATTTGTACAAATTGAATATTCAAGTAGGAATAATATTGTTGTGTGTATACACTAGTGTGTGGCATGGGAGTGTCCATCTAGTTGCTCCCTTTATTTTTTATATAGCACATCTAAATATATACAACACATACATTTAATACACAAAATATAAACAGAGTGATTCTATACACAAAATACATAGTGACGCTACAACCCAAGAGCTCAATATGAGCAGTATGATACGATCTAAGCTCAAGAAAACATATACAAAGATGTGAAGTAAGCTTGTGATAACGCATACTTGAAGAAGAAACTCCCGTCATTAGAGTGCTTTCCATGCTCTTGGGGCCAATGGGATGAAGTCGGATGCGCCGGGAAGCTTGGATATGGTATAGGGGATAACCACAAGCTGACTGGCAGTTTCAAGCACATTATCCGCAGCTTCACCTAAATCCTCGCCAAACCTGATCAACCATACAAAACAGATAATTCATTACATGACCTTGTATGTTGAGAGTCTGTCCATGTGAAAAAAAATATTGCAAAAACCAGATCTCTGAACCTGTTAATGATATTAGGAGAATAGTGGGCTGAAACACTCTATTTCACGAACTGCCACTTTCCTTGCAGAGACGTTTCTACGAACGTAATAGTGACCAGACCGTGCAGTAGCTTTGGTTTGATAGTTCACCGTGGCTTTCACACTCCCTGCAGACACAGATCAAAATTCAGACTCGTTAGGATGCTAGAGCTAAAGATACAGTCATTGGAAAGAGCGGCAAAGAGAGCTGCAATCTTGGTATTCACTCAAAAAACTCACACTGAGAAGCTTTTAATTAAGGTAAAAGGAACTGGAGCATGTTTCTGTGGAACTGTGGTCGGATGCCAGAGTCATGGTTTGACTTACGATAAAAATCCTTCATGGCTATGATCGAGTCTCCTCCAGGCACCGCACCGACGACCTTACGACCAGCGCCTTTCGTACCCAAGGCTCGACGGAGGACTCGAATAACCCCTGCTCGAGGCGATGTCTGCAGCTCCGTGAGACACATTGCTCGTGAAGGTAGTCACTTTTTTAGCACCGAGTGTCACCCCCTCCACACTACACCCCCTCCACAAACCAACACCCATCTCCCACTAATTATAACTAATCGTCAACAATACAACATGATCAGCTGTGAGTTGATCAGCTATCCTCAATCTCAAATACAAGGATACGACTCTCATCATAATTTTCTATGAAAATTTTTAGAGCTTTAACAAAGAGAAAACTCCGGTTTTCAAAGTCGGAAAAATCTACAAAGCACACTTTACAACGCGGTAGTGCTCATACAAAAAATAAAAATAAAAATAAAAAACAAATCTCACTCTTTGGAACACGAACGAGTTATCCGGTGAGGACCAACGGCGCAATGGCACCATGGATCTGCAAGTGACTCTGAACAACCCCTGCAATCTCGATGATTTTGTCCGGGCAATTCCGCATTGCTTCAGCCATCGTAGGGTCACGGCCCTGTAACCACACACCCCGTCAGATTTCAATTACAAAACCACGAAATCGAAGGAAAAAATTCTAAGGATCAGTTTAAAGCATATTCTTCCAACTCCTCACTACCCAGAAGTTAGCAATATTTTGGTGCACGGTGTGAGAGAAGTTGAATGTGCTTCGACCAGTGGCTAAACCACCAGTCAACACCCACACACCACAGAGCTTTGAGACTCTCTTATACTGGAGAATTCGAACATACTTGGCACGCTTGTCTGCACCGACGGACCGAATCAACGCGGTTTACTCCCACAATTACGATGAAAATATGCATTTCTACAACACTACACAATTCACATTTGTCTTATCCATAACAAGTTTCATATAATAGCATCCCAATTTACATGTTTCAAGATTTGGAAAAGTATGTTGTTACATGTTGCTTGTCGAGCAAGTAGGCACCAAGCAAGAGATATGAATAGTTGTATGAATAGAATGTGAGTTGTAGAGGATCATTTGGATGGCAAAGTAGGTTACTTACACTAATGAGGGCTTGGATTGAACCTGAGATGGTGGTAATTGTAATAAGTTTTAAATTTTATCATGTGTTGATTTATCAAATTTATCAATATTGTTTTGAGTCACATATTATTATAGGCTACAAATCAAATTTTATTTTTTTCATTGTCTAATTTGGGAGTTGGTTCTTAGTAGCCAAATAAAACTAATATTTAAATATAAAACTTACAAATAATGGAGATAAATATAAGATTAAATGAAGTTTGAAAATTATCCAAATTCATTTTTAAATTGTTTAGTAGTTATTGACAATGATTTAATCAGGAGGACTCTTTATTGTTCAACAAGTCTGCAATAGATGGAGGCTATTCTCCAACATCAAATATGAGATTGTTGAAGTTGTTGAAAACAAGTAAATGAACAAGACCCTTGTTTACTTTCATAAGTTAAATGAGATTCTTTTAAAAGTTGTTGAAAAAATTAGGAAAGTTGAACAACTTTCAAATTTCATAATTTTAAGTAGTAACAAGATTTATTTTAACTTGATGAATCTTTCTATTAGAAGATTTCAATAAAAATGTGTACAAAATTTTTAAATAATTGTGAAAAGATAATTATTATAATATCCAATTTAAAATTATAAATATATAATATTTTAATATTATAAATAAATAGTAATATAATAAATAGATAATTAAATAAATAATTTTTTATTTTTAAAATAAAATTTTATATAAATTTTATAATTAAATTATATATTATAAATATTAATTTAAATAATTTAATAAATAATTTAATAAATAATTTAATAATATATATATTTCACATTTAAGGTGCTATCTTAAATTTGTGACTTGTATGAACAATCTCATGTTTATCTTATTGGCACACTTTTTTATAATATTGTCATCAATCATCATCAACATAGGCCATAAGTTTAATATCAACCACCTCAAAATTTATATTAAAAATATATATTATATAACACTATATAATTAATATTTATCTCATTTTTATTTAATTGATATGCAAAATTATCATCATACTCTATTTGTAGATAAATATTACTAGATTATTATTTATAATAGAATAAGGCTAGAAAAAGAGTCATGCCCTTGCCTAAATACCTATCCAAGCAATGGATGGACAAACAACATCAAAGAGGCTCAATCCTTCTATACATAAATGGTTACACCTTGCATAAATTAAACATGATTTGTAAAGCTAGTTTAAATGGCAAGTAAGATTATCTTTACTAATGAGGATATGGATTCAAACTTGGATGGTGGAAATTGTTATAGGTTTATATTTTATGAAGTGTTAATTTATCCAATTTATTAATATTGTTTTGAAACATAACTTTGTGTGGGTTACTCTTACCTTTGGATTAGCTTTTGTTGGGCATGTGCCTCTCTCATTATGCTTATACTTCTAACTTGAGTAGGCACACTAAAGGTTTTGGACATACTTGAACCTCTAAATATAAACTAATAAATTATCTATTATAAATATTAATCCTAATTATTTTTGAAATAATTTAATAATATTTTATTAGTTGATGTACCAACTTTAATTTTGTAGGATTATTTTTAAATATAAACTAATAGGCTTATTAATGTGTAATTAATTTCACGTTTGTTTTGTTGTACATATATATCTATTTTTTTATTTTTTTTATTTTTTTTATTTTTTTTATTTGATTATATTGCTTATTCCAATCTTTGATATTATTCCATTGTAAAACTCATCCACATTCTAAACTTTTAATATAACTATAATGATAATTTTGAAACTTGTTTTATGATAATAATTTCTAAAAAAAATGGCTTGAAACATTCTAAAAACGAATATTATAACATAAAGTAACACCAAACTCCACAATGTTCTCAGAAAATCAAGAAAGTAGAAAACAATCTTATTCAAATCAAAAATAAAAAATATGTTTATTTATTTATTTATTTATTTATTTATTAAGGAATAGTTTTTGTGCTTGATTAAAACAAAATGTTACCTTTCTTCTTTCTATTCTTTATTATTTTTTTCCAGACATATGTAACATCACCAATAAATTTTAAAATTTAAGTTTACCATTGAAAAAAAGAGATTTTGTTTACATAAGCCGCCATTAAATAAGATGACAACAATTATCTCATTTATGTAATTCAAATTGAAATGTATTAGTGTATTATTCAACTACCGTACCTCTGGACTTTTTTCAATGCATTCAAATAAGTTGTAAAAATGTAAAACAAGTCGAAATATCTATCTCACTCAAAGGATTGCAGTGATATCATACCGGCAAAGATCAATTAAAAGAATTTAAAACTAAAATATCATCTATAAAAAGAATAATACTTACAACAGCGTATGTTTTTAGCTCGCCAAAAAAAATCATACAAAATAAGAATAAAAATAAAACTGCTCTATTTCTCTTTCTGTTTTTTTAAGTGTTGGAAGCAAAAACTCATCCTCAACATGTATCATTCCCGTCACTCATTCCCCTGTCATAGTTTATACACAAACTTGACACCTAGAATACTTTTATTTTTTTGCTAGAGTAATTTCTCTTTAAATGTTTTATGAAACATGTTTATGCTGCATTCGTAAGAAAACAAATGTATTTTACATCCGTACATAAAAACTTTAATATATTCTTGAACAGCAGTCGACATGCCTTACTCTCTATTTTGTTGTATGTATATGTACGCATTCATGTCTAAGTGAATATATTCTACCTGAAATAACCTTACACTGTTGTGTTGTGTTGACAACTTACTGGTCTTCTTAAAAGAACCTTGATTCGAAAAATGAAAGAAATATATGTATATATATATATATATATACATATAAATAGGATACACATTATGTGATAAACAAGCAATTCGAAGTTTTCTAAGCCAAACCAGTTGATAATTGGGTACCAAAGCATGTTCACACCCCATCAACAGCTCAACCAGTTTAACTTATGAACATTTCCCCATAAATAAAATAATCAAGCTTTGATTACTTCCAACTACTAAGGGTTCAAAGTTACTGACATATGTCATTGTGTTCCGAAATCTATTTCTTACTTCTATTCTTTCAACTGATATCAACTATGCTGTATAACACTCATACAGAAAGACTACTGCATTGAGAGCATCAGAAGCACGACAATATGAAACCCAATCGGCACTCAAGAATAGGCAGATGGGTTCATATTTTGCATTAAACCGAATGCTAGATATGCGAAAAGAGCTCCCAAGGCAGAGGTTGCGGATTTCGCGCTGTCGATCGTAAAGACTCAACATGTGAATGTAAGGTTTCTGCAACAATGGCGACTGAAAACAAATCGGGACACAGTAGGAGAAAAACACCGGAGTGGAAAGAAGAGAATCTTTAACTGGGTGAAAACTATATTAATTTAATCTGCAATGGCCTTCAGGTCGATCATGAGTGCAACTCTTGAATCTCGGCTCTCCTCCGAGGTGGACATCGCGTCTTATGTAAATAATTCGAGCGCCTACAGACACTTCCTCTACCGAATGAATCACTGCACACCAGAACGTGAGTGCTTACAAGAATAATCCCTCCATCTAAGACTATGACACGCAAAACTGTGTTTTGAAACACAGACATGCGATGAATTCTCTACGCTTCGGTGCTCCGACCCTGCATTTCACACTGTCTACGCTCACACGACTACATCAAGCTCCTATTCAAAGTAGGCTGAGAATGAGCGCGACTCCGAGGAACGCGATCGAAAACAGCCCTGAAGGATGCAAGTGCATTGCAGAGCTAGATGGAGGACTGGTTAGAGGACCGCCAGCAGGGCCTGGGCCGAAAGATGGAGAGTCTAAACCAGTGGGAGGGAGTCCATCGCCCGAGGGGGATGGCGACACAGATCCCTCAGGAGTAGAAGACACTGGAGGCGATCCAGTGGGAGTCGGGGCATTGGTGGAAGGAGCAGGGACTGAAGCCGAAGGTGGGGAATCCAACATTGGAGGCGGCGATCCAGCAGAAGGTGCAGCAGAGGGAGCTGTGCCCTCCAGCTTGAAGCATCCAATGTAGCAGTAAGATTGGTTAGTAGCGCTGTCGACCAAACGCTTCAGCGTGTAATACCGATACGGTTGCATAGATGATGGGGGATTCACAGTCGCATTCGTCAATGCCTTGCGCAGAACAGTCAAGCACGCAGCTCCAGTATCAGCGGGGAAGATTTCGTTAGCCCACCCATACCAGGAGCAGTCGATCGGAGCTAAAGTAGTGGGGTTTTTAATAACGGGGTCTGGGCCGTATACCGCCGTAGGTGCATCGGGGAAGTTCTCAGGACGGGGGCGTCCATCAATTTGAGATCCAACTACACCTGATACAAAGCAAACAACCATTACAATGGTCAGAATTGCCGCCTTCGACGATGACATCTTGGTCGATTGCCTGATCCTGCTGCTGCTTGACATCTACGGAAGAAATGTCCCAACGGCGCGATAGAGTCGTGGTGGTGCAAAACTCCCACCAGTAACCTCGAGCGTTTCGATCCAAGAGGGGGATTCCTGCAACACCGGCGCTGCTCCAACGGGGGACTGATACAACGACCCTGTTCCTGCGAGCGAGCTAACCTGGTGAAGCCTTTGGCACCCAACTCGTCAACCGAATGCTGAGGGCTACAGCGAACGCAGCCGCGTTAAGAGCACAATGGGCAGATCTAAGAAAGCAACTTTGCGGTAACCAAGAGCGCGGGGGGGGGGGGGGATCCAGTCTGTTCGCAACGTCGGGTTCTACCAACTCCGCGCAGCTGGATGTGGCTCCGGCGCTAACTTTGGCAAATCGGCGCCCTCGAGGGAGCGGGAGCAAATCACCGGCGTCCATTTATGGAATGCGGTGACCAAAAGTGAGGCCATGACGACGCCGAATAAACTAGACATCGCGTAAACGTCGCACTGTTTGCGTTGCTATGCTTTGCGTTGCTTTGCTGTGCTTGGGTTCCGGATCCCACTTCACCTGCATCGCCCTCCCTTCCATATCCGATTCCTCCACGTCGCAATTGCAGTCACGGTGCCCTCGCATCCCCTGCATTTCTGCATCTATCTCCGCTCCCATCGCATCGCTTCCCTGTTGGGCTTGAATCTGTTTACTTTTGCTTCTGCTTGTTTCCGTTTCTGTTTGTTTCTGTTTTTGTGTTTGTTTATATATTTATTTATTTATTTATTTTGTTTTTCTGTGTCTTCCTGTAATTGGCGCTTCCTGCCTTTCGGTTGCAGCCTTGGATGGGTCCCTCCCTCCAACACTCATTTGTTAAGGTTTGCCGTTCTTATTATGCTTTCATATAGCAACCCCCCTTATTTGCGCTACATATGGTACTTTTTTCTTCACATTTGTATTATTTTTTTAGTTTATTTGTTTAGCAACAATCAATTTAATGAAACCTCGCAATCATGCCTTTCAAATTTATATTTTAAGGGCCGAATGTCATTAGATGAATCAATTTTCTGTTCTTTAACATATAACAGTTCACATCTATTTTTATTGATGGTTCAAATTTTTGGCCTGTGGTTTATAATGTATGTAGTATCTGTTAAGAGAGGTTTATCATGTTAGATAATGTATTGCATCATGATTTATTTTAATTGACAAAATGATTGGGTTATTAATAAGTATTTCCTCTATCATAGAACTTATGCAGTCATGATTTCTAAACAAGTATTATAATTATTACATTTGTTGCCTGCTGTCACCAAGTTCTGTATATATTTTACAAACTTGATATCATAATTAGCAAACTTTGAGGGAAAAAAATATAATTCTTTCTTGCAAGGAAAGAATGACAACTACTTCAACTTTTGAATAGGAAGGATTTATTGATAAAGCATATTAAAATCAACTTTAAGTTGTGTTAGAAACTCTAATAATAAATATTGTGCTGAGTGTTCTATTTTGAGAGAACTAATCTTGCATGTCTTATGCTTTAAAAAATTTATACAATTACATAATTATTAAAATAAAAAAAAAATTAAAAAAAAATCAGAATAGGTATTAATAATTTACAAATGTAAATACTATTGAAGAAAATTATAAAAACAAGAACTAAAATCGACTTTGTACGATACCGTGACAAAAAAAATAAAAATATCATTTAACTTTATCATTTAAATTTTATGTGAAAATTACATTCTTTTTTTTAAATTGTATTTATAATAATTCAAAATCATTGAAAAGAAAATTTCTTTATGATACAAATTTATGATCTATTATTATATTAATA
Organism: Physcomitrellopsis africana; assembly: GCA_036785485.1. Classification (NCBI taxonomy): domain Eukaryota; kingdom Viridiplantae; phylum Streptophyta; class Bryopsida; order Funariales; family Funariaceae; genus Physcomitrellopsis; species Physcomitrellopsis africana. Next base: position 192,082 of record JAWRVF010000293.1, on the reverse strand, counting down.
TAATATAATATTAAAAATAAATTAAATATTCGTATTCTGTGCTTGTAATTATATTTTAAAGTAAAAATAATTTTTACATTATATTATTTACTTTAATATATAATTATTTATTATTTGTATTAAATTTACTTTAATATTTAATTACAATGATTTTTTGACTTTTTAAATATACTATCAAAATATTATTTCATATATTTTTTTAAATTAAAAAAATTATATATATATAAATTATATATTATATATATTCACACTCACATACATACTAACATTAAAGTTCCTTGCTTTGCTTTGAGAGTAACATGTTATAGTTAGTCATAAAGGTATAATAAAAATCAACAAAATGTAAACAAATGTATAGATAGATGATTGAATGGATGAACATATATAAAGAAGCACCTCTTATTTTAATTTAGTTTGCTTTAAAATATAAAACATGAATTTTAATATTTTTATATTTTATAATAAATAATATTTTTATTATATATACAATATCTATTATCACATAATAAGGTGTGGTTTATAATAATAAAGTTCCATTGCATAAATTATTTGCTATTTTTTATATCATTATTGAAACTCCAACTTTGAGCTTTAGGCAATGAGCTGGCAATGAATTAATAGAAAGAACATTAAAAAAATCAATTGCGTAGATGTCACCTTTATTATTATTATTATTATTATTATTAAAAATAAAGTTTATAAAAAAATATTGTATTACTTTATTAGAAAATATTTGAAAGATAAGAAGATTCAAATAATTTATATGACCATATTAATAGTAGATAAAATTAAAAAATTTATGACATATTTTTAATTATTTATTCAATTAATAATATTTCTATAAATATTTTTAATTAATTGACATACCAATATATAAAAATTAATTCTATTAAGAATATAAAATTTATTTTTATCCTTATTAGTATAAATAACATCTATTCTTTTACCAATACAAAGCAAATATTGTATAAAGCTTATATTTTCATCTCCTTTAGTATTATTAACTTAGTCCAGTTTTATATTGATTTTAAAGTATATATTTTGTATAGATAGCAATAAATTAGTGAACTTTAAATTTGAATTAATAATTTGAATTCATATTCTATAATAAAGAATCAATAATATCTGAAGGAATTATTTGCCTAATACAAACAATTATCTATTAGATTTCTAATTAATATTTATAGAATCATGTAACAATCTATCTATAGCCTTAAAGGTTGTCTTATTGATCATTGGTGCTTTATTCTAAATAAATATTTTGGTAGCTTTAAGCAATCTTTTTAATCTAAATCTTTTACTAATAAAATAATTTTTTTCATCATTTAAATTAAAAGAAATAATTTTTAAAATTTTTAAAATTTATAATTACTTATAAGTAATAAAGTTGCAATGTCCAAAGAAAAAATTGCTATAATAATTTGCACCTTCTTTTTAAAATATTCTAACAAAAGCTTATAGAAGCATGTTTTATTATATATTATCATATTATGGTTTGGCTACCATGTGAAAATAATGTACATATATATATTTAATATATAATTTACTAAATAACTAAGTGGGAGCCATATCAATGGTTTTTTTTTTTTTTTTTTTTTTTTTTTTTCAAAATATAGTTAGGTTATTATTTTAGAAAGAATTTGTTTAAAAGGGCTACTATTAAGGTTTGTACGACCTCTTTTTTTTTTTTTTTTTTTTTTTTTTTAAATGACTTTTGAAGTTGATTTTATATTAATAATAAATTTCATATATTTTGAATCACCTTTGTTAAACATTGGTGATCCTTAAAATCTTATTTTATTTCTTTTATTTGATATTTAAGATACATACTATGTAAATCTTATGTCACGGACATAAGATTTACTCCAATAAATTACCTAAGTAATATAGACCAATAGAAGTAGGTAAAATAAGTTGATTTGATAATATCTCATAGAGAAGCTTCTTAGAAGCTTCATAGACGCGGAATCACCTTTATATATGTCTATAAGTGATTGGTAGGTTAAAAACTTGATCAACAAGCTAACCACATAGCGCACATGTTGGTAGCTTGTGGAACAAGCTAGCCATGTGTCACACATGTTGGTAGCTTGCGGAATAAGCCAAGTACGTGGCGCACATGTGAGAAACTTGTTGATTCAACTTTTCTCAAGCAAATTCAGTCAAGTATGTCCTCAAACCCTCTTGTTCATGATATCAAGAATAATTCTTCCAAGTCTCATGATTCTTCTAAATTCGAGTTTAAGAACAATCTACTGCATTTCGAAGGATGTCTATATGTTCCAGAAGGAGAAGCACGTTTATATATTCTTCAAGCACATCATGATTTTTCAAGGGCATGACATTTTGGATACAATAAGACTTTGAAACTTATATCAAGAGATTTTTGGTGGCCTCAAATGTGGAAGGTAATCAAAGACTTTATACAATCATGTGATATCTGCTCAAGATCAAAGACTCCTCGTCATCGACCTTTTGGACTTCTTCAGCCATTACCTATTCCAGAACAACCATGGTCTTCTGTTTCTATGGATTTTATCATAGATCTTTCAAGCTCAAGATCTTATGACTCTATATTTGTGATGGTAGATCGATTCACCAAGATGGCACATTTTGTGCCATACACAAAATCTATCATAGATGAAGAAACAACTAAGCTTTTCATTGATAATATCTATCGCTATCATGGATTATCTAAGGATATTATATTGGATAGGGGAACGCAATTTGTGTCAAGATTTTGGAGAATCCTTTTCAAGATCTTAAAAGTGGACATAAAATTATTTTCAACTTTTCATCCTCAAACTGATGGACAAACAGAGCGCGTGAACTAAATCTTGGAGCAATACTTAAGATGTACCATCAACTACCAACAAGATGATTGGATAGCTCTTCTGCCATTGGCAGAATTTGCTTATAATAATACAATCCATTCTTCTATGCAACAAATACTTTTCTTCACCAATTATGGTTATCACCCACGACTTGATGCTTTTGACTTTTCAAAAGTTGATAATCCAACAGCAGAAGATTTAGCAAATCGTTTGTCAGAGCTACATGCAATAATGAAGGTACAATTAAAAGAAGCTCAAAGACGACAATAAACAAATGTAGATGTGTATCGCAAGGAACAACCACAATTCAACGTGGGGGACAAGGTATGGTTACTTCGTTGCAATATCAAGACTACTCGTCCTTGTGATAAGTTGGACTATCGTAGGCTTGGACCTTTTCATATTTCTAAACAAATCAATCTAGTTGCATATCGATTACACCTACTGGAGTCCATGAAGATCCATCCTGTATTTTATATGTCACTACTCGAGCTATACAAGACAATGGATATATAAGGAAGAAGACAAATGCCACCACCTCCTGTAGAGGTGGACAATGATGAAAAATTTGAGGTTGAAGAGATTTTAAATTCAAGGCGGCGCCGAAATCGACTAGAATATCTTGTGCATTGGTGCCAATACGATATTAATGAACGCACATGGGAGCCATCAAAGAATCTAACAAATGCATCAATAAAAATCAATGCATTTCATCGACGACATCCATCAAAATCAAAATAAATATTCAAAAAAATCTTTGCTATAAAGCAAAGCAGGTTCTATGGAGATCTCATCCTATCTTGTATCATTGTTTGTCATTAGATTTGTTTGTACTAAAGAGATGGAGGATCAACAACCAGTGAATTCAGCTCAAGAGCCATCATTTGCTGATTTATCGGATGAGACATTACGACTATCACAACCTTCAAGATGATGGAATAGAAATGAAGACCCTCAAGAACGACATGTCTTTCCTCGGATTGATGGCAAAATACAACGTATTTGGTATCACAACCTTGGAAGAGACTCCCGATGTTTGGTGATACTTTTAGAGGTATGAACTACTCTTGATGGTATTCTTAATATTTTCTTTGAAGGAAGTTATGAAGGCCTCAGCAATGATCAAATAATAGGGTGGTCCTCTTGCCCTGATATGGAACATAATCGATGGCTGAAAGGACCTATCAATTACCTTTAAAGAGAACAAAGATCAGAATATGTGGCAAGCACAATTCGACATATTTTGAACTTCCTCAATATATAATCACCGCTCCTCGTGGAACTCGTTTCTAGAAGGAGGAGTAATGTCACAATCATAAGATTTACTCCAATAAATTATCTAAGTAATATAGACCAATAGAAATAGATAAAATAAGTTGATTTGATAATATCTGATAGAGTAGCTTCCTAAAAGCTTCATAGACACGGAATCACCTTTATACATGTCTGTCACGGACATACTTAAGCCACTACTAGAACTTTCGATAGTCTTTTAGAATCTTCTAGAATCTTCTTCAACCTTCCAAGACCTCCTGTAGACTTTTTAGAGTCTTCTAGAATCTTTCTCAAGCTTCTAAAATATTCTAAGATATTCTTAGAAGGTCCAATAGGACATAAGGCCTCATAGTATAAATAAGAGGCAAGACTGAGAAGCACCTCAGTCTTGCCAACATAAGTCTTGGAGCAATCCAAAGTGTTGCCTTGTTCTTGATATTAATCTAGTTTCTTATTGTTGATCTAGTTCTTATTCTTGTCCATCTAGTTCTTTGTTCTTGAAGTTATTGTGGTTCTAATTTCTTCTCCTTAGTTCTTCCTAACTTGCTAACTTGCGTCCTTGACAGTTTGGCAAGACTGCTTACATAATCATATCAGAGCTTATGTCTCTTGATAGAGAGTGGATTATCCCTCTTCAAGATACTATTGTGTTCTAGAGGAGTGCGGATTACCTCTTTCTAGACTGATATGTTTACTTATTGTAGTTGATTTTTCTTTAGAAAGAATGGATTACCCCTTTTTTAAGTTATATCACTACATTTTAGAGGTTGCGGATTACCATCCTCTAAACTAACTGTCTCAAAGTATTCCTTTTAGTATAGAAAATACTAATGGCTTATCAATTTTTTTTTTTTTCAGATGGAAATAGATCAAGTTAATGGAAGTGCATCCTTACAAATAGAGAATAGAGTGGCAACACTTGCAGATCTTCGAATCCTATTGGATACAATACGAGAAGAAATGACATTCTTCCGCAATCCAAGAAAAGAATCGCAAATGGAGCAAGTATCTGAAGAAACTAAGCGAGAGATTTATAACTTACAACAAGAGATTATTTGATTAAGAGAAGCAAGCGATAAACAAGCTATGCACACAACTTCTCTAAAAGTTCCAAGGCTTGTCATAGAAGAGCCAAAAGCTAATATGCCTGACAAGTTTGATGGAACAAGATCCAACTTTCGAGGGTTTGTACAACAAGTGCGACTTGACTTACGACTATATCCATCTTGTTACCTAGATGGATTCACTCAAGTCGCTTTTGTGGGCACTCTTTTATCAAGAAGTGCTCGATCATGGTTTACGCCATTATTGGAGAAGAATTCTCCAATCCTGTATAACTTAGAAGCTTTTATGGAAAGATTTATTATTGCATTTGGAGACAGTGATCGAGAAAGAGTGGCACAGAGAAAGATCCAAAATCTACGACAAGGGCAACGTTCAGCTGCAATTTATCCCGTAGAATTTCAACATCTTACTGGTGATCTTGATTGGAATGATAAGACTTTTATGACTCGATTTTGTTATGGCCTAAAAGATGATGTAAAGAATTTATTGATCACGATGCCAAGAGTTGAAACCTTAGAGGAACTCATAGCTCAAGCTATTACTTGTGACAATCGCTTATTTGAACTATGACAAGAAAGGCGATCAATTTTCAGCAATATCTATCAAGGTACGACTGCTACATCTTCAAGAGTATTGGAAAAGCCATTAACATATCCTGAACCTATGCAAATTAATACGACTCAATTCAAGCCATTAATATCAGCGGAAAAGACTAGACATTGACAAGAGAATTTATGCCTATATTGTGGAAGATCAAATCATAAGGCACCAAATTGTCCAAATAAGTCTAGAGAATTCAAGGCATGAGGTATAATATCCGAATTAGAAAGGTCGAAAAACGAAGATGTTCAGCCACAGTAGGGACCTTGCGGTTAAACACCCCCAAATCTAAAGTATGAGAAAAAAGTCTCTTTTTACCTCCGGATCCAACATCTTGTTTTATACTTTCTATACATATAAGAACCTTGAAAGAAGAAATTTCTGCTAAAGTCCTTTTAGATACTGGAGCCTCACCATGCTTCATGGATAAGGATTTTGCAACCAAGCACAATCTACTACTTGTAAAGAAGATCCATCCTGCACCAGTTGAAGTCATTGATGGACGAAACCTTACATCAGGAGATGTTGTTGAAGAAATCCAAGCATTAGAAGTAATACTAGGAGATCAAGTATCACAAATTATTTTCAAGATTATTAGATGTCCGACAAATCCTATTGTCATTGGACTTCTTTGGTTTGAGCTACATAATCCTGATATTAATTGGAGTACGCAGAAGATTTTCTCAAGATCCACACATCAAAAGAAGAAACGAGGTACTACTCTATTCCTTAAAGCTAAAGCATTTATGCAAGCAGCAAAAAAAGGAGATGCATTTGCATTGTATGCTATTCCAATGAAGGATCAAACGGAGCAACTAAAGCAGGAAATTCCTAATCAATATCGTGACCTAAAAGACATATTTGAAAAAAAAAAAGCAGACATATTATCCGAACATCATCTTTATGATTATGCAATCGAATTATAAGATAGAGCTCAACCTCTATTTGGTCCCATTTACAATCTATTACAAACGGAGCTTATAGCCTTACGAGAATATATTGATGAAAATTTAGCCAAGAATTTTATTCGACATTCAAAATCGCCTATTGGAGCTCCTATATTATTTGTGAAAAAGAAGGATGGTTTCTTACGTATGTGTGTTGACTATCGCGGTCTGAACAAGGTAACTATAAAAAAATCGCTATCCATTACCATTAATCTCAGGATTATTGGAACAAATAGAACAAGCAAAGATTTTTACAAAGATTGATTTCAGAGGCGCCTACAATCTAGTCAGGATTAAGGAAAGAGATCAATAGAAGACAATATTCCGCACAAGGTATGGACATTTTGAGTACAATGTTATGCCTTTTGGACTTACAAATGCACCTGCAATCTTTCAACATATGATGAAGGATATCTTACGAGAATACTTAGATGACTTTCTAGCCATCTACTTGGATGATATCTTGATCTTTTCTAAGAATGAAGAAGAGCATGAATATCATGTACGGAAGGTATTAAAGAAACTACGAGAAAGTGGATTATATGCCAAATTGGAAAAATGCTCTTTTCACCAACCATTAGTAGAATTTTTGGGATATATTGCTTCAAAAAATGGGATTTCCATGGATCCAAAGAAGATACAAACTGTTATGGAGTGGAAACAACCATCATCAATTAGAGATGTACAATGTTTCTTGGGATTTGTAAATTTCTATAGAATCTTCATTAAAGATTATTCCAAGATTGCGGCTCCATTAACGCGACTTACAAGAAAAGACAAATTTATTTGGCATGATAAGGCTGAAAAAGCATTTAAGAAGCTAAAAGAATCTTTCACCTCTGCTCCTATACTAATCCACGCAGATACAACAAAACCATATATTCTGGAAATGGATGCCTCAGATTTTGTATTGGGATCTATACTCTCTCCAACTGGTGATGATGGTCAATTACATCCAGTAGCATTCTGCTCTCGAAAATTTTCCGCTGTAGAGATTAATTATAAGATCCATGATAAAGAATTATTGGCAATTGTTGATGCCTTTGAAGAATGGCACCATTTGTTGGAAGGAGCTCAACACAAGATCATAGTATATACCAACCACAAAAACTTAGAATATTTTATGAGTGGTCGAGTTCTAAATCATCGACAAGCATGATGAAATATGTCATTATCTTGATTTGATTTTGTAATTATATATTATCCAGGAAAACTTCAAGGAAAACCAGATGCCCTTTCTCAATGATCATATCTTGCACCAAGAATAGGAGACATTGTATTGGATCAACAAAAATCAATCATGTTAAAGCCGTCCAATTTCTAGTTAAAGACATCGGCGATATCTACCTATACAGATACAACTCTCAAGATGGAAATCCAGAAGGCAATGAAGACAGATCCATTTATAAAGAACGTCCAACAACATTTAAAAAATGCACATGTGGAAGAAGACAATAATTTCAAATTAGAAGATGGATTGTTATACTTCAAGAATTTACTATATGTTCCTCCAGGACCTACAAGACTTCAAATCCTTCAAGCTCGACATGACCTTTCAGCAACTGGGCACTTTGGCTTCAATAAGACCTTGGAATTCATATCAAGAGACTATTGGTGGCCTCAAATGTAGAAATTGGTGAAAGAATTCATCCAATCATGCAAAATTTGTGCGTGAACAAAGATTCTAAGACACCAATCATATGGACTTCTGCAACCCCTTCCAGTTCCTAAGGATCTATGGCAATTGTTATCTATGGACTTTATTACAGACCTGTCAATTTTGAATGGAAAAGATTCAATTTTTGTGGTGGTAGATCATCTTACCAAGATGACACACTTTATCCCGTGCAACAAGACTATTTCTAGGGAAGAAACAGCCAAATTTTTTATTGATAATATTTATCGAATATATGGCCTTCTAATTGATATTATTTCAGATCGAGGACGACAATTTGTATCAAACTTTTGGAGAGGATTATTTTGACTTTTAAAGGTCAAGATCAACCTCTCATCTGCTTATCATCTTCAAATTAATGGTCAAATAGAACAAGTGAATCAGATCTTCGAACAATATCTTTGTTGCAGTATAAATTACCAATAAGATGATTGAACGGACTTTCTACCATTGGCTGAGATTGCATACAATAACTCTGAACATTCTTCAACAAAGCAAACTCCATTCTTCTCAAACTATGGATACCACCTTTGAGCATATCCATTCCAAATTGAAGATGTGGAAAGCCCTATTGTAGAGAATCAAGCTACTTATTTAAAAACCATCCATGAAGAATTGAAATTCCAATTACAAATAGCCTAAGATCGATATAGAGACTATGCAGACATTCATTGCAAGAACCAATTAAATTTCAAAGTAAGTGATCATGTCTGGTTACTTCGACAAAATATACAAACAAATCGACAATCACAAAAATTAGACTATCAAAGACTTGGACCTTTTACAATTCTACATCAAGTAAATCCAATAAGTTTTTGTCTTGAACTACCAAGTAGCATGCACATTCATCCAGTCTTTCATATCTCGCTTTTAGAAACCTATTATAAATCAAATATTGCTGGAAGAACTATTCCACCACCGGCTCCAGTTGAAGTCAATCAAAAGATTGAATACAAGGTGGATGAAATATTGGATTCACGTATAAGATATGGACAATTGGAATACTTCATCCATTGGAAGGGCTATGGAATTAGCAAAAGAACATGGAAACCCTCAGATAACCTTAAGAATGCACCTAAGAAGGTTTGCCAATTCCATCAACAATATCCTAAAAAACCTAGATTCAATGGTCATTGAAGATTTCGTGGACAATAACATCTCTTGGCTTCTAAATGACGCTTCCTATCAACAACAAAAGACCAATATAAAAAGGGGAGAGCCATGCCAAGACCTGCACTTGTATTTTCCTAGTATAGAATAGATCTTGCTAGAAGCTTATTAGTTATCATGTCAAATCTTTGAGTTTCAAGGGAATTGCAGGAACAAGAGTCAGAAGACTCTTCTGGTTAGAAAATCATTGCAACTTTCACAATCTGCTAGGTTTGAAGAACATGGACAAGATGAAGAAGGAGTATCCCAACGTCAAGTAAGGCCACACTTGGAATCTTTGGAGATACGGCCTCATCACAAAAATCTTGATTCAAATGCCCGAGCTTTTATAATACTCCTCGAAGTTGAAAGGGTGATTCCAGGTGGACCAAAAATTATATTCGGAGGATGTTTTGAAGGTCGCAACGAAGAACAAATTCTTGGATAGGATGTTGGTCTAACAGAGGTTATATTTGGAGGTCATCGACGCCATCTCAAGGGCCCTGCTGAACCGATAACCAACGTACAAAAGATAGAATATATTGCTTCTCTACTCCGACAAATTCTAAAAATTTTACGCATATGATTTGATTATCAAATTTCTTTGGCTCCTCGTGAAACTCGTCGCCAGAAGAGAAGATGATGTCACAGACATATTTAAGCCACTACTAGAACTTTCGATAGTCTTCAAGAACCTTCTAGAATCTTCTTCAACCTTCCAAGACCTCTCGTAGACTTTTTAGAGTCTTCCAGAATCTTCCTCAAGCTTCTAGAATATTCTAAGATACTCTTAGAAGGTCCAATAGGATATAAGGCTTCATAGTATAAATAAGAGGCAAGACTGAGGAGCACCTCAGTCTTGCCAACACAAGTCTTGGAGCAATCCAGAGTGTTGCCTTGATCTTGATATTAATCTAGTTTCTTATTCTTGATCTAGTTCTTGTTCTTGTCCATCCAATTCTTTGTTCTTGAAATTATTAAGGTTCTGATTTCTTCTCCTTAGTTCTTGCTAACCTACTAACTTGCGTCCTTGACAATGTATATAGGTGATTAGTAGGTTAAAAACTTGGTCAACAAGCTAGCCACATGGCGCACATGTTGGTAGCTTGTGGAACAAGCTAGCCATATGTCACACATGTTCGTAGCTTGTGGAACAAGTCAAGTATGTGGCGCACATGTGGGAAACTTGTCGTGCAAGTTTGGCACGTGTCTTGCAAACTAGACACGTGTATGAGGTCCTATAGAATACTGCCAGTAGCTCTTAATTACATAGTATTTATAGAGATGGATTTAAAAAGAATCTTAGTAAGAGCTTAGTAAGCTAGAATCTTAGTAAGAATCTTAGTAAGCTAGCCACATGGCGCACATAGCCTTCTTCACTCTTATCAACTCCTTTCCTGGTTCTAGTCTAGTTTCAAGAGTCTTCATGTTTCTAATCTTTAGCAATAGCCATTCCAGTTTTTTTTGAATATACATACTTTCTTATTCCCATTTTGTGACTTTTTTTTGATACAGTTTTCATTAGATTATGCATCTTTTTCTAGTTCATGTCCTTCACATCTTATTAGAAAGAGGATTTAAAAAGAATCTTAGTATCAAAAAGAATAGTGAGGCCATCCATGTAGATGAATGGAGATGGATGATAGAAATCTTTATTCCTATTGGCCAAAAGTCATGTCCAATGGACTTCAAGGAGATTATTTGAGATCTTATTAGGGATTAAAGTATCTCTTTCAAGGGCATTTGAGTATTAAATGTTAGGGTCAACAAGTTTAGATTTTTGGATATGATTTTAGTACAAAATTGAGTGATTTGGAGTTTTTATGAAGGAGACATAGGCACTCAAAGTCAAGGTATCAAATTTGTACCTATTGTCAATCTTTGGGATATAACTCATGTATATAGAAAAAAATAAAAGATTGGCAATCAAGATAAGAGAGAACACTTTCTTAGCTATATTTTGCATATATGGCTTAATGAATTCTAAGCTAGAATGAAGGAGATATTGGGAGTTGAAGTCAATACTTGCAATCTAAGGGCAATAAATGATCCATTTAATTAATGGTTGTATTTTGAACTATATCTTAAGCAATTTGACAAGGTTTTAGTTCAAAATTTTTAGAAGTATATATATTCATATTATAAAGATATATACAAAAAATTTGTAGTATTATAATTTTGGATTTTTGAGATATGAAGAAAATAGAACTTACATATCTATAAACTAGGATTTTAAGCACCTGCTAGGATTTTTGAGATATCAAATGATCAAAAGCAAATCTATAGTTGAATATTTTTATAATAAAGCTTAAAGATACAAGCTATACTTTGAAAAAAATTGGCAAAAATTGAATAGTTGAATCAAGAGTTGTTGGAACCTAAAGTTTAAGAAGAAATCAATCCTTTGCGGGTAAATAAGGTATTGAAAGGTTTTGTTATAATTTGAGCATTTTATACAAACTAAAGGGATTTTTGAGAGCCAAGACTTTACGAAAGTATAAAAATAATTATATAGAATTATGATAATATTTTTGATATAAAGATGAGGTTTTGAAAGGAGATTATGGATTTTCTTTGAAGTTATTAAAAATCTAACATACCAACAATTGGTTGGTTATGATTTGGCATAGAAAATGGTATTAAGGATTTTTTAGATGCCATAGAAAAACTTTATATATAAATTTATTTAAATAAAAGAAATTTTTATTATATATTTTTTATAATATATTTTTTAATATTATTTTATTTATTTGGCATTCATATTGAGGACAAATAATTTATTAAAAGTCTTGCCAATAAGTTATAATTAAATCTTTTACAATAAAATATCTAATATATTTTTAGATTAAAAATTATATTATACAACAATATATGATGATATGCTATTTAGATTTATTAATGAAGCTTCATTTTTTTGTCATTTTAATAATTTTAGCAACAATAATTGTATCAAATATATTGCTTTGTTTTTCATTAATTAAATAAATATTAATAAAAATATATCTCATTTATATTGGATCATGTGATGTATAATTTGTAAATAATTGGCTTTTAAGTATACATATTAGATGATTGAAAAACTTATCATTTAATTGAGATAGATTTGAAAAATCATTCAAAAAAATTCTATTGTGTAAAAAATAGGATTAAATGTCTAATCATTCTTTGGTAATCACAAACTAATAATTGAATGCAATTGAGCACATCTATAGGTGTTATTTTTTATATAAAAAATAAAATAAAAAATAGTCATAGTATCAAAATTTATATTTTATAAATTTTTAACATTTAAAATAATTTTAGAATATATATATATATATATATATATATATATATATTTGTACTTAATATTTTTTTGTTGGCCCCATATTATATAACACAAAGATAATTTGTGCCATCTTTTAAAAATCCACATGCAAGTACTACACCATAGAATAAAGGATAGAGCATACTTTTACATCTCTTAAGAGTTTCCAAAGAAGTAGGACCTCAATTATAGAGCAAAAACAAACATAAATAATAACATTGTCTTTGAGAAGGATTACAACCAAACATTTATCAAATTATAGAATCTCTGCAATAATTTCATATATGTTAATATTTTTATTTTTAATAGTAATAATTTAGAAATTTATTATATAACAGATTTTTTGTTACATTCTTATTTATATATGTTATAATGAAATTGAGTGATTGTAGTTTAATTTTTTTTTTTTATTTCTACTTCTAGATTTCTATTAAAATGATAATAAATTGTATATTAATTTAGAAGATAATTTTGTAGTTATTGAATGTTATGACTTCTATCATATAGCTTTAAATTTAAAAATATACTAACAAGTTTTTGGTAATGAAATATATTAAAAATCTAAATTTGACTTATTTTTATTGAAAACTTCTATACTATCTTCTTATACAAGATTTGATACAAAAAAATATTTTTATACTCATCTTTCAAAGATTTTTATAGTACTTACTATAAAATATACTTATTTAAAAATACATTGATGTAGTAGTTAAACATTTGATAAAGAATAAGATAATAAAAAATTATCTATTAGTTGTTTAAATTTTTATTTCCAATTCTATAGTTCTAATGTTTCAATTATAATAATATACATGACTATTGCTATATTTATAAGTCTCTTCTTATAATTCTTTTAGATAATTTTTTTTATATGTCTTATTTTCTATGTATAGGTCATTTGGCTTAAGATGTCTATAAAGTTAATAAAACATGTAATTTTTATTATTGCATAAATTTAAAATTAGTTTTAAAGATTCTTTTTTTTGATGAATAATAATATTATTAAAAAAAATTAATTTATCATCTAAATATAAGATAATCAAAAGAAAAGCATAAAATATATATTTTTTTTTAAATTTTATATATATATATATATATATATATATATAATATTTTATTTAAGAATTTTATGATCTATTAAAAAAGACTCTTAATATTACCAATTATTATTTAGAAGCTAAAGTAACCAAATCATGCTAATTTAGAGGTATTTTGTTTATTAATAATATTTCTAAATTACACGTAAAGATAACAAAAAGATTTGAATTTCCATATATTTGAATTATGTTTGTAGTATCTTTCTAACATTGATATTTATATTTATGACTTCTAATAAAAAAAAAGAAGCAATAGCAATATACCTTTCTTCATGAACCAAAGTTCTATTATTTAGCATATTATCAACTAATTCTTACCACAAATTTGCACAAATAATACTTTAATTTAATTAGAGCTAATAAAGAAAAAAATTACTAATTTTAGCTTATTAATTAATAATATATTGATTAAAAAAAGTCTCCCATTTCAATGAATATTACTATCTTTAAGCTTACAAAAACATTAATAATATGATACATAATCTATTGTACTTACTTGCCAAAAAAATCTTATTTTGGCACTTTCTATCTAGTTTTTTATTTTTTTTATTTTTTTTAAATTATTTTTATAATTAGCTTTTATGATTTCATATCCATCATAGGATACAATGAGATTCTAGCCATATTTTCTATATACAAATATAGTAGGATATATTAAAAGATCATATGCACCATATGATTCATTAATCTTTATAAATAAAGATCTTGTCTTTCAATTTCATCTTTTTTTCTTTCAACATCTTAATACTTGTAATTCCAACCTCTAATATTTTTAAATTTTTTGTTCTTGCACATCTATACTCTTTCCACTTATTGATTTATTTATAAATTATTTGAATTTAAAAATATTTTAATATAAAATATTGATAATATTGATAGAAAGCTTATGATAGAATTGCAAGGAAATTAATAATATACTAAATGAAATATGAGGTCTATAGTTTTTATAAATATATTAGAATCAATTAGTAGAATTGATTCAAAATAATTTATAAGAGGAATATTTTTTCAAGAAGGCATAATAAGGATTGTATTGTTAAATTATTTGAGAATTCAAGTGTTGATTTTGCAAAAAAGGCGTGAGTGTTTAGGACTTTGAGGCAAGATCAAAGGTTGGAATAATTAAAAAAGATCTTAGCAATGTGATGGGCACAAAGATTTTTTAGATCAATATAAAATAATCAGATTATAAATGTCTTAAAATATAGTCTTTTTCTTGCTTTGCCTTTAGTTCCTAAAAAAAACTAGCTCAAACACTAATTAGAGCTGTGATTCTAATGTACTAGAACTTTTTGTAAAAACACTGTACTTAACTAATGATTTAAATAATTATGTGAATGGCTAAATATATAAATGATACATGGAGTAGTGAAAAATCATAATTATGTTATTTACACAAAGTTATATAAAAGAGAATCTATGCTATTACCATTGTCATGAGATATGTGGCACAATAATAGCTTATGTGGTTTCTAAGGTACTAAATTTAAGTTCAAATTGCATTGGTGTTTAACTTGGAGCCAAGAAAAAGTACTAAGCTCTTTGTGACGGTGGTAGATACATTAAGGCTCCAATTATTGAAAATAAATTATTGTAATAGAAATAAACTAATTGATATGAATTTCTACACTCTACCTTTTTAAGCATGTTAAGCAAAGATGTAGTTTTTAATTAAAGATTTGAACTTTTATTAAATAAGTAAATAAATTGGTGGTTTAATAAATATATAAATCAATGTATTTATATTCTTTAATTAAGTAAACAAGCATTTTTTTAATACATGATATAAATATAATGGTGTTTTTCTTAGAACCTAAAATCATTGGTTATGTGTTTTTTTAATAAATAGAATTTTGAATCCAAACAGTATGTAAAAAAATAATATTTTTTTGTATATAAATAACTATATTTTTATATAAAAATAACTATATTTTTGTTATTTTAATTATCAAATAAATAAAAAATTAAGAATGATATTTTTACATTTTTAAATATTTTTTTCAAATTAATAATTTCATTAAATTGTACTATCACTTTATTAATTTAAAATTTTGATATTTATAAATTTAGAATTTAAATATTAGAATTGTAAATTTATTTTTTCATACATTATAATTTCACTAAAATTATGAAAAATACACCATGTAAATTACATCATTTTATTTTGTTTTATTTCCAAAAAAAACACATGTATATTTTTCATTCAAATATGTGTATAGACATCCTCCTTTTTCATTGTTTTATTTGTAATCATTTCAAGAAGTATGATATATTTCACAAAGTTGTTGGACTTCTACCAGATCAACTTCATTAGAAAATTCCAACCAATAAAATAGTGTAACAATGCGTTGTTTATCTTTTGATTGCAGAACCATCAAGGCAAGCAAAAAACGCTTAACTTTTGTTAAACCACGAAGCACCACAATAGCACCCTATTGAAATATAGAGGAAGAATCAACATTTACATTTTATCTTATTTTATTTTATTTTTTCATTCATTGCATTATATATATATTTATTTTACATAGAGAATGAGAATTCTTACAATAGTACAGTAGTAAGAAATGTTATTGCCTCTTTATGTGTCTATGATCTCACTTACCAATGGGTCATTGGGCATAAATCCTTTTTGAAGTATGTGAATGAAACATTGTAAAATACTTCCACTAAATGATTCCTTAAACAGTGTTGGATATGTTTGAACGTCAATTGAATTTACATAATCTCGTGCTAAAGAATGTTTCTCTTTTAAAGAATTGCATGTTCTTTCAAATTCCAAAGCTGTGGTTGGTTTTTGAAGTGCCCTGATTTTTGCAAACTTCAAATTTTTGTACCCATTTGAAGTTGGAATGTCATTGTAGTGGCCATCCTCTTTTTTTTCAATTCTGTTAATTTTAATAAATTCTTCATTCTTCTTGTATGAAGCATTGGTTGAATTATGGCCAATGTTTGGAATGATATTTTCTTCTTGTAAACTAGAAATTTTGTTCTCATTTTTATATACGGTTGTTTTAACAGGTTTCATTAAAAACCCATCATCTTCACAAGAATCAGATGTTGGAATCAAGGGTTGTTTTGTCAAAATTGACATTTTTGCATTCATGCTAGCTTTTAGCTGTATTTCTTGCTTGATCAATTCAATATCTCTGTTGAGTTTCTTATTATCTTGTGAAAATGTTGCCACAATCTACATCATGTGAATTGTGTTGCTTAAATTATTTTCTAACACATGGTATTCTTCATTGGGTTAAATACTGTGTGGTTTTTTACTTTAAAGAGTAAAAGTATGCATTTTTTTTCATGTCATTCAATTTCATCTAAAACAAAATATATCCATGAAATAATGTAAATAATGAATATAAATGTAATGGGAGAAAAAAATAATTATATATTTTTTCAATTGATATTTTTAAAAAAATTTATATTGTATATTACTTCATAATCTCTCAATGAATTTTCAAGATCACCAAGCTTGTGTGAAGCTACAGCTCGTCTATGAAAAGCTTTCATGTATCCAGGGGCATGTTGGATGGCAAGTGTACTATCTGCCAAAGCTTTTCTATACTCATGCAACTGTATTGTCATAATATCATAGAAACATTAATAAAAGAGTCTTTATTAACTCTAAAAATAAAAATAAATCATGAGCTATTACTTTTAAGAGGTAATAGATTAGCAAATATAGAATTGAAAAACTAAATTGCTCCCAATGAATTTAATTAAGTACAAATGATGGAGTTTGATGATTTTGTACATTAATATAGCAAAGAGCTCGATTGGAAAGAACTATTGCACTTGTAGGAACATATTCAAGACTTTGAGTGTAGCATTCAATGGCCAAAGTATATTGGCCTTTTGAAAAACATGCATTTCCTTTATCTTTCTCAGTTTGTGCTCTCTTCTCAAGCTTACTTTCAATTTCAGGTTTCAAAACATTTGAACCATTGGTACTATTAGGTTTTGTTGCTTGTCTTGATATTGAATCAGCTGAAAAATTCTCAACATCATGGTTTGGGTTGATTCCCTCTGTTCTCATCATGTTACACTCTTTTTCATTTAATTGATTTGAAGGTAAATTTGATGTATGGTTATTCTTATTCATACAATCTTTATCTTCAATTCTTTCTTGAACATTTGCATGAGATTTTTCATTATCATCTGAACTGCAAACTTGAGGTGACATATTCACACTAGTTTCTAAAAATACTTCATCTTTAATTTCTTCAATAATCATGGGACCAAGGCGCTTAGGAATGTACTCAGATTCCATAGATGTAAGTTGCTTGATTATTTCTTTGTCATTTGGAGTGAATTTCAACACTTCCTGTAATTTTGCTAAAAATAAAAATAATTGATTACCCAGCTTAAATTTAAAAAATTGAACACATTATATATATATATATATATATATATATACATACATACATGTGTGTGTGTGTAATGTAACTCATTATTGTCTACAAAACAATGGTTCAATCACCTTAAAATCCATTTTTGCACCTTGTGTGTTGCCAAGTGCACGGCGAGCCATTCCTCGCCGATAATAAGCTTTATAAAATTTGCAATCTAAGGAAATAGCATGAGAAGCATCTTCTTCTGCTCTCTTGAATTGTTTTAACTTGATTTGGGCCATTGATCTATTAGAATATGTAGCTGCACTGCAAAATGTAATAGACTGTAAGCATTTACTGTGTTGTACAACAAAAACCACCATAGTTGGTCTCTACTGATGCAATGTTTGTATTAATTAAACTTTTGAAATAATACAACAAACACATTAAGTATTAGGTTTCCATACAAATCTTACAGAAAATTTTAAAATTTATTATTATTTGTTATTACTGAAGTTCAAATTTAAGATAAATTATGACACCTTTTCTGGTAACTCAGACTAGTTGTATAGGTTTTTACAGCTTCATTGTATTTCTTTTCTGAAAATAATTCATTGCCACTTAGTCTCCATTCTTTAGCCAATGCATCATTAGATGCTTTTGAATTAAAATTGCTCATTGCTTTTGGGGTTGATCCATGGCCTTTGCTCTCAATACCAATTTGGTCACAAACATTGGATTGTTGGGTTTCAATCACTTCAATTGTTTTTGAAGGCACTTCAACATTACTTTGATCCAAGCTTCTCTTAAGTTCATTGTTGGGAGTTATATCTATCTCTTTCTCTTGAAGTTTAATCAAAGAATCTACTTGAATTTCTATATTTTTTTGTGTAAATTTTTGAATTTCAATATTGGTTGTATCTGGTTGAGCAACATTTTCATCATCTATTAATATGGATATTGGCTTATTTTTGGAGGATTGCAAATTTGTCAATTGAGCATTGTACTTGTGAGGTTTACTTGGCCAACTTGAGTTTCTTTCTTGTTGTTTATTTTGTTCACTAAAGTTTGATGTGACTTCACACTTAGTCTTGCAAGCATTGATATTACTTATGCTATTGCTTTTATTAACAAGATCACAAACCTCATGGTTGGTTTCACTTTCTAACAAGTGTAGATTATTATTGTTATTGTTATTTATTTTAACTTTATCTTTGTCTTCATAGTTAGTTTTTGTTTCCTCAGCTTTAAAGCTTTCTTGTTTGTTTTGATTTATGACATTGCTTTTTGAAGACTGAAGGTTGTTGTCCACTATAAGATTTTCTTCAATTTCTACTTCATCAACTTCTTCAATTATCATTTGAATACGATTGTTTGATGATGGACAAGAAGTAGATACCCTTTCAAATGAGGCCATTTCTTCTTTTTCTTTGAGAGAATCTAATTCGTTTTTCTTTTGTCTTTCAGCTTGGATATCCTTTTCTCTTTTTTCTTCAACTTTTTTTAATAAATTCTTGGCTCGTTGTATTAATGTTTGAATTTCATGATTATTAGAATCTAATTCAGATGCTTTCTGTAAGTCTGCAAGATATTGACTTGTTACTGAAAATACATCACCTTAGACTTGTTTCATTTAATACATAAAATTTATTTTGGATTTCTATGAAAAAAATTGATACCAAAATCAAGGTTAAAGATTGATCAAGTTTCCTCAATTTACATTTTTACAGAACTATCATGCCATTTTCATTAAATTTTACCCCTCATAGATTCTTCAGCATTATCCATTTCCAAATTTGCTAGTCCTCGCCGCATATAACCCTGCAAATATTTTTATTTCATATTGTATTACTAACTAATTTTTTTATCAAAATCATTTAAAAGAACATGTGTATCTACATCCACTCAAAAAGAACAATCTAAAATTTTTAGTGATTTACATAAGAAATTGCATTATAAGTAAATAGAATGAAATTAACATGTTATTCATTAAATAATACATATTTTTTTGTTTATGTTTTCTATAACTGATTGGATTGAATTCTTTATGTATACAATACAAAATTACTCACAATGACATTATGAATGTCACATGATTTTGAATTTGGAACTCCATGGGCTTACTTTCATATAATTTCCATCAATACTTATAGCTGTATTACAATCTTTAAGTGCATCTTCCCATCTTTTCAACTGATGCATAATATTTCACCATGCCAAAAAGTATTAATCTATGGTTTTGAGGCCTCTTTTTTTTATAAAATGTATAAATTAGACAATTCAAAAAATAACAATTTATAAAATTCCAACTGAATACTTAAATTCTTTTCTTACTTTTTTTTTAATTTTTTAATTTTTACATTATTCCCTGTGATTTAAATATTCTACATGGACTTCTTTCAATTACAATAATAGTAAACAAGTGAAGTTTCAATTCTTTTACTTTGATGTTGGTTGCAGCCCGATTTCCATATGCTAAAGCTGAATTTGGGTATAGTTCAATTGCCATGCTGTAGGCATCAATGCTTGCACTATATTCTTTGGCCTAAAATTTAAATTTTAATCATAAAACTAATGTTAGATGTAAAATATCATGTAGTATTTTGAACACATATTGTAATTTACTAATTTTTATTCATTTTGTACTAATTGATAATACAAACCTTTTTGTTATGTTGTACTTTGATTTTATTCGATGCAATTACAATTACAATTTGAAATTTGAATATCTTTAGGAAAATGATATTGAATTTGTTATTAGTATTATTGTTGTTGTTATTACTACTACTATGATGATGATTATGTAAAGAAAAAGAATAATGGAAATAGCTCTTGGGTAAATTAACTTCAAAACCTTGAAAAGATCATTTCCCTTTTCACGTTCTCTTTCAGCAAACCATTTTCTTTCTACCATTGACTTGGATTTGCCAATACTCAACAACCTGTATTATTCCAATATCAAATATCTTTAACTTTATGTCTTATTCTTATAACAAACAATTTAACCATGATGAATATATATATATATATATATATATATATATAATAAAAACCCAAATATCTTTAATAAAATATTTTATGTCAATAATTGAGTTATGATTAGAGTGTCTTCTTTTATTATTATATTACTTTTTTAAAAAAGAATTATAAATTAAATTATTGGGTACATGTTTTAGACAAGTATAATGATTTATAAAGCATCAAAATTATTGTGTTCAAAGAGAAATACAATCATAGTATTTTAATGTATATTTATTACTTGGAAAATTGTAATTAATATGATACATTTAATAACTATTAGTATGCACCATTAAAATCTGTACCTTTCTTGTGAACTTTGTTTTTTTTCTATTTTCTTTCTATCATTTCCATCAATTATGTTTTCTTTTCCTTCTTTTTCATTGTGTACAGTGTTTTCCTCAAGTTCTATTTCCTGCTTGCAATACAAGGTCTATTAAAAATTATAATGCTTAGAAAAAAACAAGGTCTTTTCCCTTAAAATATATATTTTTTATTTTTTGTTTGACTTATTCAAGTAAATTAAAACAGAGTAAGAATGTTTAACAACCTTTATAGCATTTGAAGCATATTTGTCCCATCCTTCATAATAATTGCGTCCACTACGGATATCTTTTTTCTTACAAACTTTGGCTTCAATGACATCTTCTTTAATTGAGTTGTTAACTACCAATGGTCTTTTATTAATTTTCTGAGACAAACCTTTAACATTTGTACTAGAATTCTCTGCACAAAATTTATCCTGAAATTGGTATTTTGTATTCAAAATACATCAAGGAAATTAACTATTTTTTAAGGGAAATAATATATATATATATATATATATATATATAACTGTTTTCGAATTTTTGCATAATAATTGCATGAGAATAATATTAAGCATGCAAATACTTATTGAGGCATATTATTTTTACAAACTTGAATACTCTAAACCAAACAACAATTGTGAGTGTTGCAAACATAAACATTCAATGTTTTGTTATTAATATCTCTTTTATTTAAATGTTTGTATGTATAGATATATAAATATGATTTTAAATTTTTATTACAAATATATATATATATATATATATATATACCATTTTTACAAACATCTTTGCATTCATGAGGAGATGAATGCATCTCAAGTAGAATACTATCATCATTTTTCATATTTTCCTGCATTATCCATACATTTTGATTTACTTTTCTAGTTAAATTTGAATTTCTGCACATTGTGAGAAAATTCTAAAAACTATATTTATATTTAACATAATGAAATCATTCACAAAAAATACATATATATCATCAATGTTGACTGGGTTTTGAACATATTGATTTCAATCCAAGTTTGATTAAAATGAACCTGCCAGCCATCTAAATTCTTTAGAAATTCGTCAGATTCAGCAATGTCACCAAGTCTACCAATTCCCATAATCAAATTTCATGCATAAACGTGTTAAATTATCATTTCAAAAAGGAATATTTATTTATATATTTTAATATATTTTTTATATTATATATATTCAAATGAACTAAATGAAATATGTAATATTTTAGTGATAAATTTGATATATATATATATATATATATACACACACACACACACACACACAGTCATACTTACTGAGAATTGATTTCATCTGGAAAGAAGTCTTTGCCTCCAAGTTCAATTATTCTTCTTTTTGCTAATGCTGAAACTTGAGTGAATTCCTCTTCCCTGTTTTCACACATACATTTTCAGAGTTCATAAATCTTGTTCAGAGCATTTGATGTTGTAATATTAATAACATTAGCCTCCACATCAGAATTATTATGGTTACAAAATAAATTTAAAATGTAGATTAAGTCTCATTTATTTAGCCATATTTTTTTAACAATATTGCAGGTTTGATCAATGGCCAAAATTCATTTTAATTAATTGATTAAATAATTAGTTATTAATTATTGAAATTGATTTATCATGCAAATTTATATAATTATGTATTGAAAAACCTCATGTACTGCTCCAAACGTAGTAGCTTTTTAATGTCTGTGATGCTCATGACCTTGTCATGCCTGCACCAACATACCATCTTTACATTTTTGCATACACAAAATTATATATATATATATATATATATATGGGGGGGGGATGTATGGAAGTAAAATTTGAACTTGATTTATGTTATAAAAAATACAAAAAAAAGAGAGAGATGAAGCTCATGTCTAATACATTATTAAATGATATTTTTCATGATATCAATGAAACAAAATATAGCTAAAAAGGGGTTCCCAAGAGAGGACAGAGCATAGTTTTTAAAAAATAGCAGTACGTGATAGAATTGAATTCTTCAAGTTCTGCTTCTGGGAGATCTCTCCCTATCCCCATTTTGGGACGATAAGTATACAATGCCATGCTCTCTCCGTCAATATATTCTATCAATCCTTTCTCTTTGTTCAAGATATTTCAATTCAAACCCCCACTGTATCAATCCACAAAACCCTTTAATCACACCTTTTTGAGATTTTTTTTTAAAAAATCAACAAAAAATACCTAATAGAAATGATATCAAAATCACCAACAAAACTCCTCTTCCCAAATCCTCCTCAAAACAAGAATGAAACAAAAATTAGGTCGCAAAACGAAGGCTACAATTCACACAGTGGATGAACGAGAATGTTCCGCGGATGACGATGATATTCATACATCCATTCTACGGCGTTACAGAGGCGGAAGGTGTGGGAGGAGGCGTCCAAAACTGTGCAGGTCATGAATTCGAGCAGTTGTGAGAGCGTGTTGAAGCACAGATTTGGTTGCAACGCAGCGCAATCTCGTCGACAAACTCCACACGAGTGAGTAGCGATGGAGTTCGGTGAGTTTCGGTGTGAAGAGTGGTTGCGCCGTTTGTGGTTTTGAAAGCATTGGCTGTGATGGTGGGAAGTGTGGAGGAGTCTTTCATCAACCAGAGCAGCATTGAGGGCAGTGAACGGATTGCATGAATCGAAGGGGGGCGGGGAGGTGAATTAGAATCGCCAGTTGAAGGTCTCCTTGGGCAAGTTCTCTGGAATTTTTCATCGCAATGTGTTGCAATCTTCCTTTTTTTTTAACTTCATGTTGTGTCATTGTGGTGGTAAAATTCTCGATGGTTGGATGGCGGTAGGAACGACGCAGCGAGTGTTGAATGTGCTCTGCTGCTAATTTGTTGAATGGTCAATCTCGTGGCACGTGTATTTTGAAAACTTGCAGAGGGTTTGAACAATTTCCATGGCGGGGTAACGGAGGTTGGAGAGAGCGTTCGAGAAGAAATTTCGCCAAGTGTTCTGAATTCGGGTCATGTTCTGTGATGACTCCTCTGAGATGTGGCGAAGACTAGTGGCTTTGTGACATCCTCCTTCAACGGTAGGTTTGGTGGAGAATTTGTCTTCTTAGTGTTCATGTACACTTTGAGGCATTGCAATGGCATGCTTGACGATCGTGAGGATGAGAAGCAGAGCAAGTTGTCCAAATGTGGATGTAGTGAACAAACCGAAATTACAACTGTTCTCACAAAACTCGAGAAACAATGTGGAAGCTGCTTGGAGAAGTATAATTCGCTATTTGTTATCCATAGAAGGGATTGAAAGGGCAACCAATGAATAGCATATAGTAGATCAAGTGGATTGAGTAGCAGCTCGCTGACATGGCAAATGAAAATACATATGATTGTGTGCGTGATTTCGGGTAAAGTTGATGTGGGGGAGGAGGCGAGTTTGGGTCGTTGCTGACGCATCCGATAATAGCTGCTGACATTACTATGATAGAATGGATGCCCTTGATAATACCCTTCCAAAGCATCTCCAGAACTCCATCCAACGAGGATGGATCCCTGAGAATGCTTCCAAATCCATTAGCAACATAGACATGGCAAGCACAGATCCCACTGCTCTAGAGAAGTTTCAGTGAGACGCTGATGTGCATGAATTTGCGATTCCTTTTTGCACTCAGATAGTAACTAAGTACCTGGTGAGATTCCTGCATTGCACAGTACAATCTAACTATGGATCGCTATTTCAAAACCGCCTGCAACCACTGTTGATTACTAACCACAACGACCTGAAACCCCCGACGTCTGGAGTTTGCTACGTTCAAACCATGATTTCCAGCACAAGGGAGGAGGCCTGTTTGGACCAGGACTTGCTGGAAAGGCACCTTGAAGGTCATTGATCAAGCACCACCGGGGAACAAGAAGAAATCACAACAGATTCAAGGTAAAGATACGATATCATGTATATGGTACCTCGAGTGTGAACAATTTCCCAAAAATTACCCAGTTTGAACGAGTTGATAGGCATAGAACTTCGATTTTTAAAAAGAATACATCGAATAATTCCAACGCTATCTACTAGTCAATGGAAGGCATCGAAGGAGTGAACTCTGGAAGTCCACAAGCCGAGCAGCTTTGGTTACTGGAAGTCAATTAAACGGTTCTCTTCGAATGAGAATGAAGCACAGAGGGGGCCAATCAGGGAAACAATGCATCTCAACTCATCGCCAAGCTACTACAAGACTACAAACCCGTTTGTCTCTGCGCAACGTTGACAAATCCTGAAACCGCACATGCCACCACTTTACAGCGACGCTTCATAATTCAAAATTCCAAATGTGCAATTTGCACAACTCACAGAGGAGCATCTCTAACACCGCGGGCAGACAGTCCAAATATGGATCCGTTGACTGTGTCTCCAGAATCTCATAGAAGCGATTCTGGAAGCCCTTGCACTGTAGCACCATGGGAGTCTGCCAGAAACTTGGGATCTCTGTTCCAACGGAACGCTGGGGGGTCATAATTCCTCCTTTTAATACTCCTCATCGTCCTCTTGCAGAATCGTTTTTATTTTTTTGCATGGACCCAACCCACTGGTGATGATGAAGCAGCCCATCCACCGACACGGAAACTCATCGACGAGGAGTCTCTCTCTCTCTCTTCAAGATATAACATGCCGTGATGCGACTGATTCCAAGCTTCACAAACCTCAACGAGCATCACAGGTTGCTGTCGGTTAGAACTCTTCCTCTTCTTCTTCTTCTTCTCCTTCGTCCCCTTGTCTCAGCCTGCTGAGTCATGTGCCGAACTTGCTTTGCTGTGCATTGTTCTGTGTGTCGGCCCTATGGGTGGTTGGATGGGAGCCAGTTTTGCAGCGGCGTTGCGGTGCATGGATCTGGGACTCTTTTGGATGGCACCGCATGGCTGCAGGAGGAGGAAAATAAATAACAAAATATATATATTTACAACCACCTTTCCATGTGACTAACAGCCTCCAGTTCCAGGGTTTGATTCTGCCCACACTTGCATCCAAAAGTGGGCCCACTCAAGTTGTGATGGAAAATCCAGATTCCTGCTTTTTGCTAGCCAACGAACGATCAAATCCTTATATTAGAAGTTGGATTCTTATTTTGCAGAAAAATATTATTAAAAAAACAGTCCAATTCTGGTCTTCTAGTTCGTCTAAGTTGACATGTAGAGGGCGAAAAATTTGCTAGCCCACTTGAAATTTGTTGCAGTTCAGAAGAGTGAATAGGCTGCAGTGGAGTTCAGGCAAGAAAGAAGTGATAATACAGGAAAAGAAAAGAAGGAGAAAATAGAGGGATGAATGGGATCTTTGGTTGATATGCATGTGCGTGTATGTGTATTTTTGTATTACACAGAAATATCCAATGTGGATGATACTCTTTGTTTTGATTTCAAAATCATCATTCATAATTTTGGGTGATCACATTGATAACAATATCATGGTTATGTTTGTCATGTTTTAGATTTTTTTTTTTTTAATTTCTCTCTCTCTCTCTCTCTCTTTTTGTGACAGAACTATTTATGAAATGGTATCATCCATTTTTATATATATATATACAAATTTTGTTTGATGTGTTGAGTCAAATGCAACTTCCATGTAAAAGTAGCCACGACCAATCCTAAACTTGCACGGTCAACATCAATGTCATTTTTGACTTTGCAAAGTGGACTGATCTATTTGAATGAGGGTTGGAATGTTGTATTCTCTCCCTGTTCTTTTTTTCCTGTAAAAAAGCACCAAATGAGCAACATTTGCAGTGAAAATCCATGGAGAGCATATGAGCTGGTGCTAATGGACTCTTGGGTTGAAGAATAGAATGTGACAGCCTGTCTGAAAAGCAAAACAGAACGGTAGGGTCCAGAAGAGACAGTTCTTGTATAATTCAGTGCTTGCTTGCACTTGGTGTGTGGCTCTCTTCCACACCAGTAAGGAATGCAATTTGGCTGATTTATTTACAAATATGTAACTTTATCTAGATCCATTGATAAACTTTTTTTCACAATGCTGCAATCAAGTTATTGTATTTTAGGTTGGTTGGATGCACACTTATCCAATTTGATGTATAATCCAACATCTTGGAGAATGTTTTTGACAAAAATGTATGTACATTTTTATGTTTTAGAGGATTTTTTAAATACCTAAGGATATCAACTAGTATGATGAAAACAACAACAACAACTAGAATGATAATAAACTTATTAAAGAAGTTACAAACAAAGTCATTTATCAGACATTAATAAAAAGGAAATGCAATTGTAAATTTGAAAAGCATGAAGCATCTACAATTTTTTTCAAAATATCACCTTCAATTTGTCTCTTGTTTCGTGAGCATTAAATTGTAGGTTCTACAAAGATCTAATTTGGTATAAATATTGATTACATGAAGATAGTAAAAATAAATAAATTAATTATTAATATTTTTAATAGAAAAAATCAAAACAAATTTCTAAAAATTAATCTCTATTTCTTTATAAAATTTAATAAAATAAAAAAATAATACTTTCAAATGATAAATCAGGTTTTTTTTTTTATATAATTAAATATATTTACTTTTTATCATTGCAAATCAATTTTACAATATCTTGGAAGGTATTATGCAATATCTATATAAAAACCAATTTTACAATCATAAACTAGTACTTGATAAATGTATTTTATTTGAAAAATATGTCTTTAAATTCTTTGTATGCTTCTTAAAGCAATTTGACATATGTTTAGTTTTACAAATGGATATTTTGTATTTTACAAAAAAATAAACAGCAGTGAAAGATAACAATAACATTTGCAGTGAAAGATAACAATAACGATAACAAGAACGATAACAATAACATCATGGAAACTTAAATTCACTTACAAATTAAAGCTTTAAAAGATAAAAGTAAAAATAAAAAAGTAAAATAACTAAGTGAGGTTGATATTAAATTATATTCATTTTAAAATATTACTTTTAAGAAGATTGTTCTACACATGATATTATCTAAGTCAAGGAATTTTTATCTACCAATTTCACATGTATCTCATTAGGCTTTTGAAGATAGTGGAAATATTATAGATTTTAAAAATATGTACAATTAATATATATATAATGAAAAGTGAAAACTTACATAATTAAATTAATATACTTTTTAGGTCTTTTATATGTTATTGAAATAATATTACAACAATCATAACAAAAAAATATTGTAAGACTTTTTCTAAATTTGTAGCATTCTAATTGCAAAGTTTTTACTATACTTGGTATCCTATCATTTTTACCTTATTATTTCATATTTATCCTGCTATGATCTAAAATCTCGATTTTTATTAATAGTTTTTTAGATCCATTTTTCTTTATGGTCATTCCAAATGCTAAAATAAACCTCTTGTCAATTCTTGTTTTATTTACTGTAACAACTTCAATCAATTTATGCATCACAAATTCTAAATTGTGTCCTTTAAATGATTGTTATTACCATCTAGTTGTTACCAACTAATGGAAATGTTAAAACAAATTTGCATCTTCTTCCATGTATAAATAACAATAATAACAACTAAACTTATCTAACTTGTAAAATATATTTTAAAAAATTATCATTTTATAATTAAAATTTAAAAAATATCAAAAGTTGATATATTAAAAATAGGCCTAATAAAATTTTAATTTCCAAAATAGTCCTTGAGATGGGATTGTGGAGTCTTTGTGACATGTGAATGTATTGCATTTTAAGAATTTTGTGTACATTGATGTTCTTGAGATTTTAACAAGACTAACATGTACAATATCAAAAGTTGATTCTATATTTATCTCTTTAAAAAAATCTATTTCATTTTTCAATCCCATAATTTGTTTACTTTTTCTTCTCATTCTTATGCAGAATTTTTGATGTAGAAAAAACACAAATGAAGGAAAATAAGAAGGTCTGCAATTAAAATCCTAATTTTCTAGTTTTATTATATTCACAAAAGAAATTAGCATCAATAATAATAGGGAAAATATGGAAAATAGGTCTAACAAATCTCATCACAAGAAATATTTTGGAAATTAAAAATTGGTTGAGCTTATTTTTTATATAACAGCATTTATAGATCTATTTTTGATATCTTTCCTAAATACTTATATATTTCAATTGCATACATAAATATAACTGTGTGTGTGTGTGTGTGTGTGTATATATATATATATATATATATATACAATTGGACCTATTGCAGGAGATTATGAAAAAGAATATGCATTGGTGCAATAGCAGTAGAATACTTCAAATTAACAAGTAGTTATCATGACATTTTCCACGCAAGTCCCATATCTGGATGGGAGGCCTTAAAGTCAATGGCCACGCCTCTGTCACCACCACAGAAAAGGATGAATGCAGGTGCGCATGGATGAATGTGCGTACGGACGGACGGAGGAACGGACGAAGAAGGGAATGGACGATTCTAGGACAGCCCAAGTACATTCACAAGTACCACCACCCGCGTACTTCGGCCGGCCTTTTTCCCTCACTGTTCCCATGCTTCGCTCTAATGTGCGAGGAGCTTTAAGGACGCGTTCCCATATCGGGCACGCTCCATCGCATTTTGTGCGGTCGGTTAAATAGTGTGACACCTGGAGGCGGGACCACTCGCGTGCCAGCCTGGCGATGGGGGTGTGCTCCTATTGGGAGCTGCCAGCATGGCTTCGTCGGAGTGGGGCCAGCCATGCCTCCTATCAGGCATAAGGAATCAAATTTTGTAGGGCACAATTTTTTCTGCTTGGGAGAATGGGAAAGAGCTGCGATATTATTGCTGTCGTGGAAATCCCACATCCTTTAAATGCCCATGTGGCCCATGTTATGTTAATTGTTGGTTTTTTTTGACATATTAGTTCTGGTACCTAATATTTGTTGTGCCATCCAAGGCTTGTCCCATTGTTTCAAAAGCATTGTCTTTTGTCTTGGATGTTTGCATATTTTCTTTTGCAAGAACTTCTAGCAAAGCCTTCCATAATCTATAAGACCTTGCTAGATTATTGATCTAGTATGGAGATCACTCCATCTTCCAATTCACATACAAACTTATTTTTTTGAATCCAAATCATTCATAAGTATAGTCCTTAAAGTGACGACTTAATTTTTTGAAAATGTTTGAATTTGGGAGGAATTTTATTTGTAAATATGGCTTGTTTTCAAGAGAAGGCCTTCTATGGTTCTCATTTCCAAGGAGTTGAAGTTAATTTGTACAAGAGGGAAGTAGACCAATCTCAAATTTTTTGTGCTTGTGGACAATTTTATAAAAAATATTTTATACTTTGATAAAGCTTCCTTAAAAAGAAGAGGTTATAAAGGATCTTTGAATAATTGTTTTATTTTTTGTAATTTATTTAAGTATAGAAAAGCCACTTTAGATGAAATAAGATAAAAGTTGATAAGTAAGAATATAGGATCCTACCATAAGAATCTATTTTATACTTCACAAAATTTACTTGGTGAATTAGATCATAAGTAGTGATACATTTGAATCCATAGTTTACTTATTTTATTTCAAGTCTTAGATCTAATGCTTCATTTATGTTTAGGAATTAAAAACCAAGTACCATTTAGAAGCTAACATCCTACTACAGTGGTTCTAATATTTATCATTCTAAATTGTAGGAATTATGGGATATTGGAATGTCGAAGTTGTAGAATACCTACAATCCATTTAGTTAGTGATGCCTTGGAGGCTTCTTCAAAATCAATTATACCAAGGCCCTCTACATCTCTATCTTTGCAACATATACTCTAAGAAACCTTGGATTAAATTAAATTGATTATATTATCTTACAAAAAATTCCTAATTAGGAATTTTATTTTTTAGATAGCTTTTAAAGATTTAGCCCAAATAGAAAAAAATAAATATAGAGAAGAGAAGAGAATATTATTTACAATCACCACTTGCATGATATATTGATTTTGGTAGAATATCAATATACTAACTTACATAATATTTAATTAATAAAAATTTGGTGTACATTCAATTTAAAAAAAAATTGGTGTACATGCAAAGGAAAAGGCCAAAAGATATTTTTAATAATTTGTTGATGCTACTTGATGACACCCATGCTCAACCAAAATTAATCCAATATGATCTAAAGTTTTTTTTAATTTGCTAATATGCTATTGATTTAAACCAATTGATTTCAAGGCCAAAGGATGAACTAAATTGCTCCAAAATCTTAATTAGAGTATTAGAATTGTCCTCATTTCTTCTAATTATAATTATAGAATTATTTGTATATTGACTAATCACTTGTTGATTAAACTCCAAAAGGTGTTAATCCCTTAAACTACCTTTTTTATGACAATTTTGTAAATGACAAGGTTTAAAATCTCTTCTACTAGAATAAATAGATATAGAATTAAAAGACAACCTTGTCACACCCCTTGTTCTAATAGGAAATACTTTGTGAAAGCTCCATTGATGTTGGCAATAGTATAAGCACTTTTAAAGAGAATTTTGATCATATGATACAATACATTAGCAAAATCAAATTTTTCCAATGCTTTGAATAGGAATTCCTATGAAACTTTATCATATGCTTTTAAAAAATTAATTTTTAAAAGAATAAAAAGTTGATTTGATTCTTTAGTCTAATTAATTATTTTTTATGTGACCAACACATTATCAAGAATAAAATATTAGAAAAAAAATATAATTTGGTCATAATAGATTATCTCTATTTAAACAAATTGAAGTCATTTTTGTAGAGTTTTACATAGATCTTATATATAGTGTTAAGAAGTGTGATTGATCTATAATTGCTTAGCAATACATTTTCTTCCCCTTTATAAAAAAAAATAATGTTTCTTTTAATAATGCTTGATAAAAAACTATCGTTAAATAATATCTAGTTAATCATAGAGATGTAATCTTTTCCAATTACATTCCAAAATTTTGATAGAATTCAATGCCAATACCATTTGGCTTAGGA
Organism: Physcomitrellopsis africana; assembly: GCA_036785485.1. Taxonomy (NCBI): domain Eukaryota; kingdom Viridiplantae; phylum Streptophyta; class Bryopsida; order Funariales; family Funariaceae; genus Physcomitrellopsis; species Physcomitrellopsis africana. The sequence continues at coordinate 159,563 of JAWRVF010000293.1, read as the reverse complement.
GCCTTGTCTTTAGCCATTTCTTTAATAATATCTTCAATTTTCTTGAAATTAAAAAGATGAAAGAGGTCTACATTCATATGGTTATTGATTTTTTTTAGATAATATTTAATAGCATGTTTGAAGCTTTTATAGATCCTTAGATATTTGTTTTTTTTTATAGAGATTAGAATAATAATCAAAGTATATATTTTTTTAATTTTATAGGATCTCAAAAAGAGATTTTAATCTAATTTTTTTAATTCAATAATGATAGAGCAATTATGATGTATTTTAATAGCTTTAAAGAATTCCATGGCATTGCTATTACCTACTTGTCTTTAACAAATTCTTGCTCTAGTATACTATCCTTCTTGTTGTCACTCTTCAAACTAGTTTATTTGAAATTGAATTGATTTTAGCTGACTTTGTGTATTAAAATCTTGTGGGTTAGCATGAAAATATAAGTAGGCTACTTTAAGATTTTTCTTGAGTTTGAGATATTTTTTTATTCTCAAGAAAATATGCTCTTTATAAAAAAATCTAATAAAAATAAATAAATATTCTCATTTTATAAATGAAAGAACCTTGTATTCTAAAATGAGCCCAAATTTCCAATATCCATTGAATAATCCTTAGATCTTCTAAGAAAAAAGATTTAGTGATAATGCAAATATCAAAGATTAAATTTTTGTAATTGAATGGTAAACTCAATTGGAGGATGGTCCAATAATGTACTATCACCTATTATACAATATTCTTGTATTTGATTTTTTTATAAACGAAGAAAACTTAAATAGAACGTGTTTAACCTTTTAAGAATATAAATATCTTTTTGTTTGTTATTTTAAGAATAATTTAGAGTACCTCCTTATTTGAAAGTATTCCATAAAAATAGATAAGATTTCAAATAAGACCACAAATCTTCTTTGTCTTATAATAAGAGTCTTCCTCAATAAGATGTTTTATCTCTCACTTTTTCAATCATATTCCAATCTCTACTAAGGATAAAAGAAATATTTGAAGGTAAATTATCTGCTAAATCAATCCAAAATTGATCTCTTTCATGGCAATTGTTAGAAGCAAAGACATTTATAATGCCAAATGAATCCTTGGAAATACCAATAAGCGTAATCTATAATGCCATGTTATACATTAATGAACCAACATTATTTACTAAGTGTTTAATCGATAGAAAGATAAGAATACAAATACCTCCAATACCTACTCCATTATGATTGTTTATATAATTTGAGTTTGCTTCTAATATAAAAAAAATCTACACTAGGCCACAATATATTATTTAAATCTTAGGCCCTTGAGCCACATAACTTGTATTCTTGTAACATAATAATGTCATATTTTGGACTAATACTTTTGTATATATCCTTTCAATTTTGAAACTTTTGAAGGATTATTTAAATCCTTCATATTATTAAAAATAATCTTTAAATTCAAATAGATTAAAAAAAAAAGTATCACATTTCATAGGATTAATTAATAATTAGTATCATAGAAATCATGAGCATTTTCTATCCTTGCATATTTGATCTTTGAGATATGAATATCATATACCATTGAGGCCATGAATAGTTAATGTCTAATAGTTTGACATATATTCAATTTCTATATCTACACCAAATGTGGATATGAAGGCCATCATATCTCCTAAGATTTTTGTCTTGAGAAGAAGTGTAGTCGATGAGGTATCTTTTGTCTCTTAGGATTTTATGGACTAGTGTTCCAATGATGCCAAGATTTAATCAAAGTCCCACAATATGAGATTAGAGAAAGACTGTGAGAATGATTGCAATTTAATAAACTCAATATCTTCAATTACAAGATTATTGTTGAGAAGCAATTGGTGCATAATCAATTTATGATAGTTTGCCCATAAATCCTCATTTTTTATCATGTTAAAGGCAATAGATTCCAAATTCTCTTATTGAGTATACTGCACCTTGTTTGATTTTTCAAAAGTTGTTATTTTTTTAATAGTTTGCTTATTTTTTAAAATTGTATACAAGATTGTTACTTAATGAGGGCTGATTATATGTTTTTAAAGGATCTAATTATAATTAATGCAATATTGTCTATACGTTCCAAGACAGTCAATAATTTATAAAAGGATTTGGATATAATTCTCTTATAGTAAAGTTCTAATATTGTTCCAAGAAGTTTTGATAATAACTTAGTAGGCTTGACATAACTACAACATCTACAATTGGATCCAATTTATATTTAGATCCTCTTCTCTTGTATATTGTTATTAGAGATGACTATGATTATCATCATAATCACCTCAAATTCTATATCAGTGGTCACTTTTTTTAAGTATTATGTTTAATAAGGCTAATTGATGCATTGTTGGTTGGCATTCTTCTAGTTATTGTACGGATCTAAACTTAATCAAGTTGCCTCATATTGCCATTTTACACCTTTATTTGATTTGATTTTATTAGATTGAATTTCCTTCTCTTGTATAAAATTATTGGAGGTGTTCATGATTGTGATCACATATACCTCTAATTCCAAATTGTTTGTTGCCTGAAATAAATTTTATGTTTGGTGAGGCTCTAAGATCAAGAGAGGGATTGCATCATTGCCTTCAAATAAAATTGCACAATTCAAAGCAATCTTTAAATTAGAATTACTTGTTGAGGAGTGATTAGCTTTTATCAATATGATTGATTTTTTTTTAGCTTAGATCTTGTTGTCCAATTATACATGTTGATGTTAATATATCCAAAGCTAGACATGTATCTAAGTCCATACTAGTATAATTTGTCATAGGAGGAGTATGTGCCTTAGTAGGATCATTAGATTGTAATATTACTTTTAATAATTGTATAGATTCAGATTTTAGACGTGCTTTAGATGTAGAATTTTCCTTCTTTCTATATTAATATATGTCCGAGTCCTTGTATGCTTCTTTGGATTTATTTCTTATTGAAATAAAATCACCCGTATTTATACAAGGAATAATACTAAAATTAAATAGAAAGAAAGTGAATGTACTTTGATTTTGTTTAAGATATTCAATACTAGAAGGATTCCTATTAGCCTTTAGAATAACTTTAGAATCTCCTTTAAAAATGGTTATTTGACTCTAAGCTTTAGTCTTGATTATAGCCAAATAATCTTTAATTTTGTGAGATGCCTCTAAGCAAAATCTGCAACAAATAGGGAGATTTAAATAGTTGATGTATATGGATTTCTTCACAATCATCATTAGATTGCTTGCTATCAATTTGAATTTTTAACCACTATTTGATTCAATAGTGATGCAAAATTATGATTCCATAGTTTTATCATTGTCAAGGCCAACATCTAATACATCTTTAAAATTGGCTGTAATTTCCAATGCAATCAATAGAAATTCTTCTAAAAAGACCTTACGACCAATTCACATAGGAATTTTGAAGGAACTAAAATAAAAATTATCATCTGAATTCCAAGCTTGAAATATATAATAGACTAAAGAAGATTTATACTTGAATAATATTAAAATATAACATTGTTATATTTTAAATTAATATGATATTTAAAAATTAATTTAAAACTATAATATATTATAATTTTTTGATATATGTTTAAATATTTAAGTATTTGAGTAAAATATTTAAAAGAAAGATAGATTTTATTTGTTATGTAGAGAGGGAATTTATAAATTTTGCATATAATTGGCAATAATTTAAGAGATTGGATTTTTAAAATATAACTAATAGCTAGAATCTTGAATTAGAATAAAAATTGGTAGATATATTTTTAATAATTCAAAAATAAGTTTATAAATGTTAAGTATAAGATAATTCTTAGATTGATGGTACCAAGGTTTCAAAGTGGAGGATGTTAGATTATAGTAGTATAATTCCTTTCTTTTAAGTTTTGGACATTCAAGTAGTATCTTGGAATTGTGGAATTGGGATGGTGGTTTGGATAGTGGAGTGCCACCTAAGAGGTGTTGAATTTGAATCCCACTGCTAATAAGGTGTGGTTGTAGGAGCTATATTCTCCAAAATTCTTACTTTATTTATTGAAGATGATTGGAGGATTGGCCTTAAAATGCTTGCATTAGAGAATTATGTCAAGTAACTTGTCAGCTATAGGTATGAGTAAAGAATCTCTCTTAATAGCAGCATAATATGAGATACCTACATCTTTTATATACCATATTTTCTTGATAGATTGATATATACCTTCTCAAATGGTAGGAGTCACAAGTTAGTGGTGACCATAGTGTAATGACATCAATCCTCTAGAAATCCTTATTTTTTACATTTTTTATGCTTTATGCTTTAAGATTTAGGATTTTGAAAGAAAATTATGTTTAAATGAAGGAAGCTTATTCTTAGAGAAAGTATATAAAGTTTTATTGAGATTGTTTTGGAAAGAACTAGATAAAGTTAGAGAAGTGAGAGAAGTGAAAGATAGGGACTTAAATATGTTATTTTCTATGTGAAATCTTTAATTTATCAAAGTTTATATAAATATATATATAATAATCTCATTTTATTTTTTAAAAAAAATTAAATAATTAGTTGCAACCAAAGGTCTAATGTCTTCTTAAGGCAAGATCCTCTCACCACAACAGCATGTAGCTTCTCCCGAACAAGTCCTAAGATAAATATAACTGCAACTCAAGTTTTTCTAAAAGAAATAGTACTTTCTATTGAAATTTCAAGTGCTTTTTTCCAAGCCACGAGGCCAAAATTGTCCAGCTTGCCTCCAATAAAAGCATGTTATAATTTTTTGTTTATATAGCTTGGTCATTATGTCTCATATAATATCTTGATTCAAAACAAATTCTCTAGGTTTTGTTCTCAACAATAAGCCAGCATAACTACAAGAAAAAGCAAAGGATAAGGACTCACCTAGAATTTAGTGGGTTGGATGTGGACAATTAGTTTGCCATTGCAAAGCATATGGCACAAGAACCATCTTCTCCTCCTTAAGGTCCACTGGAAGATAATAAGTAGGGTTGCATGTTGTCTTTTGAGCGCAGATAGATCCATTTACAATATTCCTTGTATCTCCTTTGACATGGCCTACGTATGATGTTGTTGCACAAGGTCTTGGTGGCACTACCATTGTCATATATCTTGTCAGAAAAATAAATAAATAAATAAATTCACTATATTTATTTTTAATATTTATAGTTAACTCAACTCAATAAATTTTAATTCTATAAGAATGATTTAAATTATAGATTATATATATATATATATATATATATATAATTTTTAGAAAAAATTTACATTAAATTCTTTGGATAAGTCACATTAAAATAAAAATTATTATTATTATCATCATTATTTACACATTGTATTTTAAATTAATTCAGAATTGCAATGGTGTTTTTTGATATTGTAATTTTTTGACTACAACTCATGCCACAACAAATAATCACTAATGAGTAAAGATTCAATTGATAAAATTTAATAAATATTGACAAGAATCTTTGATTGTTTAAACTTTTGATGCTATACTTGTGTGTTAAAATAGTGATTTTTTATTTGTCTGTCTCTAATGACAAAAAAATATTCATGGAGTATTGCAAACTTTTAATGGAGCTTTTTTCACACCAATTTTAGAAATCTTTGACCAAACATTTTTGGTAGGTGTTATTGGATCTTAAATCTAAGTGGATTGGCCAAGTCAGAACTATGAAAGAGTATTTATGGGTATGGTTGAGAAACAATTTTGTTGGAAAGCAACATTCTTCTGCTTGTGGGCATTGTAGCCTGTAATAAATCATTGTAGTTTATATATGATCAAGCATGTGTTGGATCTATGGGGATGCATTGCAAAGAGTCCAAATCAACCATTCAAATTTCAAGAACCATTCAAACATTTAGAAGTCAATTTGCTATTGAAATGATCCTTCATGAATACAAATTTAATTCTCCAACGAAGTACAATTGGCTGGAAGAATATAGAAGTTTGAATTATATGGTTTAGAAATTTGAAATAACATGGATGTTGAAGTGATAATTCTTAAAGAAAACTCAATTCTTTGGCAAAACACAATTGCATTTATTTTATGAACAATTACTGATACTTGTGGAATATGTTAGGTAATATATATATTACAAATTCTTTTTACATACCTACAAACATCAAATCCATGTAGATACACTATATATGTATGTATATATATAATTCTTCTAAGGATGTAAACTTATTATTAATGATTATGATTTTTTTGTCGTAGTATGTGTTTTCTTTTTATTTAGTTTGTTATTATTATATGGTCTTGATGAATATTTTTGTGTGATTCTTGGTTACATTTTTTTTGCATTGTGGTTCATTATTGTCTTCCACATTATTATATCCAATAATTTGCTTTATCATATTACTCCCAAAGAGAAGCAAAGGCCTCCAATACTATTTATTCAACCTTGAACATGCGTAATTATGATCATGTCATTTATATGTAAAGAACATAATAGCATTCTTAGAAAGGAACTTTGATATTATGAAATGAAATTATAAGACACATGTAATTATAATTACATATTTACCACAAATATCATGTTCACTATTCATCTTAAAAAATCCAGAACTATTATAATTAGAAATTAAAACATGTATCATGGCTTTGCATATACTCACAGACATTATAATTTTAAATATTTTGAATAAAAATATTATTAGTATTATTTTTATAACATTACTCATTGATTATATAATATCCAGTATTAATGAATAAATTGTGACTTCTATTTTGCCCCATTTACAAGAACAACTAGCTTGGCCATCATGAATATTTAAAAATCACTAACCTTTTATCAAACTCATTTGGACTCTAAAAAGTTTAATGTTTGCTTACAATAGAAAACAATAATGTATATAGTCATGTTTGCATCACAAAAATGAAGATGGATGACAAAATATTCTCAACGGGGGCAATCTAAATGTGAAACAATTGAGAGTTGTGACGGACGGCCGGACGGAGTCCCTGGTGACATGGGAGTCCCAAAGTCCAGCCTCGGTGGTTAAGCGAACCAAATCCCAACCCTAAGGGCTCCTCCACCATCCCAAGGGCGTCGGTTGGTTGTGGCGACAAGGCTGGGAACAGAAGACTATCCACGTCAGCACAATCCGGGAACAATTCCGTCGGAAGCGTCTGACTGGCACTGATCCGTGGCACCACGGGTTCAGATGTCCTCTTTCACACTCTATTGGCCTGCTCCTAAAGCTGGGCAGCACTCCAGCACGGGCTGGGTTAGTTAAGCCTTGGACGGCGTGAGAGTGGGTGTTCAAGTACACGAGGCAAGTCAGTCTATTAGGGAAGGGCCATCGAAGATTGGTATTTTCCCTCCCCCTCCCCTTCCCCTCCCCTCCCCCTTCTTCATTAATGCTCATGCACCCAATTTTATTTTAAAATAGACTTGGAGAATAATTTGGTTATCATGTTAACGCTAAATGTCCAGAGAGTGAGTCCAAAATCATATCCGCCCCCTTCGGATCTACCGATTCTACTAAATTCCTTGAGTTTTGGTTGATTTCCCATGGCTTCTCTTTTAAGCAATCTATGTTTTAAATGTCTATCAATAACATGAAACTTTTTCAAAGAGTAGTTATTACACTATCATGATTCTGTTTTGTAATGTTGTTGAGACATGAAACTCTGTTCTTAGATCCATGCTTATTTTTGGGGACTTTTCGTTTGAAATAAGATAGTTAAATATTTGAAATTCCATTGAGTTGATGAATGTGAAAAAAAATACATTTATGAAGGAGATGAATGTTGGTGTACCATTTTCGAATGTTCAAACATCAAAAAAATTATTTTTTAAAGCATAATTTGTAAATAACTAGTTACACAGGTTCTCTTTTTTGAAAGATAATACATTGATGTTACATTGAGTAAACAATTGTGAATATGAGGATATTTTATAAATTATTTAATATTTTATTAATAAAACACCTGGTGTGCAGAAGCTCTCAACAACATTCTTGAACTAAAACATTTGAACCCATGTCAATGCTAACATTTAAAGCTCTTTTAATTTTACTAATTTATGTGGTTAATTGTTACTGTTCTTTGGCATCTGTACATACAATTGTGATCAGCATATATTAGAATAGACAAGTAAATTGTTTGTAAACATAGAATAGAAAAATATCTCTAAAACACAGTGTATAACTTTAGTGTTAGATTCATTGACAAAATTTAAACAAATATTAATTGTTAAAATGTCATGTTGAATCTTGACATCTTCCTTAAGAAGGGTGGTTGTGTTCTATATATACATATTCAGATGTTATAGATGAATTTATCCAAGTTGTTTTGTGTTGTGAAAACTCCCATATCATTTAGATGCACATCCAATATGATTGAACTATGTCCCACTGTGCATACTTTCAATTTTTGGAACATTTGATCTCATTTTTTAAAGTTTTATTGTTATTTTTATTATTCATTATTTTTCATTTCATGGATTGTCAATGATGTCTACAGGTCTATTAAAGACAAGGATGTATCATGTATATCAACAAAATTCCATAGTGATAAAAACGTGCTGAAAGAGGAACCTGTAAATAAGTAAATACATATATATATATATATATATATATACACACATAGAGTGTGTGTGTGTGTTTGTCTTCTAAATCAAAGACAACACAAATGTGAACTACTTTTATGTGAGAATTTTAAGAGCACCATGTAAAGACACTTTACAATGCATTTGAGTAAAAAAATGTAAAATTATTATTATATATGTATTTATTAAGCCAATTTTTTTATTTTTTAAAAAAAGTTTCTACTCCTTCGGGTAAGAAAACACATGGGTGTGTGAAATAGAAAGAGAGGGGGATTCTATTAGTAGCCACCCTTCAAAGTGGTCCTGTACTTGAGCACAAGGGAGAGAGTCAAAAGGCCTGTTTCCAAAACTCTCTTGCCTGAGAGAAGGCAATTTTCTTATGTGGAATGACATCGCATGAAACGCTCCAAAGATGAAAATCTGGAAAGAAGAGTACAACGAGGGTGTTTTAGTTTTAGTTCCATAGGGTTTTTTCACCGGGTCGCGGGTGAAGGTGACCGGAAGGGGTCGGTGGGCGAGGCTGCAACTGAGAGAGACAGAGTCGGAGGAGGGAGAGCGAGCGAAGGAGGAAGAGGAGGGAAGGGGAGGCACTCGCGACCGTCATCGCCGCTCGCAATAAGCTGCTCGCAGCGGGTAATGTAGTGCACACGGGCGGAAGGATCATGCCTCCGCACTCGTAGCGCTGCTGCTGCAAGCCGTAGAATCATACAGCGACGCCTCTCGTGCCTCGTGCAGGGAGAACCACGGGTTGTTGGAATCACCGGGTGCGGGTGCTTTTGGCAGAAGATTTCGCGGTTACCTCGGTGGTCGGGGGAACTCAGAGCTGCGCCATGGGGCCAACGGGTTAGGAATTTCGTCGTTGGTATTGAGTCGGTGCAGGCCGAGGTTGAATTTGGCAACTCTTTGATTATGGAGAAGTTTTGAAGTTGCGGTGCTGGTCTTACACACAGAGCAGCTCGAGGAGAGTAGAAGGTAGAGATGGCGAGAGGCGATTTTTCGGATGAGTCGAGAGAGAGAGAGAGAGAGCGCGCGAGCGCGAGAAAGAGCTGCTGTGAAGTTAAGCACTAGATTCGGTGACGAGGAGTTTTCAGTTTTTTCACGAGAGTTGATGATTTGTGGCAAAGGCGGAGTCATGGCGTCGGTAATTAGTAGTATAGTCCGCTCAGACTCGAGAAAATTCTCGCGTCTTACGTTGCGTCTGTTTAGGAGTGTTTGAAAACGGTATCAAGTGGCGAGTTGGTGTGTGTGTGTGTGTTTGTGTGTTGAGGAAGTAAGGGAAGATTGGGATCTCAGATGTGGTGGTATTTCTTTACTTTGTGTTTTGAGGTTGGAAGGTAGTGTAAGACCTAGATCAAGCTGGCGCACCTCAACTTGACAATGTTTCTGTGCTGTTGATTGCCCAAAGATTGTGAGAGCTTGCACCGAAGCGAAGGCGATTTGCAAGGGTAGATGTCCGGAGTCTGAGATCGCTCGTGATAATGGTGGGAGGCGCGCCAGAAGCTGTCAATCATATTCATAGAATGGTAATACACTTGCACCTGTGCAAATGAATGGTGAGGGATTTGTTCGCCAGCGAGAAGTAAGTATGCTCTAATTTTCTGTAGTATTGTATTACAGAGGGCTTCCGCTAGGGCGGACCGAATTATTTTCTTCCTTGAGAAGTGTAGTAGAAAGTTATCGGTAAATTGTCTCCCATGAGTGGAGGTGTGGCTGGTATTGGAGAGGGAAACATGGGGCATGGGAGAGATTATTCTGTTCACCTTCTTGGTTTTAAATGTAGTTTCCACAAGTTTGTGCAAGCAGCCAGCTTAGATTACGATACTCGAAGCAGTGTCTCTATCAGTGATATCGTATACGAATCCTATACACCAACTCACGGCGAATAAACCGTAGTTCAGGCCCTTGTTTTCTTGTTTGGAGCGTCTGCTATGATAAGTTCAGCTTATTGTAGGAGATCTTGCGATGACTTGTTTACTGGGCTGCTTTTGAATTTAAGAAGAATCGCAGTTTAGAGGTATGCGATCGAGCGATTTGTTCATCTCCATTTAGGTACATTGTGGATTTTAAACGAAGATTGCCAAGATTTTTTTTGAATCACCAAGATTCACTCGTTGGTCATAACCTAAGCTCTGTTTTAGGGTAGAAGCTAGAGTCTGAATTACTTGTAGTTCTTTTACGATCAAAGTAATAAGCGGCCCGACATAATTTTATTGTTTTTGCCCTTTCTGTAGCGAAAGTTTGGGCCCCCCATCATCATCATCTTCTTCTTCTCCTGTTTGTTTTGTTTTTTGGAATTTTGGTGTCACGATGATTTGAATAGGACGTTCGATTCCCCTGCAGTGAAGTTCATAGGTTTCCAAAATTCCGCAGACGTTGACAATGAGAAATTCCTAGATCTCGTCAGCCGCGATTAGTCGTTTTTCTAACACGTAGAATCCCGTCCCTGTGCCTCTACATTGAACTGAAATACCGGAGTGCCCGAACCAGACTTTTCTCAAAGAACTTTGTGCTCTTTGTCCTAGTTTCGTAGGCTTTTCAAAAGCTTTTTAGTGATTGAGAATGTCGAAGGAATATTTAAAAAAAATATTAAATACGGATTGTTAAAATTTTAATCGTATTTATTCTAATTCTTGTATTTGAAGGTTTAATCGGCCATCCGTTTCTGCGTCGCCATTGATTGAATCAATCAAGGAAAAGGAAAATTTGATTATATCTCATTGTGAATATGGATTAGGGTTTGTAGTGCACAGGCTTGAATTCAATATAACCTAAATTCTTCCTGCATGTTCAGGGCATGTAATATGCAGGGATAACAGACAATTGTAAAGTGAGCCCTCACAATTTTATTGAAATGAAGTAATTGCATTTTCTTCGTGACGAAGGGACTTCCCTTAGTAGTGATGGATTTTAACTTGTTGGACCCGTACGTCGCTCTTAGTATACTCCACTGCTGATGCGCTGCTCATGGAGGTGTAGTAGGTCTTCTGTGTGTAACTTTTTGTGGGACTTCGACTAAGAATCACTAGTTGTTGTCTCTGCGGCTGGTTTATATAAGTCATCTGAAATTTGGAAGTTAAGTAAGTAATCCCAATACGTTTGCTTTAGACTCGGCTCTTCTTTTCAAATATCCAGATTTCATGGTTCAAGAATCAATTTCACGTTCGGGAACAAGAATCACGGTGATTTAGTATACTACCGTCTTTCGTCTGCCCAAACTCTGAGATATCATGTTAAATTTTTGAGAGATTGATTTTGTGAAGGGATTGTGCAAATGAATCTAAGACATGCTGAGTAAGTTCACAAGTTGATGAACTACGTCTTTCCACCAAGATCATTTTCAAATTGATCTTTGCATTTGGAGCAGCTCTACCTCATTCTATCTTGAAGCTGGAGTGTTGTGTAGGATCAATCCCTCGCCGTGGGCTGATGTTGTGTATGTTTCGCATTTTGAGTGGGATAGTTTGTTACGTGATTCCATATGACGTCTCTGTACTTACCAATGATGATTCTTTTGCAGGGACGATGACACTGAGGTTTCTGAGATACACGCAAGAAGAGCATCTGAGGTGTTGTTTATTATATACAGATCAAGTGATAATGCTCTTGCTACTTGATATCACAATTGGTGGCGCTATTATCACAAAAATTTAGTAGAAGAATGTAGAGACATAACATTTTATGGAACTATTGAAGGAAGCTCTAAAAGCTGGTTTAGTGGCTTCATTAAGGAATGGTACATTTCGAGGTTTCAGGTCAGTTGCCTGTAAGTGAGCGGGCTTAGAACACAAGGTGATGGTGTGGTATTGGGATGCGGGAGGTCCAGGGATTGCTCCATTTTATGAGACTGGCGATTCAGAGGTAATAAGCTGAGGAGTTCCCCTGATCATTGGTTATGTACATGAAGGTCTACTCAGATTCAATTGAAAGCTTGATGTACAGATAGGAAAGGATTCCTCTTTCAGACTTTTAAATTGAGATTTGATAACGATATAAACAGCAGGGGCTTTAAGTGCTATCGAGTCCATTTATCAGGATAAAACATGGGTCGTTGTGCCTCTGCAACTAAATAATATACTTCCATAGCAATCTACTGCATTCAAAATGCCGACAGGAGGTGGCACAATGCCAGAAGTAGAAAAGCGGACGTATCCTTTAGTAGCTTCAGAATACAAGCTTTATGAAGAGGTTGGACAGGGTGTAAGTGCGATAGTTTATAGGGCCCATTGCGTTACATACAATGAGATTGTGGCGATTAAGAGCTTGGATCTCGAAAAATGCAACAGTAATCTGGTAAGTTTCATGCTACTGTTTTAACCTGAGTGATATTCAAGTTAAAATGTTTTAGCGTGTTAATGCCCGGAATACTTGACTGAATGCAGTTTATTTTTTTTAATATCAAGGAATTTGTCTTGTTTGGTTTGAACGTCTTTTGTCTAAAACGGTCATTATTTCTTCCATATTATTCTATAATGCTCCGAGGATTGAAATACGCACTTGGAAGTCGTGTGCCTCATTGTCTGAAATTATTTCACTACCAGCACTGGAGGTCCTTACAAAGAACAAGTACGTGAAGAAAGATGCTGATGGTACATGATTGGGTGCAGGATGATATACGCCGCGAGGCTCAGACAATGAGCCTAATTAATCATCAGAATGTGGTGAAAGCGTACTGCTCCTTTGTTGTTGGCCAAAATCTTTGGGTAGTTATGCCTTATATGGCTGGTGGATCATGTTTGCATATTATGAAAGCAGCTTATCCAGATGGTTTTGAGGAGCCTGTCATTGCAACTGTACTGAAGGAATCCTTAAAAGCACTTGAGTACCTTCATCGTCATGGCCATATTCATCGAGATGTGAAGGTACCTTTCGCACATAGTCAATGCTCTTCCTGGTGTTCTATTTGTTGATTCACCAGAGTTTTACGAACTTCACCATTAAAGAAGAGGAGTGGATACTTTAAGCATATTAGCATGCATCCAATACTGGGTGGTGCAGTAGCGATGACAAAGAGGGTGATATGTCACTACTGAACTGATGGCTGTTGATAGTCTTGTCTGGTAGGACGGTTATCATTTTATACTGCACATGCTGGTGCGCGCTTGTGATCGAATTTAAACTTGGAAGGGTAGATAAATTGTATTATCTGAGGTGTTGTTTCGAAGGGCTGCGTGTAAATAGTGTTACTTGCACTTTATTTGGTGCATTTTGTTGGCTATTTTCAGGCAGGAAACATATTAGTTGACTCAAACGGATCTGTGAAGCTTGGGGACTTTGGTGTTTCAGCATGCATGTTCGACACTGGTGATAGACAGCGGTCCAGGAATACTTTTGTTGGAACACCTTGCTGGTACAGATGCACTCTTCAATCTCTTGCTTTGCAAACGAGATTTTCAACTTTTCGTGGCGTTATTTTTGCTCTCATTTTATCCTCCACGTAGTAGATTGTTAGAGCATTTTCTTGCCCAAAAATTTGTGTTTGACTTATTTGCTCTATTTGATGTGTTTACCTTTTTGCTTCCTTTGTGACTGGTTTTTTCCCGAGTGCGCCTTTCAATATTGATGGATAATAAATTGAGACGTCAGTAACCAATTTCGTACATAGGTGTGAAGCATAACTAATATGTTCATTCCTTCATCGTTTGCTCTTATAAATTTTCAGGATGGCACCTGAAGTTATGGAACAACTGAATGGTTACGATTTCAAGTTCGTAATTTATCATCCTTTCTTTTCTTTGTGATTTTCTTGTAGGATGGTGTATAATTTTTTGTATTCTCCGCTCAAAAACTTTTCTGAGTAATTATGAAAGTCTGTTTCTTTTGCAATGTTTATTATCCTAGTTTTGATCGTCTTTCTCCACGGCAGAGCCGACATATGGTCTTTTGGGATAACTGCTCTGGAGCTTGCTCATGGTCATGCACCTTTTTCTAAATACCCTCCTATGAAGGTACACATTTTAGACTGTTAAGCATACCCTAGATGCCATACATACTGCTCTTCAGGATTACCCTCTGGCTCTGCATGTTCATGAACGTTTTCCTTTACCGTTAGTTCCGAAAATCTCGCTTGCTTCCTGTTTCTACGTGAAAATTTACTGTCACTTGATGACATCTATCAGGTATTTGTGTCATATTATTTTTTCTGTGCCTCAGGTGTTGCTGATGACCTTGCAAAATGCTCCTCCTGGGCTGGATTATGAACGGGATAAAAAATTTTCAAAGGTTCGTTTGATATGGAATTTATCCTTCTTAAAAATAAAATAGAATAAATAAATAAATAAATAATATATATACAATTTTTTTATAAGTATTCTATTTGCGTTAAAATTTGGAAAGGATATGAATATTAAAATTGTATCAAATCCTTAGAAATCTATTTATCTCAGTACAATATAGGATTGCACAATGTGCCCTACATGATAAAACCTTTTTCCCCTTTTTATTACTTGATCTGTTATCAAGCTTAAGTTTGGAGCTTTTATGAGAATATGCAGTTCATGTGAGGGACATTATGTTCGTTGGAGAAGGTTTGTCCGAACAAGTTTGCTCCCTTTGTTAAATGTTCAGTCTGTGTAGGAAAGTTGCAGTTAACTACGATACCATTTGAATGTAAGTAACCAGTTTCATTTTTTTGGATGCAGTCTTTCAAGGAGATGATTGCAATGTGCTTAGTAAAGGACCCAGCCAAACGGCCTACTGCTGAAAAGCTTTCGAGACATTCATTTTTCAAGCAGGCTCGCTCTTTAGATTATATCTCTCGTCATATTTTGGAAGGATTGCCACCACTAGGAGAGCGTGTGAAAAATCTCAAGGTTTTTTTTTTTTTTTTTTCTGTTTTTTTTTTTTTGTTTGTCTAACACATTCTTGAACATAACAATGATTTATCTACTTATGTTGGGTGAGCTTACTATCAAGCTTTGATCATTAATGATACTTCTTGAAGTTTTCGGAGTCCTTAGTTAGTTGCAATATTTTCTTATACGAGGTTGTTTTTATCACTTGCTTTGCAGATCAAAGATGCCAATCGGCTTGCTCAAAAAATCCAGCCGTACGATGAGCAAGAAGCTCAATCTCAGGTATTGTTTCGACTGAGAAATGATGGCTCTCATATTGTTTATTAACAACGTTAATTGATACGTGAAGCTGCAACACTCCTTGTCGAGATTCAGAACTTGTTGTGTTGATTGTTAATTTTTGCGTGTTAATGTTACTTGACAATCTTTGTGATCCCCAGTCGAAATATGCGTTAGCATTGTCGAAGTTTCTTGTTATGAATTTCTACTTCATCGAAATTTTGTTATAATTAGGATACTAATTCGATCTTTACGTGATTATAGTGTGGTAGCTGTTGCTTATTATTAATATTTGTTTTGGCACCTTTGCCCAGAATGAATACAAGAGAGGAGTCAGCGCTTGGAATTTCAATGTTGAAGATTTGAAGGCTCAAGCAGCATTGGTGTGTTTTTGTTTACTGTTGTGCTGAAAGCATTCTGTGTGCTTATATTTACTTCGTTAACTACATCACATGAAAATTTACTCTCTATAGTAACCTCAATATTCTGAATGTTTGGTGAATTCTTGAGGCATGAGCTGTTTGAGCACGTAACCTTGTTGTAAAAATCATCATTCATCACAATTTTAGTTTGCCACTACAGAATTCTCTGTAGTTTTTCGCTCCTTGCCATTTCTAAGTGCTAAAATTCAATTAGCATGTGGAAAATCTGATGTAAAATGTCCTCGGATATTTGTTACATTTCAAATGTTCCGAAGTTTCTGTTTACTGATAGTTTCATTAGAACTTAAGGTTTTAAAGGTTGTGCTTGTCTATAATGAAAGGACAGTATATGACAGACTGTAAGTGGTTGCTTAGCTTCACATTATGTTTTCATTACAATTTAGAAGTGGATGTCATTAATTACTTCCAAGTCAATTCATCTTGTTCAAAGTTATAAAGGTTGGCAGTGATACCTTTAGATAAAGTTTAGTTTCGATGTTGTCTTTGATTACGGTTCTTCAATCGGTTTGTCGTATTGATCGTTTTTTTATATTTTCTGATTCTAAAATCAATGATTGTGGCGTTTCCTTTCAGATCCAAGATGATGAAGAAGTTGTAGTCCCTAAAGTTTTAAAGGTTGCTGTGGATAAGGAAGTTGAAGAGATTTCACAAGCTCCAGTTACTCCATCAAAAGAAGAAAGCACGGAGGTCGACTTGCATTGTTTATCCCCATTGGCTCAGCCACCACTATGTCATGAATCTTCGTCCGACAGAATTCAATTACCAGTTACCATTCATTCAATCATTGCCGAGACCACAAATGATGTAAGAAGTGTGGAAATGACTTATGAACTCAACACGTTTGATGTCTAGCTCATCTTTTGTCGACTCCACCTTTTCAATCAAGCGTATTAACGTTGGTTCGTTGCTCGTGACTGATGTAGCCTTCTATCTGTTGTGACCCTTATTTTTCTTTTTTCCTTTTTTCCTTTTTTATATATCTTTTTTGTTGGTTGGTGGGAACGACAGGCAGGAGAGCGAGTTACAAGAATCAGATCTGGACCCCTTCCAAATCCAGGACAATCTAAATCTGCAAATATATCTAGGTGAGTGTAAGTTGCACAATATAAGAGTCAACGCTGGATTTTCATTTTAGGTGCCAGGTAACTGGTGCAATATCATTTTCTTTTAGAGCTTTGGGGGTATTTCTACCAGTTTTGTTTCAATAGTGTAGTCGTTTGATCAGATGTCATGAGTCTTGTCATATTGCCTTTAGAGCCAGGTCTCTATGCAGTATACTTGAATTGTTATGATGTTGCAACTTTTGAACGGTGACTTAACATGTTGTTCTACTTGTAGGACTGCACCACTATCTAGCAGGAAAGAGCCTAAGCATATGTGAGTACACTTTCCTGGCACCGATGACGGTTTTCAATTTTTTTTCGGAGATTGTTCAGGTTACCCCTCTTAGTTTGTTGACGGAATTCATTGTCAAGTCCATGGAACAGACCCTAATATGAGCTGTTTGTTTGAAACCTTTTTGTACGCATAAACGTAGGACTCGAGAGTTCCGTCATTCTCGTTCGTTTAGTGTTGGTCTCATATGTGCAGTCCACAATAAAGCTGTGTTGCTGATGTTCGTGGTAATTAAATTGGTTTATACATGCAGTGGTCGGTTTGATGTCTGGGACGACCATGACGGTGAGAGTCCTAGTTGGCATGGTTCTCCAAGGGAAAGTCGGAAATCAGATGAGACACGTAAGGAGAGGGAGGACCGAGAGCAACGACGAGGTGATGATAGGGATAGAAAAGAAGAAAGGGAGCCAAGACGTTCCGATGAGCGTTCCGAAAAAGATGAAATACGTCGCGTTGGCAGCGAGCGTGTTCTGTCGTCAATCCGTGGGCTCACCACTATGGACGAAAGAGATCGAGACAGGTTTATCTCCCTAACCTGGTTCACTTTTAAGCTATTGATGTCCCATTGGAATGCTTTTTGAAAGCTCCCAAGCTTAACAGATCTGTGGTACTGGTGAGATGAAAGCATAGAATGCTATTACTACTTATTGGATTCACAACGCCTTCAACTACTTTTGTATGCTTTTTTAAGGAATGATTGTCAAGTTTCTAGGATAGCTTCAAGTACACCTAGGGCATATGGGGATCAGGTAGTGCTGGCTCTAGTGTCGATGTTTACATAATTTAGACTGAAACGGAATTCATTGCAGTACCCTGAGTAGATGTGCTTTGCTGTATTCCATTTTTAACGACTTTATGATCACTTATTTTAGCAGGGATAAGGATTACCGTCAAGGTGGACGAAGTGGTGAAGATTCTAGTCGTGTGGTGCAACGTGAACGGTCATCCTCTGGACCAGTAAACACCATCTCTGACCGCTCCAATTTTGATCAGAAATCAATAAATGGATCGCAAACATCCAGTATGTCGAGGCAATCATCCGGTATGTCTACTAGCATATATGCAAAATTTCATCTTCGCATATTCCATCTTAAATTTTCAATTTTTTGTTGCATCTTCAAGGCTTATGCCTTACAATATTCCACAAATGTTCTGCACGAATGTTCAAGTTGACTGAAGCTGATCATTTTCAGGAAGCAAAGAGGTGTCAGATGAAAAGGTTAAGGCTCCTGTCCAGAAGGGACCTGTACTTCAGAAAGGACGCTTCTCCGTGACGTCAGATGATACGGACTTCGAGGTAATTTTCTTGCGGAATGGCTTACTTTCAGAGTAGTCATCATATTATAAAGAAATACATTTGCATTCAATGGTTAAATAGAAGGAACGTTTTGTGTTCTCTCGATGTGCTCCAGTTTTAATGTCTCTTGAATCCAAACTTTATTAAACAAACGAGCAATTCGAAACCAGAAACTTTGATACATTTTTTCACTTTGACATTTTTGACTATGTAGGAGTCAACTCATTTGAGCTCACGGAAGACCTCAAACACACAGGTTTGTTATTTCTTATATATTTGCAAATTTGATGTTGGCCGCTTCCATATGACTAGGATCGCTTTTAACATATGTTTAATCATGTTTGTGTCAGTAAAATCTGGACGTAATGTCCTCCAAGTTGGTAGGATACATAATATGACAAATGACTGTCTGTTCTAGTTATCATGTGAAAGAGGGTATAAGGAGCCATGAAGAGTGATTATGTAGGTCTAGTTGGGTAGGTATGTGAAAGACGTGTATGAAGTGTTCATTTATTTTTTAAGTAGCGTACGGACCTTACATTTCATCCCGGTGCATACTTAACTCATTGTGCAGGCATCGCTTCCCAAGTCTGCCAGTACTGGCGACTTTATGTCCGCTGAACGAAGGCTTCCTGTATGCTTCAGCCCTTTCCTTTTCGTATGTAAACTTGTTAGGTTTCACCTTTCTCGCCCTGACATGGGCGATGCAAGGTGGATGGATTTACTTGTAAATTTTGAACGTTGTAGCGGAAATTGCTGCAATTAGAGTACATTTTGAGTATGGTTGAAGCAAACACTTAAAGCTGGGATTTTAGCTACGACAACATTTCATACGTTATCATATCTTAAAAAGAACCCTCACAAATTTCTCTACTAAATTCAATTTAAGTATCTTCATTATTAATGAAGAAAAGTATTAAGAATCACAAACAACAGGTCATATTTGTCATAGTTTCACAATTTGCTACCTTCTGATATGATAATTTCTAACTCAGATGAAAGTTCTATTAAGACCAGTTTTTTAGTGACTTCATTCACTCGTTCTATCTTCATACGTACAAGATTTCATTGACAATTTAGGATCGCATTGCGATGCATATTGATGAGTTGTGTGGTGTTCCGGGTTTCGCAGCATATGCCTGCTTTGCAGCATTCGCCCTCTTTGCAGCATGCTCCCTCCTTGCAGCATTTGCCCTCTTCGCAGCATATTTCTTCTATTAGTGGGCAAGCTTCACAACAGAATTCTCATGTCACAACACCAATAGCACCTATTCTTCCTCAACTACAGCAAATCCTTTATCATGGACAAAAACAGCAGGTAGATATGTTTGTCATTTGTAGCCCAGGTTATATGCATGATTATTCTCTTGTTAGCATTTTCTTTTATTGCAAGCTACTTTTTCGAGTCTAACAATTATCGTGCGCTATTTATGATTCAGGATAGTTTATTACACCTAATTCAGAGTCTCAGCCCACAAGATGCTGCCAGCGGTAGGCATCACTTCACATCGTCATTTCTTCAAGGATTTTATTGTTATGTGTGCATGCTGAGACCTGGAAGGTTGATTAGTTTTTGTGAAGGATTTTCTCTGTTGTTTTCAAGATTTCAAGTCCTTGCTATGTAATACTTTGATTGCCTTGACATTAACATTTATTCTGTTTGGGTCGGAATGTGCAGTCTGTTCTGTCAGCTCTATGTCCAGATTTTCACGAACTTCAAGTGCAAACTCAGCAATTGAACATTCGGTAAGATTGGAATTTATTTTTTAACTCGATTGCATTACAATTGTTTGAGATTGTTCTGAATGTCTGGTAAGGACCAAGGAATGAGAGCCTGGTTAAGTTTCGTTGGTTATGGTCTTAAGCAGTTTCGGTAAGACGATCACGTTCCTCTTTGACTGCTCGTGTGTGCACAATAAACTGGTAGCTTTCTAATCTCTTGGGTTGATAAAATGGTGGTTCGTAGTCCCGCAACTGAATTTAGCGGGGTGAGAACGCATGCATATAAAGTATTTAGTGATAGGCCTTGCGATGATTGTGGCGTCGATATTTATATGTGGACTGGTTGTTCGTCCTTATTATGTAATTCCGAGTACCTTGCGAAGCTTAGCCTCTAATTTTTTCTCATGGAAAGGAACTATTCGATAGTTCCTGAATGTTACGATTCGCTTTCTGCCCCTTAAAATTTATCGCAATGATTTGATGAATTGTACTATCACTAGCATGTAAGATAGTTGAGGTGACATCATCTGGCTTGACTTTCTCTTTGGCTCAGATTTGGTTCTGTTACCATTAGCTGCGTGGACAAATTTGCTTGAATGTTAGTCTGCGTATCTGTTTAATGTGTTTAGCTCATAACGTTCAGCAACTGGTTTGATTTCATTACAAAATCATCTTGGTCTTGAACTGCACATATGTTGGTTTACAATGTAGAACGAATGTAGACTGTAGCGTTATGTCGTGGTTCACCGTCCTCGTAGTTTTCTGTGATTTTTTCTGAGATCCTTTATGCATGTGGTCTTTGCATCTTGTTCTTCCTTGACATCGTTGTTTGATGATGGCCAGATGGAAGTATCAACTGACAGGGAGCGTGAACTTCTACATCAAGTTTCAGATCTTCAGTCCAGGCTAGTTACAGCCTTTCAGTCTAGCAGAATACGTTGGCAGTTTTGAGGTCACAATTTCATGTGTTTGAGTTATAAATTAATGGAACTTCTTTTACTAACATTTGAACACATTTACCTTGCCCAACTAAGCAGGATTGCAACTCTTGTGGACGAGCTGCAAGCTGTAAAGCTCAGGAATGTTCAGGTAAATTTGATAGATTGTTTTCCTTGGCTTGTATGTAGGCAGTCTGGTTCCGTTCTTGATTTGGTTGTAATTAACTAGTTGCTAGGGAGTTATTTTGACTTTAACATGTAGACCGATTTAGCTGCTGTTGGTATTAGGCCTGACTCTAGAAATGCTAATTGTTTCTCCGTTCAGCTTGAGCGGCAACTAAATGCCATCTACAACAAAGAGGAAGAAGAACGAATACGTAAGGAGGAAGCTGCCAAGGGAGATAGATAACAGCAAAATGACTTAGCGCCTTCACTATGAGTACTGGCTGTCGAGATCTGTGGAGCCAACCGATATCCAATCGTTATGTTGGTCATGGGACTCGAAGCCTGTTTATCATTCAGTGATATATGTTATTATAACCTGAGGGCCAAGTTATTGTAGGTGATGAGAGTATTTCAGGTGCAACACAAGAATTTGGTTGAAGCTGTCAGCAGCATCTACAGAAAAGCTTTCCAAATGGGAGATAGGTAGCCGTCTCCTGTGCTTCAAACCAAGAGGTGTTTCGTACATGCACACATATAGTATGTTTTTAGTTCGTGTGCAGTTGAGCCATCCGGAGGCTCTGGGGTTTTCAACTCAAACCAACCCTTCAGAGAGTAGAATTTCGAGAATCTCCTTTAGCATGAAATTGTCTTGAATATTTCCATGAAGCTGATACGGATCAAGATGCTTCTGCAATTTTTCGTGATCAGCGGAGGATCTTTACCCGTTGTACTCCCAATTCCCAAAAATAACACGCCAAGTAACAATTCCCAACTTGATATCAAAAGATGTTATTTTCAGGATTCAACGCATTGATACAATCGTGGTACCGCAAGGAGCCATCAGGCTTCAGTTTGTGCAGATTGGGCGGTTGTGAGAAGAGCTTGTGTCTGAGAGTGAGGATTAGGGCAAAGTGCATTACGTCGCAAATTTTGTTTTGTGTTGTTAGACCCAAAGTGATTAGCAGTTTTTTAACAGAATTATGACCTTGAGACAACTTCTCTAGTGATAGTTTCCTGTCACTTCATAACTTCTTTTCTATATTCATACACATGATCACTTTGTCCAAGGTTGTTGCACATGTTTTCAATCACCTGCAACTCTATATTGTTTTTTTTCCTAGATGTGGGTAACTGGGTTTGTGTCAAACTATCATTTGTAATATATATCCGCAATTTTCAGTATTGTGCTAGTAACAATGGATAGTTTCTGGCCTTGTTTCTCCACGAGCTAATCAATGGGTGTAACTGGTTAAGCTACTCGGTGAAGACATGGTATTGTACGCCTCCTCTAGTTCCTTGTTATATTTCTTTTTATTGGCCATGTTTTAGAGTGAACCATTTGTTAACGGCTTGTAGCAGCATTCATCCCATGGACAAATTTGGTTGGTACCCAACAGCTTTTGTAACTGGAAATTCAAGGGGAACCTGAGCAGCAAATGAAAAATGATAAGTAGCTACTGGTAGAGAATGGCCTTGAGAGCTAAATTGTTTATGGTACCCATCAGCTGATTTTGCAGAACATGTACCCGGCTTGCACTCTGACCGTTTTACTTCATCTGTCTGTCATTTGTTCATGTGTACAAACATAGATGTCTGGGAGCTGCTTCAGATTTTGTGAGCAGCATGAGCAATCAATTGTTGGGAGTCCCTAAATATTGGTAGGAGGGGTGTAGGGTTAAGGATTGGGGGGGTTTTTTAATTTTTAAAAAAAAACATAGATACACAAAATAATTTACAAGCAATTTGACAAGGATAAAGATTTAGGGTTTATTGAAATGTTTTGGTATAAGGAACCATTTGGATTTTTTGTTCATCCAATATCATATACCAATTGGATACTTATTGTACTATAATTGCAATTAGCAATATGAGAAGATTGGAATGTGAAAATAAGATTTGTTGGTTGTTGTGGAATATAAATAAACCAACCTTAGACTTAATTCATTGGTTTTATATATTCAACTTTTAATCAATTTCATAAAGATATTTAGTATTTTTTTATTTTAAAATATATAATTCATTTATTTTTATCATATGTCTATATTCCTTAAGTTTTTATTTTAAGCTTTAATGTTCAAGTTGGATTGTCTAGTTTCAATTGTCTAAGTTAGTTAATTAGAAGTTGTAATATTTTAATACATATTATGAGTAGGTGTAAAAATATTTCATATATTTTAAATCCTCTATTAGTTATATTGATTACAATTACTTATTTTTTATTGAAGAATCAAGACATATTAAAAATATATTTGTTAATTTAGTGAGTGTAATAACATATATTTTATAGAAATAAATCATTAGTATTTAGCATAACAAGTAATTGAAGATGGATTTCTTGTTTCTTAGGCAATTAAAGATATCATTAAAGAAATTCTAATTATCAGTAGTTTGCAAGTAAATTTATAATTGGTGCAAGCATGATTTATATATACTTTTTTTACTTGATTTTTGTACTCTGTTATTGTGCTATATGTATATGTATATATATATATATATATATATATGCTTAGAAATCTTGTTTTTAAATAAATATTTAAAAAAAATTAAGAATATATGACTAAATAATTGCAACAAATATAAAAAATTTAGAATTCTAAAAATATTTATAAATATTCAAAATTTGATTTGTATATTGTCATGTTTTAATGCTAATGATAATATAACAACAAAAGTAATCAAATAAATATCATATTTAAACTTTAAAATATTTTTTTATATTAAAAAATATTTATTGATTTAAATATAATATATATAGTATATAAAATTATCATTCTTTATATTTTTAAATTTTTAACCTTCACATTTATAAATATGTTGAGATATGTGATATGCATATTTTTATATAAATATATTTGTCTAATATACAATTGTATGTGTATATTTTTTATATAGTAAATATTTAAAAGAGAAAACTAAATTTTAATATTAATTTAATCAAAATTTTAAAATAAAAATAAAAATAATAAATAAGATACATTATGAAAAAATAGAGGAAGATTTTATTACATATTGTCAAAAACATACATCAAATATCTTTTATTTTATTTTAAAAAATTTTAAAATCTTTTAGAACCCTCTAAGATCTTGTATCATTTTTTGGAAATCTTCAAAAATCTTTATAATCATATTGAATGTTCCATAAGCTTCTAAAATATTCCATTATTATTTAGAGATTTTTAAGAATCTTTTATTATCTTCTATAACTACTTGAGACTTTCCATTGTCTTTCAAAAGTTTTTATAGAATATTCTTTAGGCTTCAAAAATATTCTATTTGTTTTAAAACTTGTTTTAGAAAATCTCTATAGGACCTAATTATCATAGTGTAAATAAAGGGGCAAGATAAAAGGCACTTTAGTTCTATCAATATAATATTTGAAGCAATTTAAGCATTATTTTGTTCTTAATCTTATATCTACTCTTAATTCTAGTATAGTATCTTGTTTTAATTAAATTTTTTTTTTTTAGATTAATTTCTTTATATCTTTGATATACATGCAAAAAAGGATACAAAAATAATATTCTTATATTATAAAGGTATTGAGACTGAGGAGTTCTTCAATCTCAACAGTGCATATCTTATAGTCTAGTTTGGACCTTCTAGTCTTATTTTTGTTCTTGTATCGTGTTGCCTTGCAATAAGATTTATATATTTTATTATTTTATTATAATCTTGCATAGTTCGTTGACCTTTTTTCTAATAATTTGTCAAAATGGACATACTATAATATTAAAGCTTGGTCTTTTTTAATAGAGAACAGATTATTCTTCTTTTTGGAAGTATTATAATATTCTAGAGGTTGCGGTTGATTCTTTTCTAGACTCGTATTGTTCTTGATTTTTTGTATTTACTTCTTTTTATTTCATTATTATTATAGGAAGTGAAGAGTTAAATATGGTGGATTCCAAAGAAGCCAAATTGGATTCAATTATAATTATTCTTAAAGTATTAAGAATCAAGACAAAGATCTTGTTTAAGCAAAATGAAGAACTTTATATGACTATATATAATGATCAAAGAGCAAAACCACCTCAATTGCTACTACAAGTCATTCTAGGAACTTCATCAATAAAATCTACTTCACTATAAGATGTATGTATTTGAGATGGCAATTCAATGTCAACAACAAAAGAACTAAGGATTAGTTTTTCAAAAAAAATTGATGGAACTTGTTTAAAGTTTTGTGGCTTTATAAATCAAGTATAACTTATTACTTTATTCCAATCTCAATGGTATTCCATGGAAGCATTTTGTGTTGGTCTAATTAGAACCTTAATCTCAAGTCAAGTTTTTATCTTAGTTTGCTCCATTGTTTGAAAAGAATTCTTCCATGTTGCATGACTTTGAAATATTTTTGGCAATATTTGCAAAAGCATTTGAAAAATATGATAAGATTTATTTTATTACAACTAAAATCCAAGCTCTTTGATAGAAAACATGTTCTACATCTATTTATGTTTCAGAATTTTAGCAATTGGCATGTGATATCAATTGAAGTGAAGACAAATTAATGAGATAGTTTCATTGGAAATTAAAAAACAATATAAAAGATCAATTATTATCTATGTTTAATCTTCAAATTCTTAATGAAGTAATTAATTAAATTATAAGGTGTGACAATCAATTATTTCAACATCAACAAGACAAATGCTCTTTGAATATATCACAACTATATACCAATTACTTAACAACTTCTAAATCATCCAACTCTAATAATCATTTAGAGATAGAAGACATGCAAATTGATGCGGTTCATTTCTAAAGAAGAAAAGAAACAATGAAGGGATCAAGGTTTGTGCTTATATTATAGAATGACTAGCAATAAGGTTTATGATTATTCTAAGAAATGCCAACATATCCATTGAATGACAAGTGCAGCAATACTAACAAATAGATTGCCAAAAAACAAATGCGTCCAATTATAATAAAGACCATGCAAGTGGATTCTTTTACTTCTCAAGCCAAAAAAAGTCTTGTACTATCTATTAATCTTTCTTATTGATTTACCATATCAATCTATTTAGGCTCTCAAAAATTCAAAATCTTTATTTTATTAGACTCAAGAGCCTCTGCTTGTTTTATTGACTATGAATTTTTAAAAAAATATATAATTTTTATAATTAAAAAATCCAAATCCATCCATATAGAAGTTATAGATAATTGGCTCTTATCTTCTAGAGATGTAACTTATAAACCATCCCATTAAAAATAACAATAATAAATCATAGTAGTTAATTTATATTTAATATTGCCAAGTCTTCATCTAACCTAGTCATATTAAGACTTTCTTGGCTTGAAAGATATAATTCACATGTAGATTAGGCATCTCTTAAAATAATATTTTCTATGATAGAATTTGTTTGTACAAAATATGTTATAGGATCTCATGGACCTCATAAATTTGAAGCTATAAAATCTTTAATTATTAAAGTGAAAGTATTTATTAGAATAGCAAAGGAAGGTTCTTGTTTTATTATTTATGCAATTTCAATGTTTAAAATAATGACTATATTAACAACCATTCTAGAGTGTTATAAGAATTTTTAAGATGTATTTAAAAAAAAGAATATAAACACCTTGCCAAAGCATTGTCTATATAATTAATCTATTAATCTTTAAGACGGGATGCAACTATCATTTGGTCCTCTCTATAATTTATCATAAAATAAACTTGCTGCATTAAAGGAATACATTGATAAGAATCTAACAAAAGCTTTGTACAACATCCAAAATTTCATGATGGTACTCCAATATTTTTTATCACTAAAAAGAATGTATCTTTATAAATGTGTGTCGACTACCATAGCCTTGAGAAGATAATAGTAAAGAACGGCTATCTATTATCGTTGATATCTAAACTTCTCAATCATCTAGAACAAGCAAAGATTTATATAAAAATAAATCTTGAAGGAGTCTACAATTTGGTATGCATTAAAAAAAGAGACAATTGACAAGGTATAGACATTTTGAATACAATATCATGCTATTTGGACTCACAAATGCTCTAGCAATTTTTTATCATTTGATAAATAATATATTTTATAAATTTCTTTATAATTTTATTATTTGTTATTTAAACAATATCTTAATTTATTCAAAGATATCAAAAAAGTATAAACAGCACATTTGCCTTGTCTTACAAAAACTTCAAAATATTAGATTATATGCTAAGTTAGAAAAATATATATTTTATAAGCCATAGGTGGAATTTTTTAATTATTTTATTTTTCAACAAAAGCTTATTGATAGATCCAAAGAAGATTAAGGCCATTTATAATTGAACAACTCCAAAATTGGTACATGATGTTCAATATTTTTTTAGATTTAAAAATTTCTAGATGATTTTCATCAAAAATTATTCTCAATTAACAATTCTACATATATGGCTAATATATAAAGATAAACTTAAATAGAGCCAAGAAGCAAAAAGAGCTTTTTAGAGCTTAAAAAGAACCTTCATTATATCATTGATCTTGATTTATTTTGATTTTATTAAACCATTTTTTATGGAAATTGATGCCTTAGACTTTGTTCTAAGAGTAGTCTTATTACAACTAGGAGAAGAAAGGAGACTTTTATTTAGTTGCATTTCACTCCAAAAAAATTTCAATTATAAAAATTAATTATAAAATCTTCATCAATAATGGCTATTGATATCACGGATTATTGAATGATATTATATCATATCAAAGACCACAATTTGTATTTAAATTTTAAAAATCACTATTTGAGATCCTTCAAGTAGACATTAAATTATCTTCAATATTCCACTCGTAAATTAATAGATAAATAAGAGAAATCAATTAAATTTTGGAACAATATTTAAAATGTATGATCAATTATCAATAAGATGATTGGACTTCCTACTTGGTACTTGCCAAATTTGCCTACAATAACACCATTCATGCTTCTACTTAACAAATATCAACTATAGATATCATCCAAAGCTATATATATTATTTCTTTTTAGATTTGACAATCCAACAATTAAAAAATTTGTTACTCAATTTACAAAGCTACATTTAATTATGAAACTCCAATTGGAAGAAGCTCAAAAATAATATAAGGCACCAATAGATAGGTTCTAAAAAGAACAAATTGTCTTTGATATAGGTGACAATGTATGGCTCTTTTGACACAATATTAAAATAAATTTATTTTATAATAAATCAAACTATTGAAGATTAGGACCATTTTTTATTCAAAAATAAATTAACCTTATTTTTTATTATTTGGAATTACCAACAACTATAAAGATATATCATTTTTTTATGCTTCTTTTTTAGAACCTTATAAAAAATCAAACATATCAAAAAAATACAAGTGCCACCACCTTATATTGAAGTCGATAATCATTAAGAATTTGAAGTGGAAAAAGTACTTGATTTAAAGATAAGACAAGGACAACTAGAATGCTTTTTATATTGGCATGGCTACACCATTAGTAATAGTATATAGGAACCAACTTATAATTTAATTAATATACTTCAAAAAATACAAGAATTTCATCAATGACATCCCTCCAAATCCAATCAAGCAACATGTATATTAATTGTCTTTTTAATCTTGACATATCATCTAAATTAAAAACTTAAATACAATGATTTCTAAGTTTTTTGAATTCTTTATAGAAAGAAGAGAAAGTAATTGTAGAAGTTTTAAATTTAATTCTTATATATAATACAAATAATATATCCAATACCATCCCATTCTACTTAGAATTTATGATTTATTTTTACTTAGTATATCAATATCATAGATATTTATAATTATTAGTAAATTTATTTATATAAATAGAATTATATAGAAATAAATAAAAATAGATCAGATTATTAATATCTTATTGTAAAGCTTTACATTGAAGCAATAAGGAAGTTGCTTAAGAAGCATCCCAAGATAACTTGAGAGCAAAGTCTTCTACAAGAAGCTACTTACAAGCTTCCTAATTCTTAGTATATAGAAGTGTTAAGCATAAGGGGCTCTTCAATCTTGACAATGTATGTCTTTATAATTTTTATTCTTATTATTTTAAAAATAATTTATATATATATTTTAGATTTTAGAAATTTTTGGGGATTTTTTTTATAGATTCTATTAGATTTTTTTGAAAATATTTTATGATTTATTAAAAAAAATAAGAATATAAAAACTATGATAAATCTTTAATTGGTAGTTTTATCTTGTTTATATTATATAAGTAAATACTACTACAACATAATAATAATAACAATAGCAATAATAGTTTTAAGTCCTATTATAATACATTAAAAACATAATTAAGTAACTTAATTTGTTAATATGGTAATTAAAATTTTATATTACTAATTATTTATCTATTAAAAATTATAAAATAAAATATCTTTACTTTTAATAAATTATTAGTATCAACGTTTTAAACAAGTATTTAAAAAGATTATTCTATTTTGGAGCCAATTTTGATTAATAATTATTAAAAGATAGAATTTCAAATATATATATATATATATATATATATATATATATATTAAAATATTTTATTTATTTATTTTTATAGATAAAAAATATTATTATTATAAACATATCATATAAAATATATAATAATAATAAATTATAAAAGTATTAACTAAAATCTTATTCAAGAAATTTATTTAATTATAATCAATATATAATATTAGTTAATTATAAAATATTAAATTATATTAAGTATAGAGATTTAAAAGTTCTAATTATGTTATCAATTCTAGACAATATGAATAAATTTGAAGATGGAATATATAAAAAAGATAAGTAACACATAGAATGAAGAAGTTCAATAAGATACTAATATAAAAAAAGAATCTATAAGAAAGTATAACATAAAAGTATTTGTAAATATGATGAAAATAGTTACAAAAATAATTGTATAAGTATTTAAAGTAGAGGTCTACTTATAACATAATTTTTTTATTATAATTTTAAAAAGAATTATAATAATATAAAGAAATTAATATTTAAAAATACTACCAATTCTATTCAATATAATATGGTTTTTAAACTTAAGATTAATAATCTAAGTATATCCATTAAATAAAAGAAAAACTATATTCAAGTTTATATTTTTAAAAATTCATATATAATTATACTTCTAAATATAATAATAGAAATATCATCATATATTTATTAAAATAACTCAAGATTTTTTTAAATAAATATGAGTTATTTTTATATTTTATAAATTATATAAATATATTATTCATATTTTATAATATTAATTTTAAATAATATTATAATATATATTATTAATGTACTATAACAAACATAATTACTTTGTATATAATAAACATTCATACACGAAGGTACAAACTTATCTTTTCTTGTACACTATCCACTTTCTATGAAAGAAAAATCACTCATAACTAACACCACACAATAGCAAAGTTCTAAAGCTAACTTGATCTTAGGTGATGATCCGGTGCCAACACGCCCTACAAGACCAAATCGGTAGGAAAAGCCTCAGCTAGTAATTCATTCGAGCAACGACCAGGTCGTAAGGATCATCCATATAGGATGAAATTCAAACCATTCATTCATCCAAATATCTTGACCCAATCGCGACCACGTGTGTGAACAGGGAAAAGCGAGTCAACCTCTCCCGCAGCGCCACGCGTCCCAGTCTCTCCCGCGCTCATCATCCAAGTCCTCGTCGCCGAAAGTGTTCGTCATCGCCGGAAGAGCCCGCTCTATATCCATCGCCGCTCTATCCAATAATGTGCCCCCGATCAGTCTGCATGATTGCTCCACTACCCAACTCCAACTGAAGATCCCTGTCAAAATGGGCTCAAAATTCCTCCGTCATGCCCAACTTCCACGACGCCGCTTGACTGAAGCTTCAAAAACCGCGAGCATGGTAACAATTCGTGATCTGGGTCATCTCGCCCTCTTTCAGGTGATTGCCCAACTGACCCCAAAGGAATCGGTGTGTGGGTTCGAGAGGATACCGTTTTCTGGGGTTGGGTTTTTTAGTAAGTCATGCCATTGCTCATTCTTGGGCTTCGGTTGTTAGTCCTGGGGTGGGATTTGGGGTGCAAGTCATTGCCGAGTCATGCGTCTGGGGGTTGGCGGAAGCGTAAGTCTAGTTTGGATTGAAGTGGGTGGTTGCGGAGGTTTGAATTGAATTGAATTGACTGGTGTTGATGTTGTGTGTGTGAGATTAGGTCTCGGAGCGAGATCACGGTAGTGTTTCCAGGTGACCAGAAGATTAGATGTGACGTCGTGGTGCTTCATACATGAAGTGAGAGTATGCAGTGAGTGGGTTGTGTCGTCGAGGTGGTTCGCGAGTGTAGACCCGACAAAGCTACATTGTGCTTGCGAGAGGTTGCATTTGTGGAAAGCTCTGTTCGGGTCTTAGTTCTGCTTTGCTAGGGTTTGTACTTTTAAGGCCATCCCCGGAAGTACATACATTGCTTGCTGGAGCTAGAGAACAGGCGTGTTGCACACCGGTGGAACATTGCAGGGAACCTTCTTGGTTTTGGACGAGCTACGAATTGCTTCCCTGCGATCTAGACCTCGTGGTTACACTGTTACTTCGAAGAAAGTTCATTGCCAAGTGTACTTTGAATGCAATATTTAAGACGGAAGTGGCTATTCGAATCGAAGATCTTAAAGTAGAGGAGATTTGAAGGAGTCGTACTTCTTGACGTTATGGTACCGTGTTGATCAGATTGATCTAAAGAGGGCGGCAGTACCATATTGGGTGCATTTCAACGTGGGATTAGGAATTCCGGAAGATGGTAGCTAGGCTTCCTTGGAGTTAAAAAAACAACATTTCATTCTTAAGATCGTTTTTTTGTGTAATTGGAGAGCCTCGACTTTAATACCCAGGAACCACCTTCTGATCTCTGCATCGCACTTATCAAGTGGCAAGGCCGTTGCAGGTATCGCGTCGCATTTTGCGAGGTTAGTATTGCCAGGTAGTGAAGAAATTCAGAAACTGAATTTTGCACCTGAAGGAGAAAGGAAGATGGTCTGTAGGTGTTCTAGTCAACATTGATTATCAAATGCAAAGTAGAAATTGCATGCCAAATTGATATTGGTGATAGGTTTTGGGACGAAGTTCGGACAAACGAATGCAAAAGAGAATTTTGAAGTGTACATGAAGGTCGTAAAGATGGGGACTTCAGCTAAAATCCGCTCCCACCTGGCGGGGAAACGACCAGCATCAGACATCGGTAAGAAGACGCGGCGGTGGCGGGTGGGTATGCCCATAAGAGTGTGGCGGTTATTACTAACTGTTACTCTCGTTCTCATTATTCTTGGCGCTGGCATTCAATTGCCTCAATTTTCCCACGCTATTGAAACGGTAATTTGACGCTTCCATGACTATAGCCTATTTTTATCTTGTTCTCTTAGTATTATATTATATAATTAATGGGTAGGGTAGTGTTTAATCCTAAATTGGCACAATGATGAAGACTCAATAGATCAGACAGTATCTCTATGCTATTGTTTGGTCCGTCTCTTTCTATAAGTTGGTCCAACCTCATTTTCTTTCATACTTCAACTTTAATTTAACTACAGCGATACTGCATGATCCAGCTGACAACCACATAATGTAATGGCTATGCAGACCATGAAGCAGTTTCTAATGTGGGTACAGAAAGATGCTGGCGCTTGGGGTCCAATTATTTTGTAAGATTCGCTTGAGCCACTCAAAACCTCTGCCTAGTATTTCGTCTTTTACTTCATATCTACTCTGCTATTAGTGGAGGTCTAATAACATTCGTCTCGTAATTCGGTGCTCGCTAATTTTGCAGGGCGTTGGCGTATGTTCCGTGCTCAGTCTTGGCAATTCCAGCTTCCATCCTTACGGTAATTTTACTATCTGTTTCAGATTTCTACCAACAATTGCAGTTGTCAAGCCTGGACGTTATCTATGAGTTATTTCAGTGGGGTTAAATTATCACCATCATGTTGGTGTTCAGTGAAATTTGTGTAAAGGTTTGTTTAACTGATGGAATCATAATCTCGATCAAGAATTATTAGGAAGGTGGGGTTGTCTTATTTTATTTTTTTGAGATATCTCTATATTTCATGCTAAACTGATTCTAATTCTGGCAGCTGGGAGGAGGATATCTATTTGGCTTGTGGGTTGGCTTTGTGACGGATTCTATTGGTTCGACCTTGGGTGCGACTGCTGCATTTCTAGTTGGCAGAACGGTGAATTTCTTTTGCACTGGCAATCATGTGTCCGAAGGAACTTTGGTGTCTGCACTATGGTTGTGTAGCTTTGTATGGTTCGACATATTAATGACGCGATAATACCTAATTCTGCACGGCGAAGGAAACCGATTTGTCCTTTTGGCAATGTTGACTATTATATGCGTATAACCAATACACTTAAAAGTAGGACTTCCATATTGCTGTATGATGTATCATTGGGGTTCCAACCTCGTATAACTGATCTATTTCTGTTGTAACTAATGAACACATAATAAATTTGCAATGGCTGACTGTCTCCATACGCATGGTCACAATACTGCAGCTCTTGCGAAACATCAAATAACAAAATTTAACGGCAGCTTGCAAATTCTATGTGCACTTACATCAGATTGTCTTGGTCGTTTTTGCAATGAGTAATTCGAAATGGATACTTTCTAAATGGATCATGATGATTGTACAGGTCGGAAGGACCTACGTAACCTCGAAGTTAAAGGATTATCCACAGTTTCAAGCTGTTGGAATTGCTGTCCGCAAATCTGGTTTTAAGGTATATACACAATTACCCTATGTTGTAATTTACTAGTCTGTAGAACTATGTACCAGAGTGTTGAATTGTATTGGTTTTAGTACATGAAGGCGGTTACAGCAATCATTACTAGCAGGCCATAACTTGGTGTGTCCACGAGTTTCTTGTGTTCGCTTTTGCTCAATCCTGGTAAAATGAGCAAATGCACGCAGTTGCAAGATGTAGGTTTGAAGTGGACCGAAAAGAATTAGGTTTATCTTACATATTAACTGTTTTTTTTTTTCGTTCGTGCAGATTGTGCTGTTGCTACGGCTTGTGCCACTTTTTCCTTTCAACGTATTGAACTATCTCCTTTCAGTCACCCCTATCAGCTCCACAAGCTACATCCTTGCTACTTGGTTTGGTGTGATGGTATGTTTTAGGAACCTAACTGTATGCACACTCCGATATGATTTGTGGCTACTAACACCCTGCTGCAATTTGTTCTT
Organism: Physcomitrellopsis africana; assembly: GCA_036785485.1. NCBI lineage: Eukaryota > Viridiplantae > Streptophyta > Bryopsida > Funariales > Funariaceae > Physcomitrellopsis > Physcomitrellopsis africana. Next base: position 124,814 of record JAWRVF010000293.1, on the reverse strand, counting down.
TCATTGTTAAATATTATCGGAGTTGATTGGTTTCAGTTGTGATCTCTGAAGACTTCTTTCTTTGCAAACCCGTTTTTTTCCATCATATGTATTTCTGAACATATTAAAAGAATTGCTCAGCCTAAAGAGAATTAGATGGGAAGATTACACTGATGTTTTGTCGTCATCGCCGGGAGTGCAGCCTATGACACTGGCTTTTGTGTACGCGGGGACAACCATCAAGGATATTGCAGAGATCAGTCATGGTGGAGCTCATTTCACCCGAGCTCGTGTGGTCAGTAGTACAACACAATTACTCGCTACACCTTGACTTGTTCTTTTATGTTTTTAAAATCTGGATTGAGAGCTGAAAGAAATACGGCAATGTTTTGTCAGAGGCTAGTTATCAACAGTCGAGCTTGATGGTTTAGTTGCATGTTTACTTGTGATGAAACTTTCTTAACAGCTTATTTTTTGCCGTCTTTAGTTTTTGATACGTGTTATTGGCTTGTCCTTATCTGCAGATTATGCTGGCTGTTGGGTTTGTCGTCACAAGTACGTCTCTTCTGCATCTGTTCTGGAAAACATATATTTTATTCACTAATAATGTCTTTATATATTTCAGGATCCCATGTCCCAGTCGAATAAATATTTACTCATGAATTTGTGCATGTGCAGTTTTGGTGATTTTTCTCCTAACTCGAATAGCCAGGAACGCCCTCCGTACTGCCATCGAAGAATCTGGAGGTGAGAATGACACTCTAATTGGTGCTGCAGAAGCCTTTGGTACCACTGACCGTCTGCCTGATGTTCTGCAACCATTGATTATCAGAATCGATTCTTCCGTCAATATCACTGATGGACCCCTCTCACTTAAACCACTTGATGCAGTCCTATAAATGTACATGTTTAAATACTTCCTTCCGTTTAGCTGCTTCATGCATACTCTCATGTTGAGCATGAAGTTGAAGATATCGCACAAAGAAGCAGAAATTCCATAGGTAGCAGTGATTTTAGAACAGAGCGATTTTATTCTAGTTCCACAGATTTGAACTCCGAATGTCATTGAATTCCTCCTGAAAAACAACCCAGTTAACAAAAACATCAGTAAGTCTCAAGTCAATTCATTTTCACCCACCCAAACGATGTGTAGGAAGCTACTGCTACTTTCAGTCCGTCTCTGTTGCTCGCGTTTTCTCGTGAAACTTGTTGATTACCAATTATCAGCACCTGTACTCTACTCCTGCTAGACTTGGAACAAAACTCCATATCAAGTCGCTGCAAAGCACTTATTGTGTAAAGATCCGTAGCAAATGGTGAAGTTAGGGGAGCAGCAACCAAGGAGTAACAATCACCTCAATTCTTAAGCCATTTTAAATACCACGTCCTTATGTGGGTCACCGCTTCAGCGGTTTGGCTTGGAAAACCGCTTCAAGAAATGTTGATTTTCTGATGGTTTGTAGGCATACTCTGCTTTGGAGTGTTAGATCTCAGTGTATTTGGTTCATTTTGGTACTACACTTTGACGTTCGTGAAGTAAAATGTTACAACTAAACTTGTTGCTTTGAATTTCCAAAACATCAAAAAAAAGAAAACATCGTTTGCACATTCAAATACCATTGGTCCTTGCAAAAGTGTTGTAAATTGCTTAATAATTTTCTCCTTCAGTGAACAGAATGTAAATTGCAGTACGAAACCATGTTCCTGATTTTTGGAAGATTGCGAGTGCTAACAAGATTTTTTTCTAAAAGTTAAAAATACAATAATTACATAAGCACAAGTGTTCCACAGAGTAATTCAATGGCTTTTGTACAACAATCAATTAAAACAGACTGGCATCTGAAAATTTAAAAGATTCGGCAAGTAAAAATCTACGAACACGAGATACAGAGAAATGTGAGTTGCGGTATACCCTGAACACTCCTTAGCACCTGCTCATTTCAACGCAACTATATATATCAGTTGTACTTGGAGCACCAGATGAAGACTGCCTGTATAAAGATTGCATAGTCTTGAACCCCTGAAGCTAGTTACATGGGTATTGTGCGAGGAAAAATATTCCATCATTGTCATTAGTACTCACAGTAGCTCTAGTTCATAAATTGGATTTATGTACTGGCTTCACACTCCTGCTAATGCACAACGACAACCAATTTTCAGAAACAGACGGGGCAAGTTTAGCTGTGAATACCTGGTCACACTAATAGATATCAGCTTTACTACATAATCCCACCTCGCACTTATTGATTCGATCATTTGTGTTGGGACTTGCAAACCTGGAAAGCTAGCTTTCCGCAGAAATACATTTGGTAATGTCGAATATTGGATGATTTCAAATTTGAAATATGACATGAAGAGTTACAATGCTCAACCTAACAGAGCTATTGAGTAACTAGTACGAGTATAATCAGTATGTCATCGATCATGTCAAACACCAGTGATGCACTTGGGCATACTTCCATGCGCATTGAAGTATTACTATTTAGCATGGACAGTCAGCTGGAACTCTCATAGCTACGAAGTAGAGCAAAGTACTTCAAAAGCTTTCGTGCACAAGGCACTTTCAAGTGAACAAGTAGCTGCAACATTTTGTCACTTCAAAGCTTCGCACTAGACCATATGATACGCGTAGGTAGAAGCAGCCCCAAAAGGATTCTCTGATTTGTTGTTTGCAACACTTCCCCAATCATACGTTGCGTTCCCCTCCCTCCAACTATGTCTCAGTAGCATCACCAGCCTCCTCCTTCTGGAAACAATAATCACAAGGTTCGGGGTTCTGCCGGCACAACCTGAACAACTGTTGCATTAACAGCTAGAGTCGCCGAGAAGATTACTAAGAAATGACACACATTCGCTATCCTAAAATAAACAGCATGTCAAATAAACACAATTTTCTAGTTCAGAAGGCAATGTCCTGAACCGACTAAACTAACAATTTTGTAGTTTTGAGAAGACTATGTTATTGTTTCAATGCCGGAATATCACTAGACTGCCTCCAAATGCCCAGATAAACACCGTAACTTTGTCAATAATAGAACTAACTAAAGAGTCATATCAGCACAACTTGGCAAGAAACCATTACAAAGAGTTCCTCCCGAAATAATAAAGTAGCGGTACAACACTACATCCTTGTTGAGTCCGGAGTCATGTTTAGGAACAACACCCTCAAAAGTAGGCATAACGGGAGGTCCCAATGCTGAAAGCAATCGTGATACCGTTCTAAAGCCACACATAAAAATTTGTTTTTTCTTCCCAGTTTAAACAATCATTGAGCTAACATAACCTCGCAATACTGGAGTCAAAAGAGACAAGGTCACAGCAAACCAGCGATCAGCCATCATCATTACCTAATTCATTAGCCGACAGCATTAAGATTTCAGCTAGAGAATAATCAGCTGTTTAAAGTAGTGGAGCGTGAAGTTACATGCGCACTTGAATACTCTAGCATAGCAAAGACACAACCAAAAATATCATAAGCCGTAGAACTGGCCAGCAATTAACACGCGCCATAGCATCAACTTTGGGAGAACTGCAGCCATGTTGTGAAACAATCTAGCAATTTTCTGCAAATTTATTGAACCAAGAAAAGAAAGTCCCCAGCATGCAAAGATGGAACGATATCAACGTAGAGCAGCTAATTACAGCAAACATGATGGAAACCACTTCGTAAAAGCTGCTTAACGTTATAGACAGTGGAATGCTCCTGAAGCAGCAGAAGTTTCCGATGAAATCGGGCATAAAACTACTCACACCTCTGCGGATCTTTGGACCCCCTCTCCCCCAAGTAGAAACAAAAAAACAAAAACAAAAACAAAAAAGAAGAAAACGTAGGTGTTTCAGACAAGGTACATCAAAACGAGATACTGATGCTGCAAGGTCCACCTATTCCCCAGATCTAAAGAGCCCTGTACTTGGGAGAGCCCTATTTGATGATATGCTCCCCGCATGCTTTCACGAGTTATCGGATGTCTGCAATGATCCCAACAGAATCATACACGAAATCAAAATTCGACCAAAAGTCCATCACACAAATGCAGTACGAATACAGAAATGCCATCTATCCTCTCGTTCTCAACAAGATTGACATTACAATCACGATGTTCCACAGATAATCTCACACCTAAAATTTAAAAAGAAAACATCAGATAACATTAACACAAAATATTCTAACAACATGAGTCTTCAATAATTAAGATTCAGAAAAAGCAAAGCTATTGTTCGACAGACTGAAATAATGAAAAAACAAAAATAAAACATGTCAAGTAGAATGTCGGTGACTGTTGTAGTTGCTAGAAAACATACCTAGGCTTTCAAAGATTGAGCTCCCGGTGTAGAGATCTCTTCTACTTTCTCGTGGTTCTTAGATTCTACCTCCTCATCCTTAGATTCACCTTTGGAAACACCGACCTCGTCGGTACTGTCAATTTCACGAGGCTTAGAGGCTGGTGCAGCATCATTCTCGGTCTCAGATTCAGACGAAGAGGAGGAGGAATCAGATGCACGATCCTCTTTTTCGTCACCACCGTCGACTTCTACTTCCTCGTCAGTACCGACAAGAGGAACACTTTGTTCGTCACCCAGTTCTACAATCGGACCAAGCGTTCCCTCCTCATCTGATGCTCGTGCCACCCGCAAATTTGCAGCTCGGAAGGAAGATATCATTGAGATAAGCTTCATCACCATGAACGCAAACACAAAACCTATGATCATAGACTGCACTTTCTCCTGCCATTCCGCCATCGCTGCAAAGATCGTACCTCCTAAAAATTAAATTGAATTAAATTATAAAAGAGAAACAAAAATCAAAATCCAACAACTATGCCACTGCTCAAACCCCTTCCACTTCGCCCTCGCTCCACCAAAACTATTCGACCTGAACGCAAACAATCAGAGCCTCCTCAGCTCCTACTTCCATAACCAGATCTGACGCGATCAAAGAGGTAACTAGACCGAATGAGTGAGCAATCTAACAAAAGCTCCAATCCAATTCCCTACTCTCATCTCGACCTCCACCCTAAACCTGCCAAGTATCCCCTCGTATCCCGACGTAAAACTACATCCTAGCACCAAAAATCCAGTCATCATTCAAGATACTCATGATCAACCAATGCACTCCTTCGTCGGAACACTTCTACCTCTATCATCCACACTCGTCTCGAAGCAGAAGCAAATACCGAACTCAATTCATCCAGACATATCAAATCAGCTCCAAATATCCAGAAACAAAGTAAAGTTCCTTCTTCAGCTTGTCGACACACACTATCCTACTGAGTTCCCGCACACTTGTATGAATGTGAGTCGTTACATTCGCCACGAGCTTCGTGAAGCTTGGTAAAGTGTAGTGAAAGTGCATTAAGCTTGGTAAGCGAGCTTGAGTGACGCCATAGCCAAATTTAGTTTTCAATGTGAAGATGGAGCCGAGGCAGCAACGGATTCGGTGGATCTTCAGCCGCATGGTGATATTTTACTGCGTTCCCTGTTCCTGGTGCGCTCCCACCTACGCTCCCAATCCCACCGTTCCCATCCGGATTACCCCGCACCTTCTCATCCAAACACCGAGGTTCAGGTTAACGTGGAACCCTTTTCACACCTGGCTCATCTGTTGAAGCTGTGGTTGTGGATCCTGGAGAGAAACTAAATAATGTGTTACACAAACAAAGAGTATTAACCTTCGAGAGAGAAAAATTATAAATAATAATAAAATAATAATAAAATAATAATAAGATTTTTGAGTTAGAAAAATTACTCCCTTAAATTTATTTGATTTTTTTGGAAATTTTGGTTTTAATTCAATTTTAGAATGTGTGATTAAGATTTCTTTTTCTTTTTATTTTCTTGTATAGTTCTTAAGAGGATTGTTCAACTGGTGACTACAAATTACTATGATTTTCTGAAAAAGGAAGCAAAAATTTCAAATACTTATTTAAACATATTTACTATGTTATATTTATGTTACAATGCTTATGGAATAATAGTATTAAGTTTTATTACATTCATTACATTTTTTATTTGAAATCCACCTCTCTTACTCCAAATTAGAAATCTAAGAATATGTCAAAAACCTAAACCCTAAACCCTAAAACCTGAATCGAAATGTTAATAGTGATCACTATTAAAGAAAAGCAAAGAATGCAAAATCCAATTATTTTTTAATACAAGTAAATAAAACGAAAAAATATATATATTATTTTTTTATTTTTTTTATTTTATATATTTTTTTAAATTGACATTTTTTTATCTATTATTTTATATTAATTGAAACCTCACAGTCAACACGTTTTTTCAACATAGGTTTATTTTTGGATACATGTGTTTGTTCAAATACTAATTGTTATATCAAGTGGATAAAAAATGAACCTTAGAAGGACATCCTAAGATTGTACTAGTCATTCAGGAGACAATTCACGTGATTTTAATGTTGAATAATAATTAGAAATAAAAAAAAATTCAAAATTGAAGATAAAATTAGTCATTTAATTTATAATAAGAAAAAAATTAAGTCAGTAATTAAATATTGACCATTTCATTTTATAAAATTTTGTTAGTAGATAAAATTAGCTTTCAAAGGAGAAACTCATTCTACGCAACAAAAATACTAAACTTCTTTGAGAATTTAATACAATAAAGTCTACAAAAAAAACTTCCGTTCCTATTTTCAGCTTGATAGTAGGACAGTAGTCATTAAAAATAATAATAGATAAGAAAGACATTTATATCATTTGTTCAAAAAAGACATGCGTGATAATCCATGGATCTTTTATTCATTTAAATTGCTGTCATATTATTAAAATAGCAATGTAGTTTGAGGTGGTTAGAATTGAGATATTTACATAGAATTTATTATATGTTTTAGAAAATCGTGTAATTTCCTAACTCTTATTCATGATGATAAAAAAACATAATTAAAATGTGTAATTTTAAATATATAGTTTATATGTTTAACATTTTAAAATAATAATAGCTATAATATATACAAGTATATCATGTCTAGCACAAACTAAAAAATTTGATGTTACTATAGCTAATTATTTATTCCCAAATGTATAGATACATATTCATTATTTTATTAGTTAAAAGTAATTGATTTTACAGGTAAGTAAGAAATTACAATAGTTTTTTTTTTTTTTTTTTTTTTTTTTTTCTCTCTCTCTCTTCAAATCTTCAATATATATATATATATATATATATATTAATAGTTTCATTCATAAGTTGAAAAATAACAAGACCTATTTATTACTTGGAGTATTTATAATGTTAAATTTTGTAAATGAAATTGAATTTTCCAACTCTGTAACCTTAAAAATGTTTAAAATATAAAGAGCTATATAATTATTACATTTGGTAAGTAATTTAATATTCCATTTACAGTTCATACATATCCATTAAAAATTATTTTACATATAGTAACTTGAAGTGTCTTTATACTTGATCATTGTCATGGATTCTTAACTTTAGAGTCATTCCTCAGAAAATATTGATAGCAATAATAATAATAATAATAATAATGCTCAAAATATGTAAATCTTGAGGATGAAACTTCAAAAAGAAATTATTCATCATCATGAAGTAATCTATTTAGTGTTAAAAGAACATTTTAAGCTACTTCTAAGTAAATTTTAATAATTCATGGAGTCTTATTTACATGAAACCATCATATTGTGTATCAATATAGTATGGTAATCAATAGTAATATCAATCTATAATTACTTACTAATAATAAATCAGACTGGATTCAACATTTGTGATAAAGGATAGAGTAGTAATGCTATCATGGCTAACCAAAAAAATGTGATTACATATTGTAAACACAAAATATTCAAACTTTTTATTTAGTCTTCAACAGAGTTTTTATTGATCTTTATTTTAGATAATATTAATATAGTACAGGTGTCTTCAAACTTATGCAAAAAAATGCAGTATAATAACACATTGGAAAAAGTACATAACCTTGGTTTTGTTGTGCAAGACTGATATGTTACAACATGTATTAATTTATATTATGAAGAACATTTACACACACACACAGTAATGTTTTTATGGTAAAGGTACAATACAAGCTTTAACAAAGAAATGGCATTTTTAACAAACAAATCAAACAGTAAACCAAGCTACTGCATTATGTAAACTTGTGAAGAAATCAAACTGAAGGATTCACTCAACACTTAAACCTCTCTAGTGGGACTTTAGCACATTACTATGTCAAATCTTGATGGATTTGCTTGTGTGGTTTCTAATTTAGGGTTTTGAACTATTCTCATAAAATTATTTTGAGGTGGGGAAGGATAAAGACTTTGGGATGCTCTCAGAAGTGACTAGGAAGAGTTGTAGATTCCATGTTCACAGGTAAACCCCTTGTCCAAAACCAATTTAATGGAATTTTGAAATTTGATTTTTGGTTGTGTTTGTTTGTTTTTTTGTTTGTTTGTTTTTTTGTTTGTTTGTTTGTTTTGTTTTGTTTTGTTTGTTTGTTTGTTTGTTTGTTTTTTTTTTTTGGTTTTGAATGTGGTTAAATGATTTTTGGTTACATAAGAGATGGTGATGTGTTGTGTACCTTACACTTTAAGAAGTTTTACTCACATAAAACTCAATTACCATATGTTTATGAATTTAAAAATAATAATAATAATAACAAGAATACATTTTCCACTTGATCTCATTCCCACAACATTTTTCACTAGGCTGGAAGTGCATTGTTGACAAGCAAAATGCATATACAAAGTTAAGGTTGAGTGGATGGATTCAAAACTGGCAATATTGCATTAGCATCAAACTTCTAATTAATTTTTTCATCCCTTCTTTCTCTCCATACATACAACCAATCTACATCAACAAATCTTCCATGTCAACAAATAGTGCTTCCACATGGATGTGTATAGTACAAAGTATTTCACAATAATACCATTCACATGCTATATTTTTTTTTAAAAAGTGACAATAATTGACAAGTTTTGCAAGCAATGTTTGGTCTAGTCAGATTGTATTTGTCCATATGTTCATCCATTTATGAGAATGGGAAAAAAGTGGGCAGAAGGGGCAATTGGTCAGTCAATTATCCATCCATCCATCCATTCAAATAGTTGCATGTTGTAAGGGATTGAAGCATGGCAAGGCACAGAGGTTCCCAATGATTGTTAATGTGGTGGTTGTCCTACAAAAGCTCAGATGAATATGTACCTCAAGTACAGCTGAAAGGGAGAGAAAAAAGGGGGGAACAACAAGGGAGGGAACCATTTTAAAGGGCAATGCCATGCATGCATTTTTTTTCTTTTTGAATATTTATCTTTATTATTTATTTTTAAAAATTATATATATATTTATTTTTGTTTGTGGGTGGCCTCCTGCCCACCTAGTAAAGATGGGACATTTGATATTTGGAAGAAATTAATTCTGACAGTTTTTAGCATTGGTTTAACAGGGTGTTGGAGGGTTTTGATATTGTTGTTGTTATTGTTATTATTGTTGATGTTGCTTTGACTATTTGGATGAAATTCAAATGATATTAGTTGATTGGGAGAACAAAAAGCAACACAAGATTATGTATTTGTGAGTAATATATATATATATATATATATATTTGTGAGTAATATAAATTATATATAATGAGGTTTGTATGCTTTTAGGGTTTTCATAAATAGATTGAAAATTGCATTCAAGAATGTGTACAAACCAAGAGCATCTTGGTAGTTGCATGAATCATTACTTTTGTTGGCAGAAGAATGATACCCAAGACATTGCTCATCTTATAAGATGAAACTATTGAAGTTACTTTAAAACCATTTTGTCTTAGTAAAATAAGATGCATGGATTGTTGCATACTTTGTGTATTTATCTTTTGGAAATGAATAATGAAATAGAATCAAAAATAAAATAAAATAAAATAAAAGAATAATAACTTGTAGTTTGATTTATAAACTTGTAATTTAATCCTAAAGATTTGTTTAGTATAGAAAAACTATCAATATTTAACAAATATAATATATATTTATTAAAAATTATTTAAGGACCAATATATATTCATATACACAATTCAACTTTAAGGATGTTATTTTGCTATATATATATATATATATACATACATATATATAATATAATATATAGTTGAATATAACTAAAAATTATGTGTGATACTTAAGAACTTACATATGTATTATATGACACTTCTATAAAAAAAAAACTTGTTTTGGATTTAAATTATGATTCTTAAATCATGATTATTATTATATTTATTATTTTGATATAAAAATTTGATATATTCTTATCTATTTGTATTCTATAGCTCTATATTATTTCAATCTTCAATTCTTTTGTCTTTGCAAATCTTTGTCAAATTAATTTTTTTGAATAATAAAAACATAAAATATTATATTTTACTAGTAATTTTATTCATCAATGTCAAATTAAAAACATAAAAAAATATCATTTTAAATCAAAACTCGTTTTTTTTTTTGGAAGGGTGAATATATCGAGGTGTGTAGCATAGGAGGCTATCCACGTAGTAAAAGAGGGGTATCCACCTAGTGGTTTTCTATATTTTTTGTTCTTTAAAGACAATCATAGATGAGAGTGGTAAAAAGTTATATAATTAATGCTATATAATTTCATTTGGTTTTTTTAAGAAATAAATTTAATATTATTAAATTTTAAGTTTTATTTTAATTTTTAATTAATTTTTATTATTGGATAAAAAAAGAGTATAATTTTATTATATAATGTTAAAATATTAGTATAACTTATTATAAAAATATTTAATTATGATAATTAATTTCATCCATATATCTTATTTCTACAATTTACTTTGAATTATGTACCTATTAAACACAAGAAATACATTACATTGTTAAAACTTTGATTTTAAATTAATTAAATTATTTATAAATAAAATTATAAATTATAAATTTAAGTAATAAAAATTATATATTATCTTTATTTATTTTAAATCAAATTATATTTTACTGTGAGTATTCTTAATTTTAAATTTATTCAAGTAAAGAAAGAATAAATAAAAGAGATTTATTAAAATATTATCTTGTAATAATAATATTATTATAATTAGATAAATAAATTTAGATTTAGGTCTAAATTCATGATAAGTTAGATTCATATTCAAGACATAATTAGGTTAAAAATTAATCTCAATTTATGTATATAACTAAAAATGGAGCTAAGATTTGTATGCAAAAAATATTTAGATTTAAGATTATAATTTGTATGAAAAATATTGATTTATGTGCAAATTTAAATTTAATATAGAATTTATGTTTAGGTTTAAGTCTATGATAAGTTTTAAATCTAAGCCTAAAATTTATATAAAATAAAAAAATCAAAATTTATTTAGATAAATAATTAAATTCAAATCAATTTTTTTGATATCAAAAGAACTTATATTATTATATTTTGTATGTGAATAAAAAATAAAAAATAAAAAAAAAAAAAAAATCTACTTTAGATAAATAATGATAGAATTATAATGAACTTATTATAATCATTATTTTGATAAAAAAAATATTTGTTATTTTTTGTTTTTTTTTATTTTTTTATTTTTTAAAGATTATTGCATGTTGTTATTTAATAATTATGGATTGGTTTAAATATTACATCTTTTGCATAATAATGATGTTTTAAGATTATTTTATTCTTTGATGATAGAATAGTTAAATGTATTTTTGTCAAGGACAATAACTGGATGAAGTCAAATAAACAAGTGAGACCTCTCTCAAAGAAATAAATATAAAGAAGTATATATATTAAAAAGAAACTGGAATGGCTAATGCCAAAAAGACAAGAAACTAGAGACCCTTGAACTAGACTGGAAACAAGAAAGGAGTTGACAAGAGTGAAGAAGGCTTCACTCTTGTCTCTATTTATACTATCCAAAGCTAGGTCTATCTAGGACCCAACGTGTCCAATTTACAAGACATGTATCCAAGTTGTAAGACACGTGTCGAACTTGCAGGGCAAGTTTCCTATATGTTCGCCATGTATTTAGCTTGGTCTTCAAGCTACCAACATGTGCGACATGTGGCTAACTTATTGACCAAGTTTCTAATCCAAAAATCTACTATGGACACTTATAAAGTCAAAGCAGCGTCTATGAAGTTTCTAGGAAGTTTTTCTAAAGATATTATAGAATTAATCTACTTTTACCTTCTTTTATCTAGTTCTATCTGATCATATAGGTAAATATGTATATGTCCATGACAATTTTAGTATTGCTTTGATTATATAATATGTAAGTTTTATTATTTATATTTAGCTATATTACATCTTTATAAAGAAATTTATAGTTCTATTAAAATTAATTAGGATCTAATTTAAGTTTAAATTTGTATTCACAATCTAAGTTCAAGATTGAATTTAAATTATTATCTAAAGAAATTTTCATATTTAAAGGACAATGTAAGAGGTTACAATTTTTGAATCCTTGGATTGATTGAAATTCAAAAGTCTTACTTAATTGGCATTATACTTATAAAAATTAATCTAAGAGCCCTAAGAAGAAAAGATAAGGTAGAATGGATTTTTTTTCTACATGACGTAAATTATGTTCTTTTCTAAAATTTGAGTTGGATCTATTTTAAGAGATTTCTTTTAAAAACAATTAAAAAGTTTAAAACTATTGATTATTGATTTTTATAAGAAGTATAAAACCATTAATAATTAAGAATCAAGAAGTATGGATGATATAGCTTTTTGAATAATTCAAATTATATGGTTGTAATTTTTTTAATGAATAAAAATAATTATTTAAAATATGATATTTTATATTTCTATACTTTATCATTTATTTTATATGTTATATTTAAAATATATAAAATAATTTGAAAATATCTATTCTTTTGTTATTATTTTTAAAATATTAAAATAATAATTTTATTAAAAATAAAATATTTAATATTTTAAAAAAAACCTATTTAAAATCAAATCAACTATATAAAATATAAGACTATTAAAAAATCATCGAATATCAAATACTACAAAAGAGCTATAAAACATAGATTTTTTAAAATAAAACAAGTCTATTAGAATCTAAATTTTAATTATTAAAAAAAATATTAAAAATAAAAAAATAAAAAAATCTACAAAAATAGAAAAAAAATTCAAATTTTATTATACTTATAATATTATAAAGGATTTAATATAAATTCTTTTTATTCTTGAATAAAATAAAACACCCTTATAGATTATTATAACAATATCATATATATTAATAAAATAGTATATTAATTTTAAAATTTTTACTAATAAATTAATTATCATCAAGACCTAAATATTATTCATATAAGTAGTAGTAAGTAAAAAAACTAAACAAATAATATTTTTCCAAAAAAATTTGAAAAAAATACTATATATATATATATATATATATATATAATAAACCTATAGATGCATCATATAGCAATAATACTGTTTCTAATAATTTTTTAGTTTTAGAATGCTATTATGAAAGTATCTTACAACTTAAATACTTGACTTATAATTCTTATGGTGTTTAAAAAGCTTGTACATGACTTTCTTTCTAAATAGTATATATACAAGCAAAACTAAGACCATCTTCAGTTTTTATATATAAAATGATTACTTTTAAGTATAAAGAAATTATAGAGTCTTGAATGATGACTAGAATACAAGAGAGGTATTTATAAAACTGAGAATGGCCTTGGTCATGCTTCTATATATACTAGCTAACAAGAAGGCCACACAAAAACTTTCTAAGAACCACAAGACTTATAAGATAAAAGTCCAAGTTGTAAAATACTTCTATAATAATTTCATAGATTTAAAAGACTTGTAGGATAAGTTTGTATTGCTACATAGTGCATCTAGAAATATTTATTGATTTAATCTAAATCTAAAAAAACTCCTATAACATTTCACAAAAAATACATATTATCTAGTTAATATCTTTATAATATATTTCTATCTATTATAACATATCTAAATAATATGAATATTTGTGACATTATTTCTCTATTTAATATATATATATATATATATATATATATAGCAAGAGAATTAAAATTTCAAGATATTTCATTGAGTGTAAAATTATAAAATAAGTCAAATAGTAATTTCTACAAGATTTAATTATTATTTGTACAAGATGATAGATAAGTCTTTTAAGCCATTGAAAATATTTTTTATTTGCAAAAGAAGACCATCTAATTATTTAATCACTAATGAAGTTTTTACATTTATATAAAATTTACTTCCAAAAATATTGCAAAGAATAAAGGATTTTTTCTAAGATAATAGTGTCAACTAAGTTGTATTTTATTATTTATTTAAAAAATAACATGCTATTTTTTAATATCATTTTTATTTTAATGTTATAATATTGAAGGTCATAGAAATAGAAATATATATATATATATATATATATATATTTTTTTTGTCGATTTTTTATGAAGTTTAAAAAATTGTATAAGTTTTTTAGAAAAATTAAGCAAATAATTTATGAATAAATTTCAAACTGGTTTTTATTTTATGTTAAATTTTGTTTCTTTCTTTTTTATTGCCAATATGCAATTAAATTGATTTATTTTTAAATTGAAAATGCTCAAAGTCTCTAGTAATCTAATTGATCTTGATATTACTAAAAGTAACCAAATCTTATTGCTAAATCTAAATAGAAGAATTTACAAAATTATATATATATATATATATATATATAATAATAATAATAACTTTTTATTTATTTTTTATTTCTGTATATATTTTATTATTATATGTTAGCTAAAATCTTAATTTGCTAAATCTTTTATTGTACAATTAATATTTTTTAATAAATCAAAAGTATCAAATTATTGATAATAAATATAATTAACATTTTAAAAAATATAAAAATTACATGTTATATTCTTATAAGCAAACTTAGTTAGCATCAAGAAATTTATTTAATTATCTTGATGATGATTAGTAGTACAATAAAAATATTTCTCAAGTACTTGGTTCAAATATTTAGTTTATTTATTGGTTTACTAATAAATAACTAAATTTAATACTAATGTCTACCTTTGACATTTTAAAGATCATCTTCCAAAACTTTGATACAACTCAAAACTTTAATTAGATGTATTATCAATAAAAAAATTCCATTATAAAAAGAATTGCTATCAAAGTAAAATTAGATTATTTTTTCTTTTATTTAAAAGATTTTTTTTTTATTTGAAGTATAGTGGTCTAATTTTTATTTTTTGTTTCTTATTTAGAATATAAATTGATTATATCTAAAACCAATATCACTAGTAAATTCATTCAAATATTTTTATTCTACTATATGAGTTCAAATTTAAATCTGCACCTTTTTAGAATATTACGTTTAAAAATGTATATTAAAACACAACTTTATAAGTTACAAACCACTATTGCTGAACAATAAACTATATAATTTCGTTATTTAAAAAAATATATTGTTTGGATTAAAAAAAAAGCAATATATTTTTCTCAAAAATAGGAATATATGGCATTCTGTATATATATTTACTTTTAATATCTATATTAATCTAATGCTTAATATCATTAAAATAAATTTTCTAATCATGTCTTAATTGCTGCCATTATTAAAATTGTACTTAGATTTTAATTAATATTTTCAGTAATTTACCACTCAAGCAATGCCAACTCCTAGTTACAAAATTTAATGTTACACTTCTTTAATTTTTTCAAAATTCCTTAAAATAGAAAAATGTCCAATGACATAACATTATCCAAAAAATATGTCATTTTGCACTTAAACACTATTTTTTTGTTCAAAATAGTGTTTACGTGAAAAAACAACCATATGCATCAAATTTGTACATACATACATACATACATACATACATACATATTGAAATAATACATATAGATGAACAATTTTTAAAATTTTCGGTGAGATGTGCTAAATGAGGAATGACCACGACCGATTATTGGGAAGGAAGGGAATCTTAAATAAAAGCACAGCCCAGGGGTTAAACCAATGGGCGACGATCAAAAGGCGGCGAATCAGGGCACAGGATTGGGGCGAGGAAAGAGGTAGCAACTAGGAGCGTTGAAATAGAAAGAGGTGCAGGGGAACCACATGGGAACTCACAAGAACGTCAGGGGAACGTCTCGGCCACATCCGCTTTCTCAGCTTTCTCCGCGCCTGGCGCGGGCTGACGCTACAAAGGAAAGCACAGGGGGAAAGGAAAAAAAGGCAAAGGTAAAGACCGTGGGAAAGCAAAAGGCAGGGGGAGGGCGGGAGAGCGGGGGAGAAGGGTGGGGGCGGTGGTCGAGGGAGGGGAGGGGAGAGGCGAGGCGGGGATGGCGTCTATAGGGTGCAATGAGGAGGAGCCGGGGATGAGATGAGAAACAGTTATGCTCGTGTTTCTGTGAGTCACTTGCGTGCGTCGCTCGCTGCAGCAGGAGCAAGTAGGCAAGGCAAGGAACGAAGGAAGGAAGGAAGGAACGAAGGAAGGAAGGAACGAAGGAAGGAGGAAGCGAGAGTGAGGGTGAGAGTGAGAGTGAGCGAGAGTGAGAACAGAGACGGAGAGGAGGTGAGAGAGAGAGAGAGTGTGAGAGAGAGACAGGAGGGGAAGACGTGCATCCATCCAAGCATCATCTCCCCCGCGCACCGCAGCTACGGACGGAGTTCAGTGCGGGCCAGGGAGTGGGGTTGTTCATCGCATCTACGAGCAGCAACTGGTGAACAGGGAAAAGGGACATCACCCCGGTGGTGGAGGCGACGCAACGACGACTAGGGGGGTGGAGCCATCATCGTTCCGCGAGATGATGATGCAGCAGCATCAGCATCAGCACCAGCAGCACCCAGGAGATGGCGGGGGAGCGGACGCTATGGATGCTCACGGCTTGGCCTGTGATGACCACCACGTGGTGGTCGGCAGAATGGACCTGGCGCCGCAGGTGCAGGGATTGAGGATGCTGGACGAGCAGCAAGAGCACGAGCAGCAGCAGAGGATTTTGTATGGGGAGAAGGGGCTCGGAGACCACGACCATGACGATATGGGCAAGGGCCAGCACCCGGGGCACGTCGTGGTTTATGGCGACCGCGGGCATGAGAATGGACATGACCACGCGCATGCGTACGGGGTGGAAATGGGGAACGGGAAGCACGTGGATGATATGGACGCCAAGCTCGGGGGGCTGAGCGCGGCCATGCTCCGGGTGGATGGTAAGATGGAGGGCCGGGAGCGGCAGATGAGCGAGGGGGATGTTGGGACGGCGAACAGCCCTCAGGTTGGGAAGCTACGCGGGCGGTCGTCACGGGACCCTGCAATTGAGTGGAGCGAGAATGCCACCACAGTGTTGTTACAAGCGTTTGGGGAGAAGTATCGCGCTCTCGATCGCGGGAATTTTACGAGCAAGATTTGGGCCGACATTGCGGCGAGGGTGAACAGCCGCGGCTCGCTGACGGTGATTAATGCTTTCGATTTTTGAACTCTTTATTTGTTTTTTCTACGCTGCAGTGCTTTCTTTGTGGTTGATTTGGAGTTGGTACTTATCAGTGGAAGAGAGTGAGGCCTGGTTAGAGGCGGCTGACGGCGCTTGGGATCAATTGCGTGGGAGAACACGTAAATGGAGGCTAAGTGGTTTTAGAGATCCAAGCATGCATGCCAGGGTTTTATTTTTTTTATTTGTATATCGCCATTGATTGAGAAAAGATAGCCTGGTTTTGCCGTAGGGTTCACAAGTAACTGGCGGGGGTTGATGGTCTTGACGAACTTGTTTTGATACCTAGAATGTCTTATTCTCTGTTGTAATTGAAGTCTTGAGTTTGAAGATGCTTTGGCTTTAAACTTACTAAGTTAACGAAACACCCGAGTTAGTGATACACAAGGATGATAGTTACAACCGTGAATAGTGTTTCCCAGAATAGTGTTTCCCAAGCTGTTTGTAGTTGTGAAACTCTTGCATACTGTATGGGGATGTAAATATTGAGTTGTCTTTTAGATTGTTCAGAGTTATAATGTCTTTTAGGGTATTGGTACATATAATTTGAATGTCCCTCTTTTCGGTTTTCGCCCGTGCTGTGATTGTATTAACACCCAAGTGTGATGGACATTGTGTTCGCCCCCGACAGTAACTATGCGTAGTAGATTCATTTCAGCCAACGTGTTTCGACTTCCGTTATGTGCTTAGGGGCAGTCTCATTAGTATGTGGTATCCTTCAAGCCTAGATCAAAGGAGTTGTTGAGATTAGGTACATCTATATGAGACTTGTTTTTTTACATTTAGTAGCTATTTGGCCATTGAGCTTGTTTGGTGAGGGTGCGAGTGATGTGATTATTGTTTTGTTTGCGGTGCTGTTGCTCTACAGAATTGTACAATAATTTTTATTTTTTGTTTTTTATTTTCTATGTCTATGTTGTCAAGTGGACAATATAATTTGTGACAACACGGGCAATGGATTACGGCGTGTAGTTTTGTCGAGCATTACCTGCTTTAGTTAATGAAACAGGTTATTGTTCTCACGGATAAGTTATGCCGTTTTCTGATCACAGGATCTCTCGCACATCTGGTTTTGAATGTCTTAGCAGCTGGCATTTACTACATGTATTCTCTTCTATTTAGTTGACATGTTCCTCGAAAAGTCTAATACCGCTCAAGCACCGACTTAACTTTGGATTTTACTGAAGAATGATGTATTTTCCTGTGAGTCACTGAGATGCTTTTCCACTGAAAGTTCAGAAACAAACTCGAAGATGTTACTTGCACTCACTTCTACCCGTCTGTCGGGTGCATGATGTAGGGTAATATAGTGGACGGAATACCAAAGACGCAGGAGCAGTGCCGCATTAAGGTGGGAAGCTTATTACACTCGCTTCATGTAATGATTAGTATTGCTGTTATCATAGTGAACCAGTTTCTATATGGAAAGGCTTCAAAACATATAATCGTTCCTGATTTATGCAGTCGACGTTTTCTTTGTCGTTTCTAATGCTTCATGTAAATCCAGGTTGATAATTTAAAAAAACGGTATAAAGTGGAGAGGGAGAAGAAACGTGTGTCGGGGTCTGGGACGTCGAAGTGGATATTTTATGATATGATGGATGAGTTGATTGGTGCGAACCCGAGACACATGCGTAGCGGGGGTGGAATCGGAGGCGAAGATTCGCCTTTGGGCTTGGAGGGCGGTGACACACCTCTAGGCATCCGATCTTCTGGGGAAGAAGAGGAGAGGATGTACTACTTAGAGGGTGCAGGCGGAGATGGCGATCAAACATCAGAAACGATCCCTAAGATTTCGCCGATTCAAGGACGAAGGAAAAGGAAAAGGGCCTTGGAAGACTTGGAACGAGAGCACGTGAATGCCCCAGCTCTGATGGCCCTGTTCGAGGGTTACAATGTTCCATCAGCCATCATTGATGCGATGCTGCAGGAAGACATGGATGAGTACACTCTGCTTAACTCTAGAGATATTACGGTCTTACTTGACCAACTGCGAAGCAAGCACCGGCTGCACATCAAGCTGGGACCCGCGGAAAGGATCAAACAAGCCATCGAGGCTGCAAAAGAGAAAAAAAGTAACTTGGCTCTAGTTATCCAGCAGCAGCAGCAGCAGCAATGAGTGGGGACAAAATGGATGCTGCGAATAATAGAGGGATTGGAGATGGATTGGATGCGAGAAAATTTGACAACAGGGTGCGGCTTATGTTTCTGGGCGTGATTCGGGCAGCGACGGTACAATCGCTTTGATATTGGAGTTTTTCCCTGGAGACGTTTCAGACGGAGTAAAATTACGTAGAAGAGGGTGGAGGCAATTTACTCTGAAATATTTGCGAGGAAGGTGGGATGGTTGGAAGAAAAGTATGGTTAAAAAAAGAAACAGGAAATGACCACAGATCTGTAGGGTTGGGCCTTAGAGGTCCCAAGAGCGTACAGAAACGGTATTTTCAGTGTTGTTGCAATGCTTCTTCGACTTGGGTGGGTGGATGGTAGCCGATTCATGCCGAATCAGCTTCAGTTTTGAACGTAGATTGATGGCGGAGTTTTTTTTTTTTCCCTTTTTGTTTTCCTTTTCTTTCTTTCATTTAACACCTTTTTTTTTTTTTTTTTTTTTTTTTTTTTTTTTTTTGTTGTTGTTGTTGTTGTTGTTGTTGTTGTTGTTCCAGGAGTAGAGTCATTTTTATTTTTTCGAGTTCTTTTAAAATATGAGGAAACTGACTTGATTAGGCCAGGATCAGCATTTATGTACCATTCATGGTTGTGCCGCTGGACTCTTTTGTCTGTGTTCGGTGTGAAGGGGAGGAAACCTGGCCGCACCTTTCTCATGTACAGGTGGAAATGATGAAGGGGGCTTAAAAGTAGGAGAGAGAATACAAAGGATGCTGAAAGTACTTGATGGCGCTCAGTTGTATCGTATCGACAGTTTTGATACCTTGGTCCTGTCTGGAGTAGATGATGTCCCACTGAGCATCCGGGAGCTGCTTTGCGGTGTGCGGAACAGCCTTCGATGCCTCGAGATGGGAGTTTTCCATGTCGAAGCTTAGTTATTTCGATTTTACCTCAACACGTCATGGACAGAGCAATGATAGCGGAAGTTCCACCGCCAACCATACCTAAGGTACATTTTATTATCTTCACGTGGCATAGTAGAACATGCAACAGTATTTGTATCTCACTCTTTCTCTGGAGCTCGAGGTTTTGACGATGGAATTCAAGTCTGTTCTGAGGTTCAGCCGAGCGTAATTTTCTATACGAAGTGGAAGCTTCAAGTGATTGAAGCAGCCTGAATTTTTTGGATTGCAGACAATGCTGCTGTCGATTCAGCCACAATTAAG
This sequence comes from Physcomitrellopsis africana, assembly GCA_036785485.1. NCBI lineage: Eukaryota > Viridiplantae > Streptophyta > Bryopsida > Funariales > Funariaceae > Physcomitrellopsis > Physcomitrellopsis africana. Next base: position 104,073 of record JAWRVF010000293.1, on the reverse strand, counting down.
AATCTGGTTGAGCGCACCGCGCACTCTGTTCTCCTGCCATACTAGCTTGCTTGACCGGACTTTTGGAGAATTCGGTGCATGTGCCACAGGCGGATGGTATTTGGATTAGGTAGAACTATAGTGCAGTTGGATTGTCGAGTGTTCAATCTATTTGGGCTTTGGCACTGAGGATTGACCAACAGATCAATCAAGAGGTTCACGTCGTTGGGTTATTGATAGAAATCGAGATGCAGCATTCACTATGTTAAATATCAACACCATTAGTGATCCTGGTCATATTTTGGGAATGGTTTTTGTATGGAATAGATTGGTCGTTAATTGCTTGATGGTTATAATCACTTCATTAAACCCCTTCCACTTGTATTTTTACTAAAAACCTATCAGAAGCTTGTTTCTGATATTTTGGATGTCATACTATGCGTATGAATGTTGATGTCTTAGGATTCGAATTTTCAATGATATACACAACACTTCAACAAAGAGGAATTTATTTTGGGATGCGCTAGGTGGACACCCCTCTATGCCATGCACCCAATGCACCCCTGATGCATCCCTGTATACACAGTAAAAACTCTCTAAATGAATTAAATGAATTCTCTAAATTAATAATCTTTTTAAAGTGAATGAAAGAATTATATGAAATGTATTATGAAATTTTGTTAAATTTAATCAACAAAGAAAAAAATAATAAAAGAAAAAAAAAGAAGAAAAGTGTCCTAAGTCGGTGCACACAAATCTTTCACTATTAATTTTTCACTATTAATTTACCTTAAAAAACTTCTTATGTAAATAAGAATTTTATTGTGTGTATGTGAGAGGGTGTCCATTGGGAGGGGAGGGTGTCCATGAAAAAAAGGGAGGTGTCTACATAGCAGTTTTTTTAATTTTTTGTTTTTGAAACATAGATCATGATCTAAATCTTTGATATTCATAGTTATATTATACATATATAGTTTTATTATTATGTTTATTTCCAATTACAATGATTATTATACTATTATATATAATTATTATTTTTATTCATTAAATCAAAAAATATTTAAATTTTTGAAATATTTAAAAAAATTAGTAAAAAAGTTTTATGTTATAGCATAATACACTCAGATTATTTACATAGCTGGGGGCGGCTTCTAAGATATAGAAGCTAGCATTAGGCCATAAGATACAATCTTGTACCTTTGATCCATACAATTTATGTTCTTAAATAAGAAGTATGTTACACTAACAAAATATTCTAAATGTAATTACATAATTTTAGTGTTTTTAAAAGATTGTTTAATCCCCTCATATTGTAAGAGATAATTTTTAAATTCATTCAATAATTGGAAAGAAAGAATCACACTGCATTGCATCAATAATCTTCTTGGAGATCTAGGACGTTCTCTATCTTGTAATATAGATCTTCTCTCACTCTATCTATTTAAACCAAGAGATCTTGTTAGAGAAAGAGTTCTAGAGTTGTTCCTATTGTCCTCAAGTTCAAAAGAATGAAAATTACTTTGATGTATATCAATTAGATGGTTCAAGTGAGAGCTTGTCTGCCTATAAAGTGGAGTTTTAGGACCACCAAGTTTGTTATGAAAGTGTGAAGAAGCTCATTTGTGCTTCCATGGCAAATTTACTTCAAAAGTTTGATTGCTTTTGGCAATGGTAAGGGCCTCTAATTTTGACATATGTGTTGGACTATAAAATAATTCTTTTTGCTCAAAGGTTGGTAGATCCTTAAGAGTGTAATATTAAGAAGAAGTGTATAAAAAATAAGCTTTTCTATATTTAAGATATGTCAAATTCCAAGGTCAATTACAAGAGGCTCATTTTGCTCTTTATGAAGCCCTCAAGATATGGGCTTACAAACTTATTTTAAACAAATTCAAGCATTCTTTAATCAATTTAAGAATTGGAAATAGGAAGGGAAGTCAATCTAAGCTTGTATTAAATAGAGACAAATAAGTGATAGAACTAACAAAGAATTCTATGCAATTGTAAAAAATTGTCATATTAAACCTATTATCACGGAATTCAAAAATTCTCAAGATAATAAAAGAACCTCTAAGAATTCAAAAATATTTATTCCATATATTTATTCTAATCTTTACAAAAAACAAGAAGGATCCTTGGAATTAGTAGAAGCCACGAATCTCTTTTTTAAAAACATTCCTTGTGAAGTCATAGAAAGAATGAATACTGATTTATCCAAGTCATTTAATGTATATGAAATTAAAAAAAATATTAGAAATATAGTTAAAGACAAAGCACCAAGTTTAGATGGAATTGGTATTAATTTTTTCAGACTTTCTAGCACATCATTGGAAATGATTATATTTCAATAATCAATCAAGCTTTAGCTAATGGCTGGTTCTTCCATAGCATTGTTAAAGGCCAAATTTCTCTCATGTACACAAAGGTGATGATAAAACCATATTGGATAATTAAAGGTTGTGAAAGATGCGAGACAACGAATTAGTAAATGGATAAAAAAAAGAATACAGAACTAGATTGATTTTAAGAACAAAAAACTAGATGGTTGATAGGAATAAAGAACTAGATAATTGGCAAGACTAAGAACTAGATTGATATCAAGAAATAAGACAACACTTGCATTGCTCCAAGACTTGTGTTAGCAAGAGTGAGGTGTACCTTACTCTTGCCTCTTATTTATAATGCAAGGTCTATATTCTATCAAATCTTCTATAGAAGCTTCTAGAAGAAATTATGAAGTTTTCAGAAGTCTATGAAGCATCTATGGAAGATTTTAAACATATTTTAGAAGATTTTAGAAGACTAAAAAAGATTCTAAAAGATTGAAGAAGGTTCTAGTAGATTGAAGAATGTTCTAAAAGACCAAGGGAGGTTCTAGAAGGTTTTAAAAGATTGAAGAAGATTCTAGAAGACTATAGAAGGTTCTAGAAGGTTCTAAAAAGTGATAACTTGAAATATGTCTATGACATCATCTCTTCTTCTAGCAACGAGTTCCAGGAGGAGCCCAAGTGTTTTGATAAGCAAATCTTATGTGTAGGAAATCTAAAATTTTTTAGAATAGAGAAGTAATATATTTTATTCTTTGTTTGTTACTAGTTGATTCTACAGGATCCTTGAGATGGCATCAATAGCCTCCAAGTATAACTTTTGTTATACCAACCTCCCATCTAAGAATCTGTTCTTTGTTGCGACCTTTAAAATATGTTCCAAACATAATTTTTGGACCAATTGGAGTCACCCTTCTAACCTCAAGGAATATCGCCAGAGCTTAAGCATTTGAATCAAGATTTTTGTAATAAGACTATACCTCCAAAGACTCCAAATGTGAACTTATTTGGCATTAGAATATTCCTTCTTTACCTTCTCTATATTCTTAAAATCCAACGGATTATGAAAGTCACAATGGTTCTGTAAGAGCTTGTATGGCAGAAAAATCTTCTAACTTTTATTCCTATAAGTCCACCAAAACGCAAAGATTTGACATGGTAGCTAGCAAGCTTCTAATAAGATCTATTCTATCTTAGAAAAAATGACTATATACAAGTAAAGGTCTTATCATGGCTCTCTTTTGTTTATATTGGTCTTTTATTATTGGTAGGAAAGCATCATTTAGAAACTCTGGCAAAATATACAAATAGATCGACTATCATATGAAATCTAATATTTCATCCATTTCATATTCAATCCTCTTTGGACACAATCTCTTACCTTGAACTTTGGTTGGCTCTTGTAATAGATGTTTGCATAGTTTTTATATCAATCTTGATCCATTTGCAGTTGGAATTTTAATTCTTCATGAATGGCATTCAAATAGGTAGCTAGATTTTTTATAGCATGACTTTCCACATCTTCAATTTGAGAAAGAAATGGATTTGCTCTAGGATGGTATCCATAATTTGAAAAGAATAGAATTTGCTTTGTCAAAGAATGTTTAGTGTTATTATATACAAATTGAGCCATTAGTAGGAGATCCATCTAATCATCTTATTGATAATTTATTTTGCAACAAAGATACTATTTCAAGATCTCATTCATTTGTTTTGTTTGACCATTGATTTGAGGATGATAAGCTAATGAAAGATTGATCTTGACTTTCAAAAGTTGAAATAGTCCTTTCCATAAATTTGATACAAATTGTGGTCTTCAATCCAAAATGATGTCACTTAGAAGGCAATGTATTTGATAAATATTATCAATAAAAAGCTTGGCCATTTCTTTCTAAAAAATAGTCTTATTGCACAATATTGTGTTATAACACGGCTATAGGATGAAAGAGTAAAACAAGATGTATATTATAGAAAAGCTTAATCAAAGATTAAGTTATATAATTATTTTAAAAAATATAAGTAAAAACTAAAAATAAAAAATAAAATAAAAAATAAAAAAATAAAAAAAGAGATAATAAAAATATTTAATATTAATACTCTTTTTTTTATAAAAAATACTTCTATTTATTTAATAGAGCTATAAATAAGATAAAATAAGATAGATTAGCAAAAATACTACTATAGGCATCTTAAGATCAAAATAAAGAGTAGTTTCTAGCAAAAATTATTTAAGAAAATCCAAGATTGATATCCAAGGAGGATTAATTATGAACCAAGGTTGAAACCAAACTCCAAGGCATAATACCATGTGCCTATTATAGATGGGATCTTTTTTTGTTGATTGAAAAGTGGGATTAGAGAGCAAGCTCAATAGGACTTCTTTGAGCGTTGGTTTCAAGGTTTTTGGATTTATAATGACTTTGTAAAAACTGTGTAAAGTCAAGGTTCTATTTGGATGACTCTAGATATTGAAAAATAAATTAGATTTGTATTTTTGAGCATATTGAAAGTTTTGTAATAGATCTACAAGTAAATTTTTTAAAATTTGTACATATAATTGTGTTGAAAGTCTATTGTGAATTTAAGCTTAATCCAACAATTAGATCAAAGGTTATTGAAGTTTAAGTTAGCTAGAGTCTTAAAAGTTGGATTTTTATGATCAATGAGAGTTTTTGTGATTTTAAGTAATTTGCCAATTATATTGGAATGATTTTTTTAAAGCTAATAGTTAATTTAGTTTTCAATATTTTTTTAAAATTTTAAAATATATAAACTATGCAAAAAAGAGATATTGATACTAGAAGATCAATATCAAGGTTGGAAAAAGAGGGCAGCCAACATCCAAGAGGATTAGGAGTTTTTTTTTTCCAATTAATAAGTTTGATTTTCTTCAAATTTTGTATATTTATTTTTAATTAGAAGGCTAAAAAATGTTCAAGTTTTAAATAAAAATCAATAGTTAATTTGATAATTATTAAGATTTTAAATTTGCTATTAAATTTGATTATGATTTTATTAGGATTTATTGAGATATTAAGATTTTATTAGGATTTTAATAGAATATTAGGATTTTATTAATATTTTAATTTTTTTTTTTTAGAATATTAGGATTTTATTAGGATTTTATTAGAATTTGACTAAGATTTGATTTAAAATTTGAATTATAGTTTGAATTAGGATTTGACTTAGGATTTGATTTAGGAGTTGATTAAAGTTTGATTTAGAATTTGAATTAGGATTTGATTTAGAATTTGATTTAGAATTTGATTAAAAATTATATTAGGATTCTAATTAATAAAATTGATTAGGATTTGATTAAGATTTAATTAGAATTTGATTAAAATTATATTAGGATTTATTTAAATTTTGATTAAAATTTAATTAGAATTTATTTAAGATTATATTAGGATTTGTTTGATTTTTGGTTAGTTGCAATATATAAGTTTACCTTTTATAACCAAATATCTACTTCATTCTCAAACAAGATGACATATAATACAATATAAGTGATGAATCCAATATGAAAGTTTAAGGTAGGAGGTATTGGATTCTATTCATTTTTTTTGGATTTGTTCATTCTTATTATAGAGTATTTTAGAAGTTCATGGGAGATATTTTTACATGCATTAAAAGATGAATATTTCTTGAAAGACATTAATCAAGTTATTAAGAAATTATTCTTAGAATGGATTAAGCGGCCTAACAAGAATTTACAATTTATGAAGCTATTAAAGGAGTTTGAAAGACAATATTCTTAATTGTCAAAAATAAAAAAATTAACAGTAGAACCAAATAAGGTCAAGTTATTTCTTCAAGTTGCTGATGGAAAATTGTAAGAAAAATTGGAGTTTCTTCTTGAAGATAAAGAGGAGGATGAAGGATTAATAACAAAGTACAAAGGTATTAAAGATGTTACAAGATTGCTTATAAAATGAGAAAAGAGAAAAGATAGGATTAATATTGAATGAATAGCACAAGCATCTAAAACTTAAGTGTCTACTATATGATCAATTGTGCCTATTGTCCAAACTCTAGTGGTTACATCGAAGAAAGAAGATATAAAAATTAAAAGAATTATACGTGGAATGCGAGATCTTTAAATTAAACTTGCAAGGCTTGAAGAAAAGACTTCTAAAATATAATTCAAAGTCTACTTTTAAACAAAGATATGTCCAAAGATGTATTTGATGTGATGATGTTTCTCATTCTAGAAAAAATTGTAATAAATTCAATGACATGGTGTGACAAGGAGTTATTTTTTGGAAAGATGGAAAAGTGGCATTGAAGAATGCTAGAGATCTTCAAATCAATTCTAGTAAGAGAGATATGAAAACATTGGTTCAAAATTATTTAATAACACATCAAGTTATAACAGAAGAAGTTGCAAGTTAAATGGTACCATAGTGGATGATGATTTCAACAAAAATATGGAAACAAGTAGATTTTGGTTTTCTGCCAATTCTATATTGCAAAAGAAAAAGATGCCACAAAAAATATTATTAAAGATTGTTACTACAACTCATGGTGCTACAAATTGACAGGATCATGTAGAGGCTCTTTCAATCCATATACATTGCTAAGAGCCAACATAAAGCTTTAATAGAAAAAACGAGGAAGAAAGATTCTGATGATATAAGATAAGAAATTTTTTCTAAGAGGAAAATTCAAAGAAACAAGGCTCATAATATGGCATTACAAAAATTATTTATAGAGGATGCTTCAACAATTTTGAAGGAAAAAAAAAAAAATTAAAAAAAAAAAAAATCAATTGCTTATAAATTATTCTTTGATATAGAAGTAGCAAAAAATTTAAAAAGGATGCTTGAAGAATGTGTACTCCATGCTAAGGTTGAATTCACATTAAAGGAGATTCTAAGACTTACAAAGAAAAAATTTCATGATGTTATTATTGACAGTATTAAATGAAAGAGATAATTAATAGATGAAATAAGATTGAATTATGCTATTGATACAAAGATATATAAGGATGAAGAAGAATTTGATAATTTTTATAAGCAGTCGGCAAGTGAAAGAAGAGATTATAATCAAAAAGTGTATTTTGAAAATTGGAATAAAAAAGAAATAGAGGCTTTAAGTCATTATATTCAAAAATATTAAGCTAAAGTGACTATAGAAGTATTAAGGAATGTTTGAGATATAGAAGAATCAATTGTTACTTTAATTGAGTATGGTTCAAAAATAAATCTTATATCTAAAGATTTTTATAAGAAGCAAAGATAGTGAATTGATATGGAACATGGATGGGCAATATGGGTAGCTAACAATATATAAGGTGAATTGTATGGAGCTTGTTTAGATATTAAGATCTAGATTGATAATATTATAATAGAAAAAAATTCCTTTATTGAAAATATAATATCTTATTTTTTTATTTTGGAGCAACCATATATTATGGCAATATAGATGGAAACAAAGGTATTTGATAATGGTTCAACTTATGCATGGATACGTAGTAAGGATGGAAGAAAGGTAATTTAATTTCTAATTATGGCTTCCAATCATGAATAGAATCGAGATAAATTGAAAGAGAATCTATTATCAAAGATTGTTAAAGAATTTAAAGATTTTGAGGAAGTGCTATTATAAAGCGAGATAAAAGAGGTACAAAAAATAAGATACTTTTACAAGATGTAGGTACCTTTGATACAAGTTTTATTGATATTTTTGAAAATAGAAGTATTATGTATAAGAAAGTTGAGGATTTAAAAAGAAAAAAAATTATATGAATTTGTAATATTAGAAGATAATGAAAATATTTTTGGTGTTTATGAAAAAAATAGATTAGAAGATTTTTTGAAATTGATTGCATTAATTGGATTAAAAGATAATGATAAGGTTATAAAAATTCATTCAAGAGAAATTTATTCTGTACTTGAATCTTTTCAAATATTATAGGTTATTATAGAAATAAAATATAAGACAATAGATAAGAAGATGAAATTTGTTATAGAGGATTTTTAAAAATATATAGAAGAATCATCAAGAAAAAAGAATTTAAGAAATACAAAGAGTACTGGGCATCAATTCATTAAAAAGACTTTTGAAGAATTAAAGATTGGATCTGATAGTTCTTTATTGCCAAAAAAAATTATATATTTAAAAGAGATACTTATAAAACAAGATAAATTATTTATTTTTGAACTTCATGAGATAAGATGTGTGGATCCTAATATTACAGCTCCTATGATTATTTTTATAATACCACATGTGCCTTCGAACTTGAGACCAATTCCAATGCCAAGGACTCACTTGTCTAAATTAGTGGACTTATTGAAAGAAAAGATACAAATGAAGATTTTGGAGCCTTCTTTTGCTCCATATTTTAGTTGTTGATTTATGGTGCCTAAAAAATGGATCACTATAATTTATCTAAGATTTATAGCCAATAAATAAATAACTATTAGAAATACAGATATAGAATCTTTACTAGATGAGTTTGCTGATGCATTTGCAAGAAGAAAAATTTATTCAATGGGTGATTAATATTTGGACTATAATCAATTTCAACTTGTATATGGAAGTAGAAATATGATAACAATAAAAATATTTTTTAGACTACTTAAAATATATATTCTTTTATAAGGTGCTACTAATTAAATTATTCATATGATAAATGGAATGAATAAGGTATTGAAAGATTTTATTTTTTAAAAAATTATACTTTTTTAGATGATGTTCCTATAAAGAGATATAAAGAGGAAAAAAAAAGATGAAACTTTAGATAAAAGGAGGTGTCACAAGTATATTGTTGATCATATATAAGATTGTGAAAAGATTTTAATTTGACTTGAAGAAGTTCATCTTATACTATTTGGAGCAAAATCTATATTTAAAATATAAGAGGTTGTGATTATTAGATATTTATTTGGATTTTATAGAAGAAAACCAAATCCGAGCAAAGTTAATGCAATTAGAAGGATGAAGGAGATATGTGATTTTTTAACAAAAGTACGTAGGTTTTTGGATGCATGTATATTTTATCATATATAGATTCCTCATTACGCTTATATAGCAAATCCATTATATGAGTTATTATGAAAAGATTATCAATTTAAATAGAAGAAAAAGCATACTAAAGCAATATAAAGGCTAAAGACGTTATTGTTATTATGTCCAATTTTTTTAAAAATTGATTATGAATACAATAGACAAATAATTGTTACTGTAGATATTAGTCCTATTATTATTGGATGGACTATAGGTGAAGACAATTTAAGTGGAAATATATTTATAGTTTGATTTAGAACTAAGATTTTGAATACTCACTAATATGTATATTTATAAATCAAAAGAGAGCTATGAAGAGTTATTTTGGCAATGAAAGCTGAAAAAGACTATTTGATTGGTATAGTGGTAGTAATTAAAACAAATTGCTTGCCATTACTTGGAATAATAATTAATTATATAACACTAGATATTATAATGTTAAGATAGATTGCTTTTATCAACTCATTAAATCTAGAATTTAGGCATATTATTGAAAAAGATAATTTAGTAGTAGACATGCTATCTTAAGCAAGATATGATAATGAAGATAAGATGATTAAAGACATTGATGATATTGGAATAAAATTTTATTTGATTTCAAATCTTAATGAGGAGGATAAGTTATTTTTTTGAAGAATTTTATGAAAGAAAGTTATTGGATATTAGTTATTATTTAAATATCTTGACTAAATAAGCAAATTGGTCTATAAAAATATTTAAAAAAATTAAAAAAAAGACATATAGATTTTTGCTTCAAGAAGGATTTTTATAGAAGAGACCAAAAAAAAGAATTGGAATATTACAATAAGTGATAGTCAATAAGAAAGATCAACAAAAATTATTAAAAAAATTTTACAACAATCTATGGATAGGACATAGAAAAATTTGGGCCACGTTTATTAAACTTAAAGAGCAATATTGATAAAAAAAGATGTATCAAGATATGCTTTTATTTATAGAGTCATGTATAACTTGTCAAACATATTCTAATATATAACATTGAGATAGTTTACATCTAACATATCCTTTAGCCATTCATTTTAAATAAGTTGTTGATTTGATTATTATGCCAATTGGATTATAATAAATGAGATATTTAGCCTTAACTTGCAATGATTTATCAAACTAAGTTGAAAGAAGAACATAAAGAACAAAGTCTACTAAAGGAATTTGTAGATTTTTGCTTAAAGATGTTGTTTGCCACCATGGATGTGTGAGAAAGATTATTGCAAATTGTAAAAAATTAGATGTAAGAGGAGCTTGTGATTTCTTTAAAAGGTATGGAATTAAATTATCATTGATTATTGCTTATAATCTAGAAGGAAATGCATCCATCGATTATAAAAGTATTAATTAAAGATTACAATAGAAGGATGAAAGAATAACCTTGATTCTTATTATTTATATTATAGGCCGATCAAATAATTCATAGTTTAGTAATGAGGTACATGCCTATTAAATTTATGGTAGGTTAAAAATCTATTTTGTCAATTGAAGAAAAAGTACCAACTTGGAGTGTGCTACTATGGAAAGATGAATTGACAAAAAAAGAATTTTTAGCTATTAGGATTTGGAAACTTGAATAAAGACCAAAAGATGTGCAAATAGCATTAGAAAGGTTGAAAATGATAAGATTATAAAACAAGGTTCAATTTGATAAACAACATCAATTAAGGCCTAAAGCAATTGAAGAAGATAATTACATTTTGATCTATAATAGTTTGGATAATCAACATAGTATTTTATAAATTTTTTTTAAATATTGGTTTGGATTGTATATAGTAATAATGGTTCATGATAATACAACCTATTTACTAAAGAAGTAAGATGGAACAAAGTTAAAAATACCAATTATTGGAAAGCAGATAAAGATATTTAAACAACAACATTCAGAAGCCAACATAAAAGATTTTATTGAAGATTTTAACTTTTCAAAATAAGAAAATAACTTTGATTTAGATAACAAAAATAATGAAGAAAAAATTGATGAAGATATTGAAGGCATAATATAAAGCCAACAACAACATATGTTTTATTTGGCATATATTAAAAGATGCGCAGATTCAAAGGAGGTGGATGTTATATTGTAACATGATTATAGGATGAAAGAAAAAAATAAGATGTATACTATAGAGAAGCTTAATTAAAGACTAAGTTATAAAATCATTTTAAAAAATATAAGTAAAAGCTAAAAATAAAATAAAAAAAGAATTAATAATAGTATTTAATATTAATACTATTTTTTTATAAAAAAAACTTTTATTTATTTAATAGGGCCATAAATAAGATAAAATAAGATAGATTAGTAAAAATATTGCTATAGGCATCTTAAGATCAAAATAAAGGATAGAATCTAGCAAAAATTATCTAAGAAAATCCGAAATTGATATCCAAGGAGGGCTAGTTATGAACCAAAGTTGAAATCAAACTCCAAGGTACAATACTATGTGCTTACAGCAGATGGGATTTTTTTTTATTGATTGAAAAGTAGAATTTGAGAGCAAATTCAATAGGGCTTTTTTGAGCATTGGTTTCAAGATTTTTGGATTTGTAATGACTTTGTGAAAGCTATACAAAGTCAAGGTTCTATTTGAGTGACTCTAGATATTGAAAAATAAAGTGGATTTGCATTTTTGAGCATATTGAGAATTTTGTAGTAGATCTATAAGTGGAAATTTATAAATTTGTGCATATAATTGTGTTAAAAGTCTATTATAAATTTAAACTTAATTTAGCAATTAGATCAAAGGTTATTGAAGTTTAAATTAGCTAAGGTCTCAAAAATTGGATTTTTAGGATCAATGAGAGTTTTTGTGATTTTGAGTAATTTGCCAATTAGATTGGAATGATTCTTTTTCAAGCTAATAGTTAACTTAGTTTTTAGTATTTTTTAAAAATTTTAAAATATATAAATTATTCAACTCAATTTTCTTGATTTTTATATATAATACAATAATAAAATGAAATGTGCCATCTTGGTAAGATGGTCTACTACAACAAAAATTAAATATTTTCTATTAGAAATTATAAGATCTATAATGAAATCTATGGATAATAATTTCCATAGACCCTTAAGAACTAGAAGTGGTTGAAAAAATCTATATAATTGGTGTCTTGGGACCTTTACTCAAGCACAAATTTTGCATGATTGAATAAATTCCTTCACCAATTTCCACATTTGAGGCCACTAATAATCTCTTGATATTAATTCCAAGGTCTTATTGAAGCCAAAATATCCAACTACTAAAGATCATGTCATGCTTCAAGAACTTAAAGTCTCGCAAGGCTTAGAAGAATATATAAGATATTCTTAAAATTCAACAATCTGTTTTCAAACTTAAAATTATTATTTTCTTCCATCTTTGTATTTTTTAGATGTCGTTGAATGTTATCTATAAATGGATCTATCTTCATTCCTATCTAGATTTCTAACTTGAGAGTTATATTTGCATAGGTAGATATTGTCAATATCTTCAATTATAAATTAGATGGTTTCAACGTGACTGATTTTTGCTAATCCAATATAATATTTTTTTTTCTTGGTGCAAGATATGAATGTCAAAAAAAGGCATCTGGTTCTCTTTGAAGTTTTTTTAGATGATATATAATTGTAAAATCAAACCAAGATAATAACATGGTCTATTATACTTAATGGTGGTTCAAAACTCGGGCACTTATAAAATATTCCAAGTTTTTATAATCAATATATACTATGATCTTGTGTTGAGATCCTTCCAATAAATGGTGTAATTTTTTAAAAGCATTGACAATTGCCAATAGTTCTTTGTTGTGGATCTTATAATTGATCTTTGCAGCTAAATTTTTTTGACAACGGAATACTATTGGGTGAAATTGACTATTATCACTAGTTTAAAAGAGCATAAATTCAAGTACAAAATTTGAGGTATCTATTTCCAAAATGAATGGTTTTGTTGGATTTGTGTGAGTAAGTATAAGAGCTGAAATAAAAGATTTTTTTAATTTTTTGAATGTTTCTTTAGCCTTTTTGTCTCAAATATATATTTTTTTTCTTATAAATTATATTAATGGAGCTGCAATCTTGAAATAATCTTTGATGAAGATTCTATAAAAATTTATAAATTCTAAGAAATATTATATATCTTTAATGAATGATAATTATTTCCATTCTATAATAGTTTGTCTTTTCTTTGGATCTATAGAAATTCTATTTTTAGAAATAATATATTCCAAAATTTTTACTAATAGTTAATAGAAAGAGCATTTTTCTAATTTGGCATACAATCTACTTTCCTATAATTTCTCTAACACCATATGTATATGATGTTTATGGTTTTGTTTTTTTTTAAAAAAGATCAAGATATCATCTAGGTAACTGACTATAAAATCATTTAAATATTCTTAAAAGATGTCATTTATCATATATTAAAAGATTATAGGTGTATTTATAAGTCCAAAAGGTATAATATTGTATTTAAAATGTTCATATTTTGTATAAAATACTATCTTTTATTGATCTCCTTCTTTGATCCTAATTAGGTTGTAGGCACCTCTTAAATCAATTTTTATAAAAATCTTTGTTCATCCTAATTATTCCAATAATCTTGAGATTAATAATAATGGATAGCAATTTTTTATAATAACCTTATTTAGACCTTGATAGTCAATGCACATATATAAAGAACCATCATTTTTTCTTCAAAAACAAGATAGGCGCTTTAATAGGCGATTTCAAGTATTGAATGAAATTCTTAGCTAAATTTTTATTAATATATTTTTATAAGACTATAAGCTTTGTCTCTGAGAGATTATAAATTAGACCAAATGGAGGTTGAGTTCTATCTTGTAATTTGATTGTACAATCATAAGGATAATGGTTTAACAACATGTCTACATTTTTTTTTTCAAATACATCTTTAAGATCATGGTATTGATTGAAAATATCTTACTTGAGCTGTTTGATTGGATCCTTTAATTAAAATAGCATATAATATAAATAATTTTTTTTTTAAGGCCTATATAAATACTTTAATTCTAAGAAATGAAGTTGCATCTTATTTCTTCTTTTGATATTTGGACCTTGAAAAAATCTTTTATAAACTCTTATCAATATTATGATTACATAATTTAAATAAAAAAAATTCAATAATAGTAGAATTTGTTGGATATCAAATGATATTAAAGGCATTGTGTGATACTTTATCTCCTACTACCACTTCCAATGGTTGAGTTTCTTTAATAAAATTCCTTGATGTAAGGTTTTATCCATCAATGACTTCAACAAGTGTAAGATGGATCTTCTTTATAAGTACTAAATTATACTTGGTTGTAAAATCTTTATCTATAAAGTATACTAAGGCTCTAGGATTTTAAAAGGACTTTAGCAAAAATCTCTTATCTTGAGATTCGTATATATACAAGAAGTATAAAATAAGACGTTGAATCCAGAGATAGGAAGAGATTTTTTTTTGATAATTTAGATTTGGAGGTGTCCAACCATAAGGTCTTTATTGTAGTTGGATGTCTTTGTTTTTTGACATCTCTAATTTAAATATTATACTTTATATTTTGAATTTTCTAAACTTGTTTGGATAGTTTGGTGTCTTATGATTAGATCTTCCACAATATAGAGATAGATTCTCTTATTGACATCTAATCTTTTCTACAAGTGTTAATGACTTGAATTGAGTTGCATCAATTTGTATGGATTCAAGATATGTTGATGGCTTCTTTGATGTTCTTAAAGATATAACAATTGTACTTTGATAGACATTATTAAAAATTGATCACCTTTCTTATTGCAATTCAAATAGGCAATTATTATAAATAATAGTTTGAGATATGAATTCTTCTAAGCTTTCAACTCTTGATATTGTGATCAATAAATTCTTTATGTTGTCTTTTAGGCCATAACAAAATCAAGACATAAAAGCCTTATTGTTGTAGTCAAGATCACAAATAAGTTGTTGAAATTCTGTGACATAAATCATAGCTGAATGTTGTCTTTGTTGTGGGTTTTAGATCTTCTTTTCTACCACCATCTCCCAATCACTATCTCCAAATACATCAATAAATCTTTCTATAAAAGCCTCTAAATAATATAAGCTTGGAAAATTATTTTCCAATTATGAAATAAATATTAGCCTTTGGCTCCTTCATAACAACCGTTGGAATTTATGTAGAGGTTATGCGCATAGCTTATCTACTACTTGCTTTCTCAATCAAATGATTTCTTGCTGCAAACTATGAATCTCTCATTTAGTTTCTTCAAATACCAACTCTATTTATAATTTGTTTTTGGATTGCAAAAGAATACTATTTCTTCTTATACACTACCCAAAAGAGCCCAAAGATTTCTAAGAGTTGCTACTTTATACTTTATTTGTAAAGATACACCTATCATGATTTAATTTATTTCTATATTGATTAAAAAAAAATCAATAAGCTTTTAATGTGGTATTTTTTATATTGAAAAGAAATGTTATTAAATAATATTAATTTAGAAGAAGATAATCCTTAATCTTTAAAATATAATAATATATCTTAAAAAAGAAATAATCTATTTTTTCAAAAAAAAGATCAAATTATAATAAGTAAGCATATTAATCTAGAGGAGAATAATTGGCACTTCTCTAAAATGCAATAGTATTTTCAAGAAGAGAGATAATTCACTTTCTATCAAGAAATCAAAGCTCTAATATGATTACTTAGAAGTCTTGCTAAACTATCAAAGATATAAGATAATGGATTAACAAATAGATAAGGAAAAGAATACAAAATTAGATTGATTTTAAGAACTAAGAACTACATGGTTGACAAGAGCAAAGAACTAAATGGTTGATAAGAATAAGAATTAGATTGATATCAAGAAATAAGACAGCACTTTGGATTACTCCAAGACTTGTATTGGCAAAATTGAGGTATATCTTAGTCTTGCCTCTTATTTATATTGTAAGGTCTATATCCTATCAAACCTTCTACAAATTTTTTTTCAGTTTGATGGAAATACTTATAGAAGATTTTGACTACAAAAGAAATTAAGAAGTTTTTAGAAATATATAAAGCATCTATAGAAGCTTCTAAGAATGTTTTAAAAGATTTTAGAAGATTAAAAAAGATTCTAAAAGATTGAAAAAGGTTCTAGAAGACTAAAGAATTTTCTAAAAGATTAAAGAAGATTTTAGAAGATTTTAAAAGATTGAAGAAGATTCTAAAAGACTATGGAAGATTTTAAAAGGTTCTAAAAAGTGATAACTTGGTGTATATCCATAAAGGCATTTAAAATTAACTTCTAAAGACTAAATATTATATTTAGTATTAATATGGCTTTCATAAAATATTTTTTAATAGGAAGAGAAGTGAAATAAGATTGTCCATTGGTACCTATTTCTTCTTTTTGGTCAAAGAAATACTTAACATTGCTATTCAAAACGCAATCAAATATCACCATTTTTAAAACATTTATATTTTTTAGAGTCCTAATCAACAAGTCATAAGTTAATACATTGATGACTCCATCATCATTGTCAAAAGAAAAGAAGAAAATATTCACAATTTGGTAAAAATAATCAAGTAATTTAGTTTAGCTTCAAGCCTTGAAATTAATTGGGCCAAATTTGCTGCCTATTGGTAGTTTAAAAACTTTAACAAATCAGCATGGATAAATCAATTTGGTTGGGCTTAGGCATCTCATATAAATATTAGCAAATTCATATGTATTTCTTTTGATATTTCTTTAAATATATATGAGGTTGATTAATTCTTAATTAATAGAATGATACACAAATTAAACTATTGGTATTGTATTAAAATTAATGCAGCAAATAGAATAATTATAGTTAATAATATTTTAATTTTATTATTATACTCTTTTTTAAGTAGAATTTTATTCACTATAATCACTCATCTCAAATCACAAATAGAGTATTGGGTCAAAAAACTAAAAAAAAACTAGAAAAATGTGGTTACAAATATTTAAGTTCCTTCAATTTAATCCTCCAACCTCTTTTTGTAATACTTAGAACTATTTCTTATGATAGGATCTTTAATTTCTTTTAATTGATATTCACTTACAATCCCATCAAATTACAATCTTATATTCAAATGATCTTTATTATGTCAAAAAGCTTTGTAAAGAGCCAATGATTCCTCTTACTACAAAAGAAGTAATATCCACATATTGAATTCTATCCTATTATATCTCTATCTAGGATTTCTTCTATATTTATTTTTTTAGTTTTTGTAAATACTTACTATGCTATGATAATATCCTATCAAAAATTTATAATTAGATTGGCTTATATAAATTGGTAACAAACCATCTATCAAAAGTGGTTTTCCAATTCTCTACTAAATTCATAGATGTTAAAGAAAACAAATGGTTTGTCTTACCTTGACCTACTAAAATATATATATTTTTTTTGAGCTTGCATTCAATCCAAAACTCTCTACTTTGATAAAAAAAACTTTCTTAAGACCAAGATAACCATAACTTAGTAGACAATCAAAATTAAGTAGTAGATTTTTTGAAAATTATTAGATTGTTTTAAAAACCAAGTCAACAAGAAAAATAACATTTGACATTGAATTCTTTTATGGTCCACTTAGTGAATTGATCTTTAATCCTCTATCATATTTGTAGATTATTGGTGAAGAACTTATGACATATTTTGCCAAAATTTGTAGGAAGTTATTTTAAAGCAATACTTCCACTACTGATTTAGCAAAATGCTAACAGAATTTACTTTTATATCAAGCTTTCTTATTTAAATGGAATGACATTTAGTCCAACCCCTATTCTTGTAAAGAGGCAATGTTCATTTAGCTTATATGGCACAAAGGTATAGTGTTTAATATTTAGAAGAAAACAATCAATTCTCATATTGATATTCATTGTGCATTGTGTCATCTCCAAAAGCCGGAATCCATTCTCCATAGGTTCTAGGATTGTCATCAAGCCCATAATATCAAAAATTGGGCAACCTCTATTCTATACAAATTATCATAAAGTTCTTGAAACTAGGATCTTTGGAAATATTTTACTTGGAAGTGAGCTATTTTTGTAAAATCTTTACCTTTTAGATTTAAATATGTTTGTAAGATTTAGTTTTTGTTAAGAGAACTTTATCTATAGACTATCTAAATTCAGAAAAATATATATTTTTTGAATATTAAGATATGATGAAAATATACCATTTATTAAAAATTTAAAAATATCTTTTTTTATTAATAATTTTATTTGTAAAAATATTATTTTTTTTATTACCTTTTTAACAACAAATCCTAGAATTGATATTAATATGAGATTTATAATATTAAATGCATTTCATCAATGTAACTTGAATACATAACAAAATAAAAATATCTAGGATATATACAATACTTGTCTAAATTAATAAAAAAATTCAATCTATATTAAAATACTACTTACTTGTTACTTATATATATATATATTTATATTTATATTTATATAATTATCAAATTATTAATTATATCTCATCAAATATTTTTAATAATTATTTAAATTTTAATATCAAAATAAGATCTGAAAGCTTTAATCTACTTTTGTAGATGATTTTTTAAAGAAGATATATAAAATTTCTTTACTTTGAAAACCTATACTATGTTAGAATAAATTGGATGAAACTCCACAAAGTCAAAATAAATTAATAAGCATGAAACACAAATAAGGCTTATGCTGCCTTGATATATATATATATATATATATAGGATTTAAAATATTTTTAGCATTAGATTTAAAATATTGAATTTAAAATGTATGAAATAAAATTAGTTGAAGTTCTTCTCATTGTAAGAGATATTTGTTTTATTAGTATTTTAAATATAATAATCAATACATATGTATTATCTTTGTATTTACTAATTATTTTATTTAAAAAAATTTAGTTGTACATATTTTATTTAATTCTATGATATATATATATATATATATATATATATATATGACAAAATCTAATGTATAATAATCTATTTAAAATATTACCAATAATATTATGTCATAAAAGTATATACCATATTATTATAGAATTTTTAATTATGCTATTATTTATATATATATATATATATAATTTTAATTATAAGCACTAAATTAAATATATATATATATATATATATATATATATATATATATTTATATATATTTATATAATTTTAATTATAAGCACTAAAATTACCAATATTCCAATAAAAAGATTTAAATTATAAAAAACTAAATAGACAAATAAAACCTCATCCAAACCTATACATGTTGAGTGCTAACTAATATAATTCTTTTATCTTGATAAATATAAGATCAAGTGATATTTTTTTTATTTTAAATTCAATTAAAAATTTTAAACTTAGATGAATAAATAATTATTTTAATGATATTTTTTAAAAATTAAAATTTTAACACTTGACAAAAAATTAGAATACATATGCAATCAAGATTTTAAAATATATTTTCTATAATAGAAGTAGTCACAAGAGTCTAAAGATTGTTTAAAAAGAATAATCCCAACAACTTGTTAAGTTTTTCTTTAGTTAAAATATAGAATTGCAACAACAACCTTAACCTTGGAATATGATGTTTTATATATTTTTTGTATCTCTACCACTCTTATACATACTTATTTTTATGTTTATATTAGTTACCTATGTGCATGCTTATTCAAAAAATCTATATATTAGCTACATCTACAATAATTAGACTGGTTAGGGACATCAAATAATAATACTTTTTTTTTCAAACCTAATTGCATCAGAACATTCTATTTTAATTCATACAAGATTTTCAAGTATAAATCTCATTCAAAAATGATAATGTTAATAGGACAATCATGTATAAAAGTTCCAAAAAAAACATTATGAAAAATAATACGAAATCAAATAATAATCATTCACTCTTTATTCCAGAGCATTTTATTTGTGCAACTCAGTACATATCTAGAAAATAATAAAACCACTTAAATTTTTAATAATATAAGAACATTTTTACAGTAATCAAAACTATAAATTTTTCAAATAAGAATTTTACTGAATTATCTATTGAATGATTTTTAAAACTCAAGTCTTTTGTAGAATCATTTTTACAAAAAATATTGTCCTAAAACTAAAAAAAATTATATGGACAGTAGTTATAACATATTAATTAAAAACCAGAAAGAAAATAAGAAAAAAAAAAGAAAAAAAAGAAAAAAAAGAAAAAAAATTGTATTAGCTAGGATTGCAGAAATGTCAGGTATTCCGTTTCGTCTCGTCTGTGTCGTCCTTTATTCGAAGCAACTGTCTCCAAACATATGTCGATGGGCACGATGGGTTGCATTACTCGACCTCGACCTCGACCATGCAGGCTTCGAAAGATGATGAAAGCGATGATGATTGTTACGACTCCCACGACGACAGTCATCACCACGACGTCGTAATCGGTGCTTGTTGCTCTTGTGAGCTCGATGACACTTCCTTCTGCCATGACGGGAAACATTGCCAGAAGTGATGACATTGCTAGCAGGAGCTGGTTTTTTCTCTGCAGCGATGATATTTTCCTCACGGGGGGATAGTCCGCGGCGTTATGGTTCCATTCTGCGATATGAAACCTGGGAAACCCGTTCCCCTCGTTCAGATTCCCACGTTCCGAAGCTGTGGCTCCTAGGGTGCTGATGTACCGTCAGTTGCCATGTGATTGTTCCAGCCATCTCCCGCAATCCACTTCGCAGTGGGCGTGAAGAAAAAATAGAAAAGAAATAGGTGGGGCATGGTTTTTGAAAGGGCCGTGGCATTATTCTTTGGGCGCTCTGGCTAGTTATTTTTCTCCTTAATTAAATTCCGAAGAGTGAGCTCCTTTGTCCAGAATTCTTGCGGTACCCTTCTGAATGAAAGAATTGCCCTCCCGGAATTTTTCTCGACGGGGAAGTTCTCCATGGTCATAATTGATTCTTTCGTTTAGGATAAACGTCCCTCCGCCAACAATCTATGTAGAGATCCCTCCAGTCAATCGATGGTGGCACAATATCACGTACTAAGAGATTCCCAAGTAAGCTCCGAGATTGTTTCCGACGGGATCTCAGACACTGTGCATCGTAGCTCGTGGCCAACCTTGCAAATCACACTAAATCCAGAACACGGAGCCAGGTCTTTGAAGTAAACAATTCGGTCTCACGTTGCAGATGATAGAATCCACGCACGCCGGAAGAATGTTGATGATCCACTCCTTGCAAAGCAATAGAAGTTCAGACTTTCGCACCTTAAGACCTTCGTATCATGGAGTCGATAGCTCCGTCGTGGTTGCTCGATACCGAACGGAATCCCGCGACACTGAACTTCAATGCTCCATTCTGCCTTCTCTGGAAAAGTAGCGTGGCGTCTCGAAACAAATGCAACTCAAAACTTGTGCTCCAGAAAGAGACTCCGTACATTTTATGGGGGCGACCTCCGCTCAATCTCTTGAACCCCTTTTCCAATGTATGTGCAGACAGGATTCTGCCAACACTCGCTACCGACTTTGGTCTCGCTCGTGGCTCACTGCGAAGGAACCAAGCAATCCACCGCAACGTGCCGCCAGGAAATTTGCAGCCACTCTATCAAATCCTGTTCCATTCTTGCCATGTGTCCCCAATTTGATCCTTTCACACAACCCATACCCTGTTGCCGCCCCTCGCCGCCTCTCTTCACTAAGTCGGAGCTAGAATCTTGGGCCGACGTCGGTGGTGGCGGCATTGGGCTAGCGTCGGAATATCGTGGTTTGCTCGATATCAAATGTTGACCATGACAGACAGCATTACTACTTTTCCTACTCACGGTCAACATTTGATACACTTATAATGTTACATGCAAACCTGCTCATTTGATATTTAGTTATCACGGAACATATCCATTCTTTAATCTTGAGGTTTAATGGGATGCATTTTAGAATATAGGTCACATTGGTTTTTGATTTTTCAATATTTGATTATCAAATTTCAATCAGTGATTATTTCAACATTTGATGATGGGTTAAAATAATGCTTTTGAAATGATGTAAGTTCTTTTGCAAACTGATCTCTTTCACAAGAAATGCAGAAAATGGAAAAAACAAAATGGGAAATGAACAGACAAGTTGAGAAACATTGCATGCTTCCTTGTTCCAAGATGCGGCATTTGTTTTTTCATTCATTTTTTTACACAGTGATAGACAGGGTTTTAAACAACACAACACTCTTCCAAGACACGGAGTCACTCAGAATGCAAATATCGAAACATTCAAGCTCTCTTAATAAATGAGCAGCTTCTATCACAGGATATGTGATGATGCAGTACGACATTGTTGCAACCCAGCCTCAATGACTGCAATTCAAAAAAGACTAGAACATTCGGTGCGCAATCGAGCTCCTTTCATGCAAGGTGCAACTTGAGAGGTTGAATTCTATCGAAGTAAACCTGTGAGATATGAGCTTTACGATGAGTCACAATGATAACGCATACAGCTCGAGTACGATGTGTTCGGCAAGAAGATTCTCAACGGGGAGAGTAAAGCATTGAGAGAAAGGCGAGAAGCTAAAGATTAGACGAGGGTCGCCGACCACAGGGGCCACCGAATAACAACTTCCTTTACTATCATCGCAGTGAGAAACAACAGCGAGTGTTTGACTCTGGTGTTCATCCGAATCCGCATGAAGAGTGTCGGCAGGGTTGGAGGTTTTTGGCGTGACAGCAACGCAATACAAGCCCAAGAAAAAAGATTCCAGAAAGGAATTGTCGGAGCAGCACCTTTTTGTATAGTTGGTGCTCTTCCCTCTAGATATATATATATATAACAAAGGTTTTATTTGTCCATTTGTTGCTTGTTGTTGTATTACGTGGCATCTTGTATAGGAATGTGCATAGTATTTGGTTATGAAAGAAAAAAATTTATGTGGTTGCGATTATTTTTTAAACTTGAAAAGGTTTCAACAATTATAATAAAAAAAAATCTAATTCTAACATATAAGGTTTTGATTCCAAAAAAAGAAAGTATTTAAAAATACTCATCTTAACAACCTCAACTACATATAAAAAATTAAATATTTATTTTTTGTTTTATTATATTATAATTTCAAACCTTTTTAGCAAACTTTATTTTTAATCAATAAACTTTAACAAAGCATAGTTTCTAATTGGATTAAATTAGCATCATATTTTCCAAGTAATAGGCACAATAAATCTTTCATGTTCTTACAAATTTTAAAACAAATCCAATTTACAAATTGAAAGATCTTGCAAAAATAATTGCATTAGTACCACTTAGCCTTTATTCTAAGTTTGATACAAAAAAACTTCAAACAACTAGATTTTTTAATGTAATTATTAACGCTTGCTTAAACTTAGTAGTAGTTAATTTAATCTAATAGATAGATTACTAAAGATTGCAAAACTTCTAATTAATCCAAAATATTCAACTTTTAATATCTTTTTATACATAAGATTAAATATCTTTCAAATTGCACCATTCAAATACTATAAAACTTGACATGCATATGCTACCTACACACAACCACATACTTATCAAGGATCAACCGTAGATCAAATATAAAATATGAATAACTATCTAAACTTAATACTCTATTTCAATGATCTTCAAAATGATTATCGCCAAAATAATATTATTTATTTATTTATTATTTTAAAGATCTTTTTAAAATCATAACCAATTAAATATTACCTATTCTATTTCATTTTAATCAAATTATGGCCCTACCGAAACGCCTTTGTTGTGGTTGCATGATACTAAACAAACTCTTATAATAATAAACTCCAATAATTCATATTTCTTTCTTCAAAAAAGTAGCATAGCAACTCAAAATAAATAAAATTTAAAACTTGACCTCTAGAAAGAAAAGCAAAGGAAAAAGATGATCTTGTCTCCAATTTTGTGCACTTTATGGGGACAATCTTCATTCAATCTCTTGAACCTTTTTTCCAATGTTTTGCAAATGAAATTCTTTCTATATGCAATACCAAGTTTGATCTTGTTTGTGGATATTTTGAAATTTTTTTCTCACAAATATGTTAAAATGTTGTGGCAATAAAGTAACTAAGTAATCTACAATAATATCTATAAAATATTTTAGGAGGTTTTTGAAATTATAGCCCATGTTAATCTTTTCTCATTGTGTACTCATTTTATTCTTTCTTCTCCTCTATTGCCACATGGGAAAGGTATGGATAAAAAATCTATATATTGTTGTTGCCTATAAAGACTACTAAAAAAAATAACCTCTATTGTTGTCACCTAACAAATATCAATAAAAAAACATTAAAACTTGGTAGTATTTGAATTTGCTATTTATCCAAATGAAAATTGTTGATAGATTTAAATATTTTTGGTATAATGACAATGCAATACAAGTTTAAGAAAGAGAAGAAAAAAGAATTATAAAAAAAAGACCTAAGGAGCATCTTTTTAAATTATAGTTGGTATTTTTTTTAAAAAAATATTTTTTATTTTTTATTATAAAGATTTTATTTGTCTAATTATTGAATGTTATTATATTAAATGACATCTTATTTAAAAATGCATCTAATATTTGGTTATTAATATATATATATATATATATATATATATATATAATTTTTTTATAAATTTAAAAATATTTTAATAATAATAATTAATAATTAATTTTTTAATTCTAATATATAAGATTTTAAATCTAAAAATAAAGAATTTAAGAATATTTCTTTAAATAATATCAACTACATATAAAAAATTAAATACTTTGATTTTATTTTATCATGTTATAATTTTAACATACCTAATAAATTCTAATTTTAATCAATAAACTTTAATAAAGTATTATTTATAATTAGATTATTAGATTATTAGATTAGTATCATAATTTATAAATTATTTCTATTATAAGTCTTTTATGTACTTATAACTTTTAAATCAAATCCAACTTATAAATTAAAAAATCTTACAAAATAATTGTATTGGTGGCACTTGGCCTTTTATTCTAAATTTAATAAAAAAAACTTTCAACAAGTAGATCTTCTAATATAACTACTAACATCTACTCAAACTTAATAATTAACATAATTGAATAGATAGATTACTAAATAATATAAAACTTCTAATTAATCCAAAATTACCAACTTTTAATACCTTCTTAGACATATAATCAAATATCCTCTAATTGCACCATAAATATACCATAAAACTTGACAATCATATGCCACCTGTATACATCTATATACTAACCAAAAATCAATTATAAATCAAGTACAAAAGATAAAAAATGAATTCTAATTCAATACTCTATTTTAATTGTCTTCAAATGATAATTACCAAAATAACCATGATTTTTATTTTGTTTAAAGATTTTTCTAAGATTATAACTAATTAGACCTTATACCTTTAGAATGCTTTTAAAGCTACTTTTTTGATTTCATTGTTTAATCTTTAATTTTTAAAAAATGTTGTTTGTCCTAAGTAATTGATTTAGTGCCTTGTCAAGCTTAAATGGTGGTTGGAGGAGTGTGTTGGTGCTATCAAATACACTACTAAATATTTATTAGTGTCAAGTTAGGTACTTTTAAAAGGCATCAATGGTTAGGACTAGGTACCATGGTCATAAGCATAGTAGTGTCTTTTGATACATCAAGTTGACCTCTCATCATGTTATAATCTTCTTATTAGTATTGAAAGCTCATCTTTCTTAAGTTGAGCCTACCAACATGGTATTGTTAGTATTTGTAGCACTTCTAGATTTTATTATAATATGTATTCACTCTTAAAGAGTGGTGTATTAAATTATTAAATTATTAGAGAATTTTCTTGTTTATCTATTCTTCTATATGTAGAGTCTATCGTTATCTTGGCATTAAATGTTGTGAGTCTTATAATTCATGATAGTAGTAAAGAGCTTCATTATCAAATTACAAGTTTATGCTATTTTGTTGCTCTTACAAGTACTTACATTGGCTTCTATAACATAGGTGGGATGCAATATTATGTTATAGATTCAATTAGAAGTTGTTTAAGTTTTGAAGGTTGTATTTGTAATGCTATAGTTTGTGTTAGATCAAGATCAAAATTAGATTTGCAAAGAAAGTACATTAGAAGGAAGTAAGAATATTGTACTTTGTTGGATATTCTTTCTTATCTTCTATCCTTCTTGCTCTTATATGCCTACCTTCAAATCAAACATCTATTACTTTGTAGTTAAAGGCAACCAAGGTTGGTTGAAAAAGGAGCAAATCTGACACTATGTTATTTTTTTGAAAAAAGATGTAAGAAACTTTCATACATTCTATAAGTCTATTTGTGATAAGTATTCATCCAATCTTTATAAAAAGAATAAAATAACATATAATACTTATTCTTATGTATTAGCTTATGAAGAATATTATAAAATAAGAAAAAAAAATTTAATGACTTAAAAACTTTTTAGAATGATAGCAATCACACGGCAAATGAATGTACCTTTAAAGAGCCAAATATCAATATAATTTTTGTTTTTATAAGAGTCATTGCAAAGGATTTTATATCAAGTTATCTACTTCTAGCTAATTAAAGACAAACAATAGCTTATAGTGAGACAAGAGGCAATTGCTTTATTGTAGGTGGTACTTGGAATTCAATTTATTGTATGACCATAGAATGAAGTTAGATTTGGAAAGTACATGTTATTACCTAAGGTATCAATAATTATTATTGTTATTGTTGATGTGAGAAAGTGCAAGCAATGATTAGTCATTTTAGAAGATCTTCTATAGGTTGTTTGAAGTATAGTTGCTCGAGTTGTTGTAAGGTTGCAAGCATACAAAGACATTATAAATTAGCCTTGTATTTAGGTGTTCTTGGTTTTTGTATCCTAAATCTAAGAGATTGAGTTATTATGGGTGTATTTATTAGCAATTCATATGTTGAAGGAGGTCAATATTAAAGACTCTGTTAATTAGTGGAGCTTAGAGAGTTTCTTATGTAGGTTGGAGTGCGCAATTGGCCTATGATTGTTTCTCTAAACAAATATTAGGTGCTCTATTATTGATGCTTAGAGGCAAAAATCTCTAAATAGGAAGAAATTAAAGAATATTTTTTAGAAGAAAACTCATGATTTGGTGTCAAGATCTTAAATTTTATCTAAAACTTCTTTAATTCAAGAAACAAATCAAAGATAAGATAATATTATTTAACAATATTTCAAATTATTAATTCTTAAAAAATATTAAAAAACTGATATATATATATATATATATATATATATAGTTAGCCCTTGTTATAATCAACCTCATAAATTCAAAGAAATTATTGATCATATAATATAATTGACTATATAGTATTAATTATATAATGTAATATAATATAGGTGGTACAAGTTAGGACCAGTGTAATGTTTTAATATAACTATAGAATGAAAAAATAAAAAAATACATATATAATAGAAAAGCTTAATTAAAGACTAAGTAACAAAATTACTTTAAAAAATATAGATAAAAAATAATTAAAAATTAAAAATTAAAAATAAAATAAAAAAATATTTAATATTAATGTTGCCTTTTTATTTTAAAAAAAAGCTTCTATTTACTTTATAGGAAAAAAAAAAAAGAAAAAAAAAAAAGATAGATTAATAAAAATTATGGACAACTTAAGATAAAAATAAAGAATAGTTTTTAGCAAAAATTATCTAAGAAAATCTTAGATTGATATTCAAGGAAGATCAATTATAAACCAAGGTTGAAACTAGATTCCAAGGTACAAAACCATACACATATAGCAAATAGGGGATTCTTTTGTTGATCAAAGAATAGGATTAGAAAGCAGACTTAATAGGATTTCTTTAAGCATTGATTTCAAGGTTTTTGAGTTTGTAATGACTTTATGAGAGCTATGCAAAGTCAAGATTCTATTCAAGTGACTTCGATTATTGATAAATAAAGTGGATTCATATTTTGGAGCATATTGTAAATTTCTTAGAAGATCTATAGGTGAAAAATTATAGGCTTGTGAATATAGTTGTATTGAATGTCTATTATAAATCAATGATTAGTTCAAAGATTATTGAAATTTAAGTAAGCTAGAGTCTCAAAAATTAGATTTTGAAGATCAATGAGGGTTTTTGTGATTTTGAACAATCTACCAATTAGATTAGAATGGTTTTTTTTTTTTGAATTGATAGTCAATTTAGTTTTTAATATTTTTATAAAATTTTAGAATATATAAATGGTGCAAAAAAGAGATATTGATGCTAAAAGATCAATATCAAGATTAAAGAAGGAGAACAATGAGCATCCAAGATGATTAGGAGCTATTTATCCAATTTGTAACTTAAAATCATTTTAAATTTTATATATTTATTTTTAACTAATAAATTAAAAAGTATAAAAATTTTAAATGAAGATCAATAATTAATTTAATAATTATTGAGATTTTAAAATTGCTATTAGATTTTAATAAGATTTTGTTAAGATTTATTTAGAATTTGATTAGGATTTGATTAAAATTTATTTGAAATATTAAGATTTGACTTAGGATTTGAATTAGGATTTGATTAAGGTTTTATTAAGATTTGATTAAAATTTTATGAGGATTTATTTAAGATTTGATTAAAATTTAATTATAATTTATTTAAAATTTCTTTAAGATTGGCATCATTTTTAATTTGAAAATACATTGAATACCTAGCTATAGATAATTTACTTATAACTTATTAATAAGATTCTAATAAGTAATTTTTCTTTAATAAAAAAGACAAATAGATATAATAATATTATTAAAAAAATATTATACTATTAAAAAATATATATTTAAATAGATTTATACCAAAAAATTTCTTTGGCATATAGAAAATCCTTAAAACCCCTTTCTATATAAAATCACAACTAATCAATTATTGATAAGTTAGATTCTCAATAATTTCTAAGAAAATCCATAATTTCCTTTCAAAGTCTCATCTTTATATTAAAATTTTATTATACTTCTATATATCCATTTTTCTACCTCTATAAAGTCTTGGATTTTAAAAAATCATTTTAGTTTGCATAAAGTATTCAAATTACAACAAAATCCTTCTATACCTCATTCACTTGTAAAAGATTGATTTCTTCTTAAATTTTAGACTCCAATAGCTCTTGATTTAATCATCCAATTTATATTAAACTTCTCCAAAGTATAGCTTATATTTTTAAGCTTTATTACAAAAAAAATTCGATTGTAGATTTGCTTTTGATCATTTGATATCTTAATAATCCTAGCAGGTGCTTAAAACTCTAGTTTATTGATATCTAAGCATTATTTTCTTCAAATTTCAAAAATCAAAAATCTTAATATAATAAAAAATTTATATATAGTTTTGTGATATGAAAATATACACTTTTAAAATTTTTGAGCCAAAATTTTATCAAATTACTTAAGATATAGCTCAAAACACAACCACTAATTAAGCATGTCACATATTGTCCTTAGATTGCAAGTATTGACTTCAACTCTCAATATCTTCTTTATTCTAGCTTGGAATTCATCAAACTATATATATAAAGTGTAGCCAAGAAAGTACTCTTTTCAATCTTAGTTATCAATCCTTTATTGTTTTTTATATATACAAGTTATATTCCAAAGAGTGGCAATAGACACAAATTTGACACCTTAATTTTGAGTGCCTATATCTCCTTTATAAAAACTCCAAATCACTCAATTTTTGCACCAAAAACTATACTCAAAAACCTAAACTTGATGATCCTAACATCTAATATTTAAATGCCTTAAAAAAAAAATCCTAATCTCTAATAAGGCCTTGAGCAGCTTCCTTGAAGTCCATTGGATATGATTTTTGGCCAAAAGAAATAGAGATTTCTATCCTCCATCTCCATTCATCCATATAGATGACCTAATTATTCTTTTTGATACTAAAAACTTCTTTTTAATCTTTTTTTAAATAAAATCTATATAATATGTATTCCAAATATCAAATAAAATAAATAAATAAGATTTCAAGGATCACCAATATCTAATAAAGGTGACTCAAACTATATAAAAGTTATTATCAATATAAAATCAATCTCAAAATCACTATCAAAAAAAAAAATAAGGTTGTGTAAATCTCAATAATAGCACTTTTAAACAAATCCCTTCTAAACTAACAACCTAACCATATTTTGTAATCAATTAAAATCCACTAATATGATTCTCGCTTGGCTACATAATAAATTATATATTAAATATATATGTACAATATTTTTACATGGTAGCCAAATTACAACATGACATTGTGTTGTTATAATATATGATTGTTCCAAAATAAGTGAATAAGATGTTATATCTTGAACAAAGAAATTTTGTTCTATTATAACATCACCAATCCAAATCGTAACATTTGGACAAGCCCCATACAACTCATCTTGTATATTATTAATTGCCTATATTGTCCATCCATGTTCTATATCAATTGGTCATCTTTGTTTCTTATAAAAATCTTTGGACATAAGATTTATCTTTGAACGGTGGTCAAGTAGAGCAACAATTGGTTCTTTTATATCTCCAACCTTTACTAATACTTTTGTAGTTGTTTTAGCCTAATATTTCTAAATATAATGATTTGAAGTCTTGATTTCTTTTTCACTCTAATCTTCTAAATGCACTCATTGATTATGCCCTCTTTTCTTACTTGCTGATTACTTACAACATTACTAAATTTTTCTTCATCTTTATACATCTTTGTATCAATAGTATGATTCAATATTATTTCATGTATTAATTATTTCTTCTATTTAATATTATCAATAATAACATTATAAAATTCTTTCTTTATAATTTCTAAAATCTCCTTTAATATAAACTCAATCTTAGTATTGAATACATGTCCTTTAAACACTGCTTTTAAATCTATTGTTGCTTCCATATCAGAGAATAATTTGTAAGCTATTAATTTATCTTTTTTTCTTTTTTCTTTTTTTTTTTCTTTCAAATTTGTTAAAGTATCTTCTATGGATAATTCTTATAAAGCCATATCATAAGCCTCCTTTCTTTAAATTTGTCTCTTATAAAAAATTCCTTTTCTTAAATCATCAAAATCTCTCTTCTTCTTTTCTCCCATTAAAGCTTCATGTTGGTTCTTAGTAATGTATGGATGGATTGAAAGAGCCTCTACATAATCTTCTTAACTTGTAGTACTACAAATTGTAGTAGTAGTCTTTAATAATGCTTCTCATTGCATCTTTTATTTTTGTATTGTAGAAATGGCAAATACTTAAAATTCACTTATTTTTATAATTTTATTGAAGTTACCATCTACCTTGGCACTATAACTTGCAACTTCTTATGCTGCAATTCAATGTGTTATCAAATAATTTTGAACTAATACTTTCATACTTTCCTTATCAAAATTGATTTGAAAAAGATTTCTACTATCTTTTAATGTTACTTTTCTATTCTTCCAAAAAATAATTTCTTATCACACCATATTATTGAATTCATCACAATCTTTTTAAAAATGAGAAATATCATCACACCAAATACATCTTTGCATATATCCTTGTTTAAAAGTAGCCTTTGAATTATTTTTAAAAGTCTCTTTTTCAAGCATTGCAAGTTTAATTTGAAGATCTTATATCCCATATATAATTTCTTCAACTTTTATATCTTTTTTCTTTAATGTAGTCATTAGAGTTTAGACAATAGGCATAATTGATCATATAGTAGACACTTGAGTTTTAGATGCTTGTACTATTTGTTAAATATTAATATTATTATTTTATTTTTTAAATTTTATAAGCAATCTCACAGTATCTTCAACATCCCTCTACTTTGTTATTATTCTTTTATCTTCTTCTTTGTCTTCAAGAAGAACCTCCAATTTTTCTTGTAATTTTCTATCAGCAACTTAAAAAAATAATTCAACTTTGTTTGGCTCCAATGTTGATTTTTTTATCTTTGATAATCAAGAATATTGTTTCTCAAATTCTCTTAATAGCTCTATAACTTGCAAATTCTTGTTAGGCCGCTCAACCTATTTTAAGAATAATTTCTTAGTAATCCAATTTGTATCTTTTAAGAAATATTCATCCTTTAATGTATATGAAAATATCTCCTATGAATTTCCAAAATGCTCTATAACTAATCACACATGTTCTTTTATTTTTGATATCATTGCAAGTTCAAATAACTTAATGATTTTTTTATTTTTTTGAAACTTGATTTGATTCTATTTTTTATATATAATATTTTAAATATTTTGAAATATCCTTTTTATCAAATTGGTCAACCATTGCTAACAATGCTTTGGTTGCCAAAGCCTCCTTGCAATCATTGCATTATTATTATTGCATAGATAATGTAAATGCTTGAAATATACTTATAATATTTGGATCCATGTATATACCTTGTCTTCTAATAGAAAATCTATTAGAAACTCTACTTGAATAACCGCTTGAAGTTCAGCTTGAATAACCATCTAAAGTTCTATTTGAATAACCACCTAAAGTTCTACTTGAATAAGCACCTGAAGCTCTACTTGAATAACCACCTGAAGCTCTACTTGAATAATTACTTGAAATTCCACTTGAATAACCATCCAAAACTCCACTTGAATAACTATCTGAAGATCTACTTAAATAACTACTTGAAGTTCTATTTAAATAATCACTTGAAGCTCCACTTGAATAACCACTTAAAACTCTATTAAAATAACCACCTAAAGCTCTACTTGAATAATCACTTGAAGCTTCGATTGAAATTCCAACTTCAACCTTTTTGCCTTCTTTTGTATCACATTTAAATAAGAATGAACAAAATTTAATACCTCCTACCTCAAACTTTCACGTTGGATTCACCACTTATGTCATATTACATATTGTCTTGTTTAAGAATGCACCAAGCACTTGATAATTGAAAAAAAAAAAAAAAAAAAAAAAAAAAAAACTCATAATATTCTTTGGTGTTGATTGCTTTTCTTTTCCAATCTTGATATTGATCTTCCAGCATCAATATCTCCTTTTTGTACTATTCATATGTTCTAAAATTTTACAAAAAATTTAAAAATTAAGTTAATTATAAGCTCAATTAAGAACCATTCTAATCTAATAGGCAAATTGCTCAAAATCACAATAATCCTCACTCATCCTCAAAACCTAATTCTTGAAATCTTAACTCACTAAAATTCTTATAATATTTGACTTAACAATTGGATTAAGCTCAAATTTATAACAGATATTCAATACAATTATATTTATAGACCTACAAATTTTCACTTATAGATCTATTACAAAATTCACAATATACTCTAAAATATAAATCCAATTTATTCTTTAATAACCAAAATCATCTAAATAGAACCTTGACTTTGCATAGCTTTTACAAAGTCATTACAAACTCAAAAACCTTGAAACCAATGTTTAAAAAATTCCTATTAAATTTGATCTCAAATACCTTTCTCCAATCAACTAAAGAAATTTCTATCTACCATAGGCACACAATTATGTGCCTTGGAGTTTGGTTTCAACTCTCATTCAAAATAGCCCTTCCTAAGTATCAAACCAAGATTTTCTTACGTAATTTTTATTGAAAACTATCTTTTACTTTGATCTTAAGATGCTTATAGTAGTATTTTTGCTAATCTATCTTATCTTGTCTTATTGATGGGCCTACAAAATAAAAGCCTTTTATACAAAAAGGGAGCATTAATACTAAATTTTATTATTTTCTTTTTATTTTCTTTTTTACGTATATTTTATAAAATAATTTTGTTACTTAATCTTCAATTAAGCTTTTCTATAATATATGTCTTCTTTTATTCTTTCATCCTATAGCCATATTACAATATGATAATGTTGGATTGAAAAGTTAGGCAACTATTATACTTGATGTATTCTAAGGAGCTAATCTTACATTAGATCCACAAAGAGGTGTAATTAATCAATAAGTAAAATTATTTAAGTCTTTTATTATTAAAGAAATAATATCCTTCTCTTTTGTGATACCACCTATGAGGCCAAAAGTATTTAAAATAAAAATACCATTACATTATTAAGATAAAGGTAATAAAGAATATAAGAAGATTTCTAACATC
Source organism: Physcomitrellopsis africana (assembly GCA_036785485.1). NCBI lineage: Eukaryota > Viridiplantae > Streptophyta > Bryopsida > Funariales > Funariaceae > Physcomitrellopsis > Physcomitrellopsis africana. Next base: position 69,767 of record JAWRVF010000293.1, on the reverse strand, counting down.
ATATTTAATGTTGCCACTATGGTATGTCAAACACCATTATTTTTTGCTACTATGTTGACTGAATTTGAATTTAATGTGGTCTTTGTATTTAAATTGGCATTTAATACTTTTGAATTGAGAAACTTACAAACAACTAATAATTATAGCTATTTCTTAAATAATAGTTAGAAATATTATAAAAGTTATGTATTATTAAAATTATATTGATATAATAAATAAATATTATATTAAAAATATATATATTTAAAAAAATTAATTAGGTATTTAGAATATTTAAATAATTTAATATATATCTACATGCATATCTAAAAACTTAATGGTATAATTATTGTAAAATATTATATTTTATATATATATATAAAATATCAAAAACTTTTGTTCTTTAAATTTTTTATATAATTTTTTTACAAAATATAAATACTATTATTAAAATTTAATATTTTATATATTTATATTTTTCTTTAAAAAATATTTTATAATCTAATATCTTAAATTAAAATAAAATAAAATAAAAAAATCATCTATTTTATAGGTTTTTTGATAAGTTATAATTTTATTATTTTTTAAAATAACTACATATAAAATTCAAATATTATTTTTTACTATAACTTATTAGAAATATATAAAATTATATCTTATCAAAAATATCTATTTTTTATCATTAACAAATTAAAGCACAAAATTAATTTTAAAAGCTCTTTTTTATCTTTTTAATAAATTATTTAGCTTTATATTTTTATTACTTTTAAATTTAATATTATATTTTTATTATATTTATTTATACTTATATTTATATTTAATAATACTAATTTAAGTGTTAATTTAATATTTATACTTATATTTTTATATTTAAATTTAAGTATTATATTTAATATTTATACTTATATTTATACTTATATTTTTAAAAAATCTAAATTCAAATTTTATAAGTAATTTTAATTATTAATTTATATTTATTCTTAATCATATTATATATACATAGTTAGATGCTTTATTATAAGGCTTTAACACATAATAATTTTTTTGTGATATTTGACTTATTTTATGTAATTTTTTTAAAATAATAATAATAATAAATATCATAAATAATATATTTAAAATTAGGTATTTTTTTTAAAGCCTTTATCCTAATTAATTTTACTGTTCTAAAGGATCTTAAATAGATCTCATGTGTTTCAAATAGTTACAAATTGAATATAAAGATAGATATATATATATATATATATATACATATATACATACAGATACATATTTACTTGGATTCCAATTTTATTTCATATTTATCTAATTATTCCAAATTTCATAAATTTCATAAATTTTTTTGTTATATCTTTTATTTCCAACAAAAAATATATTGAAAAGTCATTCTTTAAAATCTTGAAATCATCTATCAATTACTTGTTAATTAGTTGTCTGCATTTCAATCAAATAAATAATATGCTTTTATACACTTCAAGTGTCTCAGAGTCATCTAGAGACCAAATTAATCGGATGGGTGATCAATTCATGTTTCTTGAAGTTGAAAAAACCATTCTCAGCCTTGCAAACCAATTGCACACTGTTGGGTTGAACCATTGCAACTATCAACCCAATTGTAAGCTTTGCGGAGTGCTTCACAATCTTCGATGAATTGGTGTCTAATCTGCCATGAGCCGTGACTCATCTTGAGCAGTGGGATGAGAGTTCTAAGTTTTGCACACAAATCATACTACAATTTTTTTTCTGAGACTGTTTCTATACAGAAGTTTCTAGCTACGTTATATCACGACCCAAGTGTGTATTTTGCAGGAAACCGTCTATACACACCAGTGGATGTTGGCTTTATATCTTACTCCTGCAAGGGCTGCAACTTATTAGTTATAGTAATGTGAGCTACTCTTGGGTAACTTCCAGAAGCATTCGATAGCATGCGTTGGGACGGCACATAAGCTGCAGTGTAGAATTAGAGTTCTGCCGAGTGTGGGTTTTGAGGGAAACTGTTGCATCAGCTTGATTTGCAGCTGGCAGCAACTTTCAAGCCTGAGCATGAGGCAAGTATTCACCATGTGTAGAACAAGCGTCGCTTTGCTTGTGGACCGCAGCTGAGAATATGCATCGAAGTGTTCTGATCGGTGTTGTGTCTGGATAGTATGGGTTTCTCCTACTGTATAGGTGAATAAATAATATGCTTCAATCTGAAGGAAAGTAGACCTTGAAGTGGGGAGTTTAATACCCGACACAAATTTCTTTGAAGTTTTCTAATTATGTTTATTTATTTGGCCACATTGTGAAGCCAGCAGATGAAGCCTTGTGATAAAAAACTATTGCCGGCAATCTTGCAAGTCATGAGTAATGGTAAATCATCTCACCAGAGTAGATCGCATGAAACAAGTAATTCCCAGTCCTGACAACGAACTTTCGACCCTTCGCAGCAAATAGCATTCCGACATACATCTACTGTTTTTGTTCCACCAGTGTTGAAGTGATTGTAGTTCAACACCGATTCTTTCTTCCAGTGCAGTCATTTCCACAACTATTATTTTAGATAGGTGACTGCCATATGTGCATATTCGCTGAATCGCTCATCTGATCTGATTGCTTTTGCATGTCAGTAGACATGATCTTACTCAAGATAGTTTAGCGACTTCACGTCTAGACTGAATTCACGGAGGTGCAATGAACTTGTGACATAATACGGAAGTGCATTGTTTCTACAGTCAGATTCAGAACATCACGAGAGAAAGATAATACTAAGGAAACAGACAACGAATCTATGCGACATGTAGCACTATCTTAAAACGCACAGGATGAAAGCTCTGAGGGAAGTTTGAATCCATATCTCAATCAGCAGCTTCAGGCTGGAGCCAGTCACGGATCACAAGTAAAAAGACCAATCGGAGAAAGAACTATTTCATCCAGAGGCAATTTATTGAATGGCAACATGAATAGCCATCGAATGAATCAATCGTCTTTGGGGGCAGCAGATTGTTACGTACCCATTATTTCTTTTTGTATGCAGCTCAGACCTAGCATTATTTTTTGACTCCACCTAGCTAACTATCCTACACGGTGGAAAGTTTTTTTTCCTCAACTGTTGTGGTTTCCTCGAGATTAATGCTAAACAAACACCCCTCGCGCCGCAGAATGGTACCCTCTGGCCTCTAAACGTGCTCAGACTCCACAGTTAGCTCATAATTCTCATAGACACTGACCACGCATGATGGGAAGTGTGGTCAAAGTCTATGAGACTCCACGGAAAATGCTTCCGATTGGAAAATCACGAGACATGGACTATTGGCTTTGCACGGGCCTTATATTCGGGACGCGACACGAGGAAGGATCAGTAACTTTCAGGTGAGCCGGACCATGGCTTGAAGGGAAGAACCTGAAGAAGAAGACAAATTATAAGTGCTCGACATCCCCATCTCCAAGCCTGCAATTGCACCGTAGCTCTGATCGAAAGATGGACTTTGTTGAGGCAGATGGAATGCGAAGCTGGACGGTGTGTGTTGTTGGGTGGGGAAGAGAGACGGCGTAGACAAGGGGTTGAAGTGGGAGAAAGTGGGCACTTGCGGATACTGGGAGATGCTGGAGGGAGATGACCATGAATTGCTGGTGTCGCTGGAGAAGGGAAAGCTGCCGGAGAAGCAATAGCGGGCGCGCTTGAACTGGGGCGCCTCAGGAATGTCTTTGAGTTCCGGGAGCGGGGTGCTGTGAAACGAGCTTACGGGGCTAAAACTCTCCTCCCGCGGTCTTCTGGTTCCACGGCCAGAAGGCGGGGAGCTGCTGCCTCCGCCGCTCTGGTCAGAGTCGCTGGAGGAAGACGACGACTGGTTGTTGTTGCTGTTGTTATTGTTGGAGGATATGGCGCTTCCGGAGGTTGACGACGACACGGAAGGGCTCGTCTGGGTGTCCTGGCACGCAGGGTGCGCTTTCTTGTGCGCCACTAAGTTGCACTTGAAGGCGAATTTGAGCCCACATTTGCACTCGATCGGCTCGCCACACAGTTTCTCATGGTCACGCACGTCGACCTGAGATAGCGAAAAAGAAATTTTCGTAGAAAAAACATATCAGCCTTCACGGTAGAAAACATAGAATCAACGTGTGATCAGTGCCGTAAATGCCCGGAATGGGTAATGGAGCAGTTTGAGATAGTTCTGGAGAAGATGATTACCTCGACATAAAATTTCTTCCCACATTTGCGGCAGCCGTGGGGCTTCTCGCCTTCGGAATGCTTGCGGCCGAAATGCCTGCGCAGCTCGTAAAGCCCTACGAATGTTTTCTTGCATTTCGGGCATCGAGACGGAATCTTTTTGTTGTGTCCTGCCTTGAGGGAGTTGCACAGAGCGGGGAGGGGTTGTGCGCCTATCTTGTTGGCGGCGCTGCCGTCGGTGTAGTGCGTCTTATGGTGCATCTTCATGGTTTGCGGATTTTTGAAGGTTTTGTTGCAACCTTCGTGTTGGCACCGGAATGGACGACGGTTTCGAATTAAATCCACGGATACTACTGCCGCCTCAATGCTGTCCTCGCTTTCCGATTTTTCAACCTGTAGTAACAAATGCGAAAGTTACGTTAGTATATTTACAACATTCTGAATGTCTACAAGTATTCAAAGGGGGAACTGCAAAGGACAATCAAACAACAACGAATTGTTAAAGCATAAACCACGACCGAGGGATAGGGAGGGCAATTACTTTTAAAGGCTGTGAGCAAGTTAGTGGGACAGCTTGATAGTCGGCTTCGTCTGTCCTCGGCGTGGCAATGTTGGGTTTAACATCTGATTCTTTAAAATTGTATGACAAAAGTGAGCTTCCCAGACGGTCATTTGGTTGTTGTTGCAATCTGGACACCTGTTGCTGTGGCGTCGACGGCTGGTCAAAAAATGTGTGATACGAAAAATGTGAGAAGCCTTGTCGGGGTGAGCCTGGACCTGGTGCAACTAAACTCTTTAAAGTGCTTACCAAGTTGGGGTGCATCACGGCTGGAGAACTGACAAGGCTAGACTGCACCCCGTTGATCTGGTTCAAAAAATCGGAGTCGCTGCCCAAGAGAAAGTCAGGGGACTGATCCTCGAAAGGTACTGAGAAGCTTTGCAAATTGAAGAGGCTAGTGGAATTGTAGGGGGCGTACAGTGACTCTGGCCAAGTGGGGACGCCGAAATTGGATCCTTCTCCGAGGCTTGAGAGCAAAGATTGCCCGGCGCCAGTAGACAACGTCGCAGATCCATAGGAAACAGTCCCGTTCTCGTTCAGCATAAGAGTAGGGTTGGACACGGGCGCCACTTGGGAGAAGTCATAGAATGACAGACCTTGAGCTGCCACCGCCATTGTGGGGGTGGCTAGTATCCTAAATGTTTCAATGCAAATCTCACAGAGCGAGACCTCCACGCAGGACTGAAGAGGAATTCTTCACCTCCAGAGAAGGGGAGATCTACAAAGAATGATGCAACAAAGCGGATGCCGGATCCAAAAAATCTGAAGAGACTTGAGGTGTTTACTGAAGACTTGAGGTGTTTACAATCGCCTCGAAAGCCTTCACGTTATATAGATCTTTCTTTTTCGGCCATTTGTGGTTGAACTAGTTCAGGTTTCGCTGCATATGTCACAGCCAGCGCAAGACCTCCGCACTCAACTGAGAAGCCTTCCCCATCCAATGGACCGAGCCTAGACACACGCTACCAATCCAAACCTTGTTCACAAACCAGTACCCAGAACGTGATGAGAATCACATTCAACAACGAGCTTCACAAACAGTTAGCAGACTTCGCATAAAGCTAATGCTACTGTCATACTAGCAACCACTCGCCGACCTGAAGGGAATTGGACTATTAAAATCTAAAGACCATGCAACGCCTACAAGAAACTTGGGATTTCTTCACACCCCCGCGCAACTCGAAAACTACCCGAGTTGAGACACACAATCAGCTTCACTGATGAGGTTCAGGTGGCTAATAATACAATGCAGTCACTGCACTCGAGAGACAATACTCGCTATCCGACTCTCTCTCTCTCACTCTCACTCTCGCTACCCCACAAAGGAACCAAACGAACAAACGAATCTGCGCCGATTCTAGTGCGACGGGCTGCAACTTCTGTTTGATAAAAAGCGCTGTATCGAACTGGAGCGAGGACTAGATTGCAAGCGGGTCACTCTATCCTGCTATTAGGAGCAACCAGTGTTGTCTTGCACGCTCCAAGTGACTGGACAGGAGGAGTCAGTCTCAGTCTCCCGAGACAAGTGATTGATCACTGGAGGAGGGTCTAGCAAAGCTCGGAGGACACTTCTGTCGTGCCCCCAGCCTGCTTTTATCCACGTCTGGAATCCTGCAGAACGATGTCCTACCGCAAAACCAAATGAATTCTTCGCAAGGTTTTCGCGGCCTCCAAGACAACACCCAGTTCAAATACTATACCCGGATCTACCACCGCCATCCCCGGTCAGGGTATCCAATGTTCTATCTCCGGTTATACTCCCGGTTATGCATCTCTGTTTATGTCGGGACTTGCAGTTAAAGCGGGCCCAGCATGGCCCCACGCAGGGGCACCGCCCCCAAATATAGAATTCACAATGCTGGATTGCAGAAACGGATGAATGAGTGAAGTTTAGATATGTAATAAAGCATGACGTCATCCCACTATTAATTTCATTCTCACTCACAAGAGTGTTCCCACAGATGAGTACCACTTCTTATGTGCTTCATTTGGCTTGAGAACCTTCACACAATTTACTTCAAAATGTTCAATTCTGAATTGGAAAGTGAATGTTGGTCTTGCCACATTTATTCATGTGTTGTCCTTTTTGCCTCTGTTGGTCTACAATGGGCAGATGGGCAGATGGACAGATTGAAGCCATCCATTATTTGGGCAATGGGGGGCTCCTCCCTGATGCCCCACCTGCCCCCTCTTTATTTCACCATATGAATATTTTTTGTGGCAGAGAATGTTTGTGCCCAAGCCCCTCTTCACTGGAATTTCCTTGATGACCTCATGTCTGGAATTGGATAGCCACTTGGCAGGTCCCTGGATGGGCAGCCACACTAAAGCTTCATCAACTTGCCACTATGGATTTTGGATGGGGTTGGCAAAGGAGAATTTTTTTTAGAATGTCTCTATTAAAACTTCTGTCATGCTAGGGAATTTTTTTTAATTCCTAAAACATGATGAGCTGGCAGAATGAAGGTCAGAGAAGTCTGGGAAATCAAAGATATGACCAATGGTGAAGCTGTGTTTGCCAATAGGTGGAGTGGGCACCATGGAGCTGGAAAATTAAGAAGGGCATGATTTTGCACTCCCCATGTTAGTCAGATCCTCATTCATGTGTGTGTGTGTGTGTGTTTAAATATATACATATATATATGGATGCCAAGAAAAGGAAAGATTTCACATGGTGGGTGACAAGAGAAACCAATGAAGAGAGAAACCTATAAAATGAGCGTGTTCTCTCATCCATTAGATTTTTATTTTTATTTTAAGGATTGAAATATTAATTGAAGTGTGCATTAATCTTTTTGAAAGACTGAATGATAATTGGATGCCAGTGGAAATGCATCCAACTTAAAAATAGATGACTGGGTTAGGGCAACCATGGTATTTTCTTCTTTTGTGTGTGAGACAGCAAGCATGCCCAAAAAAATATTTATAAATAACCAAAAAGACAGAAAAAGAAAAAGATGAAAGCAAACTCCTTCCTGTATAGACGGGCAGGGATGGCATGATAATGGTTATAAATGGCAAAGGAGGGAAAAAACAATGAAAGCACCCAATTCAACATGGAAAGAGCAGGAACCCTATTTAATTTTCCTTATTGGGAATCAAAATAATAAAATACAATAGCAATAACAATAGAAATAACAAAAACTATTACTGCTTCCATGTTGCTTGTTCCTTAAAAGTTTTTGTCCACTCTGTAAATGGAATCTTCATTTACAAGGTTGAAACTAGATTCCATTTACAAAGTTTTTGTCCACTCTTTGGAAGTTCACACATCATTCTTCATTTGTTTGTTTACATTAATACTTAATTATTCATTCAGCATGGAAGGGAAAAAAAAGTACTTCAATCACAAGCTCTTTTGCAACAAAGCAAAAATAATAATTTGTACATTTCAAATTATTTATTTACATTTACATGAAGTTTTCAATTTACTTGATGTTTAATACAATTATGTGATTTTATGATTCTTTATTATTGAATTCAAATATTATGAATCATAAATCTTCACATAAATTGTTACAATGAAAATTTGCAAATATATAATGTCTAATATTAATATTTATAACTTCACATTTATCTATTACTTTCAAAAATTATATGAGTGTTTTATTTTTGAACAACTTGTGTAGGTTAGTACATTTTTTTTTTTTTTTTTTCATTTTTTTTCATTTTTTTTCATTTTTTTTCATTTTTTTTTAATGATTTAAAAGTATTATCATAAATTGCATGAGCATAAAAGCGCATCAATGACACAGTGTAATATTTCTACTTGATACTATGTGTTTATAAGTATTTCTTTAAAATTATTAACATTAAAAGCTCTTAAGTTTTTATGAAGTCTTTCAAAATCATTGGTTTGTATTGTGTTTCTGTAGGGATACATACTTTACAAGATTTGAATCAAAAGTAAGAATCAAGTCTCTTTTCTAAAAAGTGACAAAACCATAAAATACAACTTTGTATCACAAATACACTCTAACCTTTTCACTGTAGACAAGTACAATGCTACAGTCGTGGTCATCAAAACACATTCAACATTTTCATTGTTTTCAACATAAAAGATTGAATTCTATAAATGGCATTTAAAAAAACTCCCCAGTCCCCCTCCCCCCAATCTTCACAAGCATGTGAACAAGTGTAGCAATTCCATGACAAAGAAAGACTGCTTTTCATAATCCAATTGTTTCGACCAGGTTCAGGGTCTAGGATTTGGCATGTTTCGACCAGAGTTTAGGATTAGGGTTTGATATGCTTCGGAAGCCCCTTCCGCACGGTGCATTCCTTGTTGATTTTTTTTAAAACTCCTCCATCCTGTCGTGATATTCCACCGCTGCGGACGCAACGCAGGTGCAGAAGCCTTTTGCTCAAGCTCTTTTTGTGCTCAAGAGGAGGGGGAGGAGATTTGTGCACTTTCGTTATGAAATAAGGTCGCAGTAAGAGCAAAAGACGGTGGAACTAAGAGTTAGCTTCTCTTGCTGGCATCGCGTTTGGCCAATTTGGTAATCCCTTTTTATCTGTGATTTTACTTTTCGGTTTCCCCCGCTCCCCCTCAAGGATCGATGCAAGAATATCCCCATCGTACTTGCAGGCTGCGGCAGGCTAAGAAGCGGGGTCCGCCTGCCTCTCCACGCAACAGCATGCCGCCCCCGATCGTGAGCACACCAGGGAGCAGGGCACCCAATAAGCTCAGCACATGAAACGAACATGGCATTGCAAGGGTCTCGACACCGAGGTTCCAGAGAGCGGGGGCTCCACAACCCAAACATAGCAAATGGTTACGGGGAGTGGGCAGAGAATGTGCCGTAAGCTCAAACCTCATGGGGGGGAAAGAAAAGGAAAGAAAAGCAAATTAAAAAAATAAAACAAAATGCACGGGACGGCAGAGATGCGTCTCCTGTGTGCTCCCACGGAACCCAGAGTCCATGAATAGACAACCAGGGATGGCACTTTAGTTCCTCCTAAGTGCCATCATGTGAAGCTTCTTCCATTATTAGTAACGATCCTCGAAAAAGCAGGAAGCAACACTAGTCGCATCAGTCCAACTGGTTGCCCCTCCTACAGGTCTGCCTCCGCAGGTAGAACACGACATGAACCCACCACCGAGATCCTCCACAACAATCCTAATCCTCTCCGCCATTCCCACGCTCTTCACTGTTAGCTACTGCTCTCTCCTCTCTACAGCACTCGTGACAGTATCAGTTCTCGCAGCTGTTGCAGCTGTAGCACCAGTAGCAGCACCACCACCACCACCATCGCCGCACAACCGCATAAACGTTTGCCACCTGCTCCGCAAGTGACGTGCGAGCGGAAGAGGTGCTTCGGCCTCAGGAGCCTGTCGACAGATGTCCGAAAGCAAAACCCTAGAAGAAAAATCGACACACAAAAAAGAGCCTGCGAGATTTAATAATAAAAAAAATAAAAAATAAAAAATAAAAAACGAACAAGTGGGTATTGCAAGCTCATCAATGAATCACCGCAAGGGTCCAGAAATTGGGAATTGTGATGTTGGGTTTTGTCACAATCTCCCGCCGATTGCCATTCACACATCCGCCTCTCCGAAGGTCCGCCACACACCCACAAGCACACGCACTCTAGCAAAATGGATGGCCATGCGTCACACATCCATCCATGTATGTCTGTGTGTGTATGTATTTAATACTTTACTTTGTCATGATTAGAGTCTCCAACACCACTACCCTATAATTTTATAAACATGAGAATAAATATGAAAGAAAGAGACGGAAATTCTACTCATGCTAAGGAAAAGTATTAAGTGTTTATGTGAATAAACAACTGAACAAAATAATGAGAACAAAGAGGAGAAGGAAGCCCAGTTGTATTAAATGTATAGCATCATGGAAACCATACCTTCAGCCCTTCCCTGGAAAGGCATATAATCAATTGTATTCATTTTGTACAAGGTTTGATTGAGGGAGAAGGAGAAGAGAAAAAGGAAAATTGGAAATACAAAGAATAGATTGTTGTGAGGTGGAAGTTTGATGGTGCAAAATGCACATGATTTTTAACATGTGATCATGTTAAAGACCATTGATTATGATTGCTCATACCATAGTTGTGGTTCACCAATTTGAATGTTTTTTTTTTTTTTTAAATAAAGGAAAATATTTGTGAATACTTATCTTATTCAAGTTGAAACTAATTGTTGTTGATGTACTTGTCTAATTCAGCAAAATGACAATCTGATATGTTCATACAATCATGCATTAATAGTTGGCAATATATATATATATATATATATATATATTGCCAACTACAACCTATGAACTAAAAAATGTTGTCTGTAAGAGTTGTCACAAATTTAAATACAGAATACACATTTTGTGTTGACATTCTTTTTTCTTTGACACTTCTGTATACTTATTTACTGTGTTGATATAATACTGTAATTTGTTTTACATTTTGATAACTTCTAAAAATTGTGAGTTATATACCTAAAAATAAAGACAAACATTTAAATACTTTAAACATCTTTTTCTTTTTTTCTTTATTTTCTAGCATTGAAAATTTATTGATTGTAATTAATTTCTATAAAAAAAACCAATATGTTGTTCCAAAAAGGAAAATAACGATTACATCAAAATAGAGTTAAATCAACTACATAAATATTATTAAGATTGTGAAATCATAAATTATAACATATTTTGTCTTTTCGATGAGAAGAATAGTAAATTTTATTGAGGGAATATATATATATATATATATACACACACAAAATAGCACGATTTGATTATACTTTTAATTTTCTTTGCAAAGCAACAATAAGATAAATCACAAAAGTAAATTCTCTGTAATTTATTTAAAGCAACTTAACAATGTCAATGTAAATTTCTTGAAGTGTCTTTTTTACATATAACAAATCTATAAGAAACTATTTTGTGCATTAGCAAAAATCTAATATGAAATTATAATCTATATTTCTACTTATCAAAAATATAATATTTATTTATTTATTTATAAGTTTCATAGATCCTTTATAATAATATTGATTAAACTTTTTGATATAAAATTTTTTGGTGAAAAATCAAGTATTTAAAAGTAAACATTTAGTATGTTTTATACTAATTATATTTTATTTTAAGTGAAAAAAAAATCCTAAATATCAACAGCATAAAAGTTATTTGTGGATTTTAGATTATTTATACTTTGTAAAAATATTATTATAAAAAATTATTAGTTCATTTTTTATAATTTTAATATCTTAGTTTCTTAAATTACTAAAATCTATACATTTTTTCTTTATTAATATTATTTATGATTTTTATTTTCAAAAATATCCTCTATATATATATATATATATAACCTTATTTTGCTTGTTAACTATACATATTTTGATATAAAATAATCATATGTTATTTTTTTATAAAATAAATTTGATTGTATCTAAATAAAGTATTTATTTTTTATAATTATTGAAACCACATTTTCTTATAATTTTTTTGTTATAATATGTTTTAATCAATATCTATAGTTAATTTAGAATAAAAAAGTAAATGTTTAAACATCAATCTAATTTACACATTAAATTTACTGATTTTTAGAGTTTAATTATGGAGGTGATTAAAAAATTAAGACATGATTTTTTATATAATTTAATCAACTAGATCTGTAAGTTTGACATTACAAATAATGAAACAAACACAATATAACAGTTGATTGTAACATACTGTGATACTTTACAATATCATAATGTAATGCAGATACATATATATATATATATATATATATATATATTCACACATACACACACACACATATATATATATATATATACACATTGCACATAAAAGTTCATGAATCTATTGTTTTAAAGAATAAGTTTTTTGATTCAAAAAAATTATCAATATTTGAATTTTTTTATGTTTATTTTATGACATATTCTATTTTAAAATGTATTATATTATTGAGGTGGTTTTTTAAATTTTTAAAAAATAAAATTTAAAACTTTAATACTATTGTTACAAAGTTTGAAATTAAAGCAGATGCTTTGTGTTATGTTTTATTTTTTAAAAAAAAAGCACTATGTCCAATACATCTTTGAATTTCAATTCAAAATTCTTTAACAACAATATTTTGTTTTAAACATATGTTGAGATATTTTATTCAAAACTCTAACCATAATACATAATGTTTGAATCATGAATAATGTTTGAATCATGCATTTAGCATGTAAAGCTCCAAGTTTTGTTTTTCTTCTTCTTTTTCTTCTTTGTCACATTACAATAGTTAAGCCCTAAAAAATAAAATAAAATAAAATAATTAAGTTTAATGATACAAATTATGATATACCTAATGAGAAATAATAAAGTTTTCTTTTAAAGTTCCAAACAAAGATAAATATCTGAACAACATCTGGTTTTTTGTTAGTTAATTATTTCAAGAACCAACCTACTCATTTGAGATTTGATTGACATGAGCTCATTTGTTTCATTGAGCAATACCATGGGCACAGGTACAGATCAATTACCAACCAACTTATAGATAACTACAAATTGCCATTTTATGGCACAACCACAAAAATTGATGCAAAAATTCAATCCAACATTTGAAACAGACACACACACACACACACACACACCTTCATTTATGTGTTTTGAATTCAAAAGATGAATTGAAATGATAATACCTACAACGCTGACCTATATCAGTAGCACAGCCTACAAAAAGAATGTGGTTCTGATTACAAACACAGTACGCTGTGGGAGAAGCAACAATAGCAAGCAGCCAATTACACAAGTGAGAGAGAGCATGTGAAAGAAAGAGACTACAAACAAACTGGGTCCCTCTGCCCCGGCTTATCAGAAGTCTTATCAGAAAAAGTGTTATCAGAAAGGGCGTGGGTTCCCTTTGCCGTTCCCTGTTCCCCCATTTTTCCCCCACCTGGGAGGTTTCAATACAGGGAACCTGGTCGGTGGATGAATGGAAGTGGGCGCCCCTTTCTGGGGCTCCGCAGTCCAGTTTGATTGACACATAGCTATCAGAAGGGCTGAGAAAAGGGAAAAGGAAGGAAAAGGTGCAAGGGGAAAAGAAAAAAGCAATGAATGCCCGCGGGATGTGTCAGTGAGTCAGAGTGAGTAGTAGCTGTGGCTTTGGAAGGAAGGTGAGAGCAAAAGAAAAATAAAGCTCGGGGAGTCACGAGAAGAGAAAGACTTGCTCCTTGTCACAGCTCCACCCTTTCCACCTTGACATTGGGGAGGGGGAAATAATTCAAAGCTTCAAAAACTCCCTCTTCGTCTTCTTCTTCTTGTGCCTCCTCCTGCTTTCTCGTCACAAAACCTAATCTTTGGAAGCTTCCCAATGAACCAGAATCAACTACCTTCATTTAATGCTAAGCAATGATTGTTGAGTCATAGGGTTGCAATGGATTCCCACTCTCCATGACCCAGCAACACAAAGCAACAGTTGGGCTACAAAAGAAGAAGAAGCAGTGGTCCAGGTTTAGGGTTTGAACCCTGGAGCTTGTTCTTGGGTAGCCTCTGCCCATCCTTATACTGGGCAGAGAGTTTCTTCCTATTGATGACATTTTGGCCAAAAACTTTTTGTGGGTACATAACCATTTGCTATGGTGAGCTTCACTCTTAAATTTTAATAATAAAAAATTAAAAATAGGATGGAATGAAATCAAATAGTTGCTTAGTTTTAAGCAGACAACACATGAACTTGAGATTTTCTGTGCAGTAAGCTGTAACATTCCACCATGACCTTTGATATTTGGAATGGAGGTTGTGAGTAATGTCATTCAAACTCCACTTGAATTCTAAAATAAAATATCACACTCTTTTGTTGGATTAAAAACCACAATTTAAAAAAAATGTACCCAACAGTGTGCTTGCATTTTTGGAATCAAATCATGTAATTCATAAGATAATCATGATGCACTTTCACTGTTTTTCCTTTTGCTTCCATTCTTGATTGCTTGTTTGGATAAAAATGATTGAACACAATAAAGTAGCTCCTATCACATAAAAAAGTCAACACATGCCCTATTTCTTCCTTTTACTTTCTCTTCTCCTTCCTTTTGCTTCCTATTGAATTTTGGAGTTTCCAAAGGCTACTAGAAGTTAACTTTGTGAGCGAGGTGCATTTAAGAGTGTTGGTGGTGGGCTTATAGAAAGAGGCAAATGGGGGGAGGAGATGAAACTATAGAGCATGTCCAGTTTCAAAGCTTGCTTTGCATTGATGCTTTATTTTTTATATTTTCTTGTGGAACCCACTTGGCAGATGGGCAACAAAAGTGATCAGAAGGGGCCCAGGTTTGTTAAATTAAGTGCTCAAAGGAAATTGTGCCAATGGCTCAATCACATGATCCCATTGAATCATTATATTGTTTAAGTCTTTTTTTCCTTGTTTACATTTTCTGCTACTTTCTATCTCCCTGTTCTTCTTTTGCTGGCATCATCTTATTATTATTATGCAAACCTTGTTTTTTACTCTTCAAGTGGCTTACTTCTCTCATTGGGTGTATACAAACATTTATCAATAATTAATGTCAGCAATCAGTCCATGTGCTAGTTCCATGATATAAAACTGCCCCACTACTAAACCACATCTCTTTTACTTATTGGTTTGTGCTTTCTGTTTTTTTTAGAGAGTGGTTTTAAATTCTTTGAATCTTCCAATAGATGTAGGCATCTGCTGTAGGTTATTTAATTTATGCCAACATACACTATTCTAATGTCCTGTTTTTTCTTCTTCATTCCCTCTTATTTTATAAGGAAAAGATGAAAACAATTGATAATATATACTTCTCCAACTCTCTATTTCTACATATACATACAGAATTGTGTGTGTGGATGTACATGTAATGCAACATAGTGTTGGAAGTTATTTGTATTTTTCTAAATATCAACAAATGAAAGCCCTATAAATGACAATGATGTCAATATTCCTTTACAAACTGTGACTTGAATATATTACCATGGGCACATTATAATCCCTTTGTTTCTTCTGCTTCATTGGTTCTTTTTATTATCCCATAAACATACTTAACTAATTTCAGAGTATTTTGAGTGCCTTGTTATGTATGGAAACTATAGCAATTACACAGCAAATAAGTGGAATATTCTGCATGGATTGTGCAATGGATTATTAGAATATCCAGTTGATGTTCAAGAAAGGCAATGTTTGAAGTGTTATATTATGTAACTGTATACAGTATCGATCAGTTAACTCGTATATGAGGTTACCCTAACATAGTTAGTATCTTACACTTTTAATTTAGAACAGAGGTTCCTCTTTCAAACTTTGGAATTTGACTTTGGACCCTGTAAATTTGGCACTTAGTATACCAAATATATAGTTTACATATTAGAAGGTAGATCCTTCTTGGATATTGATTTTGCTTGTTGGCACATACCTTGTAGCCTTTGTCCATTGATGGTCAGATTGAGTCATTAATGATGAGCATCCACCAAAAGCACTGAAAGACAAATCCATGAGAACCCCCAGGAACATTTCAAATCACTGCCCAGTTAATTGGTCCTGCACAATACTATGATTAAAATGATCTGTACAAATGTTATTATGATAAAAATAGTACTGCAACAAGAGATTCATTAGGAAGCATTTCCACAAATGCTTATTTTTTTATTGTTATTATTATCCAAGAATGGCTTTACTGTGTGCTTTCTCCTTGTGTAATGCAATATGAGGCAAGAGGAAGCTATAGGAACCACTGCCAAGTTTGGTTTTACAAAACAAGTGTTTAATTAGGCAACCCAAGTATCAAATACCTCCTAATTTGGCCTTTCCCCCAATGTGTGTGGCAAAGGGGAGCCATGACGTGACACACAATGAGAGGTCTACCAATAGAAAATAAAAAAGAAAGGATAAGCTCATCAAAATCCCTGCTGAATGTCCAATGTTTCTACAGCAATCAGAAAGAGAAATAATTATGGCAATCATTTTAAGCTCCGGGGTTTAGGGTTTAGGGTTTCCGCTGGATCAAGCTGCCTCTACGAGAAAAAAACAAAGTACCAAAGAGTTTAATAATTTATTAGAAAAAGCTGGCAAGTGTTGCTGCCAATTTCTGACACACTCTATAGAAGGTATACAGTTGAGTTACCGAGCTTGGCGATGCAAATAGTAGTGGGTGGATTCTGCTGGGCTGCTGTGCCTTGCTACCCAGGTCCATATTCAGTTCCGGAATCTGACAAGGGGTCATTCCACGTGGGTTCCATGGTACCGCCACCTCCGCCTGATTCTCTTGACTCTGAACCGGTAGGAGTAGTTACCTTGTACCATTCCGCATACTTTCCTGCCAACATCATTTAACACCTACATTAATGAAAACCATCCGGCAGTGGATGGCATTGTCGTAGTCTGGATATCTTCGTTGAATTAGTCTTCAACATTCGTGTATTGCACCTTTTGCATCCAATTGGGATGTCATTGTTACACTTAGAAGCTCAGCTCTGACGTTAATTTCATTCCTTAGAATTTCAACTCTCTTTTAACATTTATTTGGAAATGAGAGGAATACACCAATATCATTCTCCAAACAAGTTGAGCTTAATGCCTCATTATTCAAAGTACTCTAGCTGGATTTTTTTTGTTTTTTTTGTTTAAATGCTTATTTTCTCCCTTTAAACATAATATAATAAATATCTAGTATTTGGAGAGTCTCAATGCTTTGTACCCCAAGTTTGTAAAAGCTTGGGATACAATTTGTGGGAGAATAGTGTCATGTTATAACACAATGTCGTGTTGTGATTCGGCTACCATGTGAAAATATTATATATGTAAATTTAATGTACAATTTATTATACAGCTAAGTAAGAGCCATATCATTGGAATTTTATTGGTTACAAGATGTGATTAGGTTGTTAGTTTAGAAAGAATTTGTTTAAAAGGGCTTTTATTGAGATTTATACAACCTTATTTTCTTTTTAGTAGTGACTTTTTGAGGTTGATTTTATATTGATAACAACTTTTATATATCTTGAATCACCTTTGTTAGACATTGTTGATCCTTAAGATCTTGTTTACTTCTTTTATTTGGAATTTAGAACACATATTATATAAATCTTACTAGAAAAATAATTAGAAAGAGATTTTTAGTATAAAAAGAGGTAATTAAGCCATCCATGTCGATGAATGGAGATAGATGAGAGAAGTCTCTATTCCTATTGGCCAAAAATCATTCCCAATGGGCTTTAAGGAGATTGCCTAAGGACTTATTAGGAATTAAGATTTATTTTTTCAAAGGATTCCAACATCAAAGACTAGGGTTAGTAAGTTTAGATTTTTGGCTATGGTTTTGGTGCAAACTTTGTATAATTTGGACTTTTTATGAAGGAGATATAGGCACTCAAAGCTAAGGTATTGAAATTGTATCTATTGTCATTCTTTTGGGCATAACACGTGCATACAAAAAGCAATAGAAGATTAGCAATTGAGATTAGAAAGATCACTTTTTTGGCTATATTTTTTATATATGGCTCAATAAAATCCATGCTAGGATGATGGAGATATTGGGAGTTGAAATCAAAGCTTATAAGCTAAGGATAGTAAGTGACCCTGTTTAACTACTGATTATGTTTTGAGCTATTTCTTATATAATTTGATAAATATTTGGCTCAAAAATTTTAAAAGTATATATGTTCATGTTACAAGATTATATGCAAAAATTTTGTGGCATTAGGATTTTGGATTTGTGAGATATGAAGAAAATAGGATTTTAAGTATCTGCTAGGTTTTTAAAGATATCAGACAATTTAAAGCAAATCTATAGTTTTTTTTTTTTTTTTTTTTTTTTTTTTTTTTTGTGGTGAATTTTAAGAATATTATCTACACTTTGGAATTTTTTTATAAAAATTAAACAGTTGAATCAAGAGTTATTGAATTCTAAAATTAAAAAAGAAATAAATCCTTGAGGGTGAATAAGCTACTAAAGGATATTATTGCAATTTGAGTCTTTTATACAACCTAAAGGGATTCTTTAAGAGCCAAGACTTTATGTACAAAATTATTTGAATATAAGAGGGGTTTTATTAATATAATTTTTTTTTATAATATCTTTAAGTTATTTGTCGTTTTTATTAAGGACAAATCACTTATTAAAGTGTTGCCAATAAGTTGTAAGAAAATTCTCTATAGCTAGATATCCAATGTATTTCTAGATAGAAGATCATGCTACACAACAACAATTATTAGATAAAAGAGAAAAAGAAGGATTATATTATAGATGAATTTTATTAAAAATATAATAGAAAATTACTTTAAAAAATATAAATAAAAGATAAAGAGGTAGTAAAAATAAATTTAGTATTAATATTATCTTTTTATAAAAAATATTTTTATTTACTTTATAAGATCATAAACAAGATAAAACCAAGATATATTAACAAAAATACTACTATAGACATCTTTAAATCAAAGTAAAGAGTAGTTTTTAGCAAAAATTATCTATAAAAATCTTAGATTGATATTTAAAGAAGGCTGATTGTGAACTAGGGTCAAAATTAGATTTGAAGGCACAAAATTGTGTACCTATGGCACATGAAGGGTTTTTTTTTAATCGAAAAGCAGGATTAGAAAAAAATCTTGATTCAATTTTTTTAGCATTGCTTTTGAGGTTTTTGATTTTGTAATGACTTTGCGAGAGCTATGCAAAGTTAAGATTCTATTTGAGTGACTTTGATGTTTGAGAAATAAAGTGAATTTATATTTTTGATAATTTTATAAATTTTGTAGCAGATTTATAAGTGAAAATTTGTGGATTTGTGAATACAATTATATTAGATGTTTTTCATAAAATTTAAATTTAATTAGACAATTAGATCAAAGATTATTGGAATTTAAGTGGATTAGGATCTTGGAAATTGGATTTTAAGGATCAAAAAGGATTTTTGTGATTTTGAACAATCTCCTAATTAGATTAAAATGATTTTTTTGAACTAATAGTTGACTTAATTTCTAATAATTATGCAAATTTTTAGAGCAAGTAAACAATGTAAAAAGGAGCTATCAATATTAGAAGATTGACATAAAGATTGGAAAAGGAGGACAACTGACACTTAAGCAGATTAGGAGCTTTTTCTTCTAATCTGTATGTTTAATTTTCTTCAAGTTTTGTGTACTTATTGTCAATTAGTATATTGAGAAGTCTAGTTTTTTTTATAATCAAGATCAATAGTTAATTTAATAATTATTGAGGTTTTAAATCTACTATAAGATTTGATTACAGCTGCTCAAGATTTGATTAAGATTTGATTAGGATTTATTTAGAATTTTATTAGGATTTGACTAGGATTTTAGTAGAATTTGGTTAAGATTTGATTAAGATTTGACTAAGATTTTATTAAAATTTGTTAAATTTTGTTAAAGATATATTTAGTATTTATTTAAAATTTTAATAGATCTTAATTAAAATTTAATTAGGATTTCATTTGGATTGATTATGATTTATTTAGAATTTAAATAGGATTATTAAAATTTATTTAAGGTTTATTTGGAGTTAATTAAAGTATGATAATATATATCTAAGATTTTTTTTAGATTGATAGGATATACTTAGGATAATTGGAAGCTTACTTAAATTGTTCAAGGTTGCCAAAAAGGCATTTTAAAACACCTTATGCATTATTTTTGGATTATAAATCTAACTTCAAGGTAAGATCAAATCCTTCCATAATTAGATGCCCAATGCATTCTTAGGTTGATTTTCACATAATACGACAATAGTATATTCAAATCAAAAGAAAATAATAAGTTCAAAGATAAATGGAAGGAATAACTAAAGCTTTGTCAAGTTTCTATCATCCAACTTTACAAGAATCTAGATGAATTTGCAAGTATGTCTAAAAGTTTAGAAAAGAAGGCAGAAAAGTTAGGAATAAAATTAAACTTAAAATTAAAATTTTAAATGGTACCTATTTGCTAGACTTTTATTGGATTTGGTATTTTCTTGTTTTTAGGAGATAAAGTCTAAAGCTTTTCTATGGAGATAATAAGATGATGAAGTACCTATCTCCACTCTTAGGATCTAAGAAAGTCTAAGCCACTTTGCTTTGAAATCCTAATTTATAAAATATCAATTGGAGGCACTGGGTCCTAAAAACTCTGAAAGTGATGATGAGGGTTCATTGCATTCAACTATATTTTGTACTATTATGATCCTAATGTTCGATCCTATAAAGTGTTTAGTGGTTTCAATGTATTGCAGTTTGGGATTAAACATTGGTAAAAGTTTTGAAGGTAATCAATTAATATTGTTGTATGGTTTTTTGTACTCCATTAATACCATAAAAATAAACAACTTGACAATTCTTTTTGACTATCATGTATTTCTTTTAATGTGAATCAATTTCAATGGAACATTAATGTTTTGATTGCTTATAAGTATATATAGTTTTTGTACTTTGAAAAAAAAATTAATTTTAAAAATTACATCAAAGTGTTGTGCATACATATTCAATAATTTTTAATACATTTATTATTACAATCAATAATGTTTGCCTATTGGATTTTATATTTTATTATCATTAATATTATGTTTAAATTGTTTTTATTTTTATTTTTATTATAAATAGTTTAACTAAATTTAAGATTATAAAATTTCTGTAATTTATATTAAATAAATTCAAAAATTTGAATATTTATAGAAGCAAAAGAAGAAAAAGAAGAAAAATAATAAAACACTTATTTTCTACCACACATTCTCTTTCTTTCTTTCTTTCTTTCTCTCTTTCTCTCATACACACACACACACATATATATATATATATATATATATATATATAATCTTATTGCCATAATATTTTGGAATGTCTTGAAATGTTATTAGCAAGAAAATATAGTGACAATCAATTTACAAAAGGGGTAGTTGATAGTTAATGAGCAATGCTACTTTTCTTCTTATTAAAATATAAGTACAATTAAATGCTCATCTATTTTGCATATATGTGTATACATACATATATATATTTTCAGATGTTTAGTAAAAGGTCTTCATTTTGCAAACCCGCAATAATTGACAAAACAATGATTTGTATGTTTGTTTGTCTTGTTTTTGTTTTATTAAAACAAAAGGAGATTTACCTCTTTAATATTAATGACAAAACAACATTAGCTTTTCACATGTCCAAAGTCTTTTTTTTAAAGCTCCAAAGTAGGGTGAGAAATACAAACTTTAATAGGTCAGGTTTTATTCCATATCTAGTTTCATTTCTCTAATCCATGCTTTAACAAATGTCATAACATAATGAGCACTTTTTAGAGGACTTTTACATATTTTTTTCTACAGTTTTGTCCGAGCAAGCTTTTCCACACTCTATGATATAGTTCCTCACAATATGTTCCATTCTAATTTATGACCATATTTTCTAATTCAAGATCTTGGAATGAGGTGCTTTTCTCAATCCAGAGGCAACAACTTCTGATGTACATAGAACAAGCATCTCGATAATCGGTCCTCGGAAACGGTGATAGGAGCGTAGCAGCGCCCCCCTCAACCGGGGGACTTTCGGTCACCCGTCATTATCGACCCGACCTGGCCGTCCCCGCGGCGCTTCTGTCCTTTGCTCCAGAGTCCAGAGTGGCAACTCCCGCTACCTTCGACACCCGTCGCCTGCAAAAGCTGGCACCTATCCCCGTCTGCCACATGGTTCTCCGTTCCCGGTTTCCGGTTCCCTCCCTCGAAATTACCAAAGCCTGTAGGCAAAAAGACGTTTCCACCGATTTTTCACTGTTCTGTTCCCGAAGGGTGGGGAGCCCATTTAATGCCAAGGGCTTAGAATCCGGGGGTCGCCTTTACTTCTTGGGGTCGCCCCTTCGACCTTCGCACCCTTACCTTTGCCTCTGCAAAAGCATCCGCCCAGCTCTCCTGTTATGTACATTTGCGGAACGTCCAGAATATTTGTATATTTGTATAACATCGTTGTGGAACAATAGCATCTACCGGAA
Source organism: Physcomitrellopsis africana (assembly GCA_036785485.1). NCBI lineage: Eukaryota > Viridiplantae > Streptophyta > Bryopsida > Funariales > Funariaceae > Physcomitrellopsis > Physcomitrellopsis africana. The sequence continues at coordinate 47,154 of JAWRVF010000293.1, read as the reverse complement.
CTGATATTTTTTCAAGCAAACGGCAAAAGAGGATAAATTCAGTCACTCATTTTGCATGAGGTCTAACTTTTTTTTTACCGTCGGTAGAATCGAAAAGGTTCTTGGGGTGTCCATTCAAAGCAATGGAAATGCGCGAAAGTTTATTTTTGGTATAAAGTCTCAAAAAAGTTACTAGAGAAATGTGCGGTAAAAGGGAAAAGGTGTGTTCTACGTTCAGTGTGGCATATTCGAAGGGTTTTTACAACTAGCTCGACTAGTTTTGGACCCCCAAATACTTGTCAGCATTTAAGTAGAATATGCTGAATATGTTTAGAATTCATAAGCATCTGTCACCGTAGCTCCAGAGTTGTATTAGCTCTTTTGTGCAGTCTAATGGATTCCCATTGTTAGCCCATTGATGTTTTTCCACTTTAAACATAGAATGGATATGTGTGGTGTTTTATTACAGTGATATTGAGGGGGCAGAGGAGAAGAGAAAGAGAGAAAGGAAGAGTGTAGGTTTTGTAGTAAAACTCTTAAAAGAACCACAGACCATGTTACCACAAACTTTGTCTTTGAAGGGAAAATGAGACCATTCTCATATATATACACGCACATAGTGTTTTTTTTTTGTTTTTTTTTGTTTTTTTTCTTCTTTGAATGTACTTATTTTGTCTCTTTTATCTTTTGAGCACGTGTTATAATAGTAATGTAAGACTTACAGTGTTTGTTGAATTTTGAATGAACCTTTGAGTTTCTATTGAAGATTTGTAGAGAATAAAAATTATCTTTGTTAGATTTGCATCTAACTAACATTAATTTAGAACGCAGTTGGTTTGTTTTGGAATTTTTGTGGATATTTCTATTTGGAACATGAAATAAGGAATAAATATGGATATAATAAATGTTTATAGTCTTTAGACAAAAAACTAGTATGTCAATGTTTTGGGTGTAGACAATGTAATGTTTTAAGGATTTTAATTTTTTCATAGTTTGTTTAAAAAAAATATTTTTTAAAAAATCATTATAAAAATTAAAATAATTATTAATATATTAATTTATGTAAAATAATTTATATTAATTCATTCTAGCAATTATTAAAAAAAGTGTTCAATATTAAATCTATTTTAGAAAATTTTAATTTAATTTGATACTAATAAATATACTTACTCAATTAGTACCAATAAGTCTTGTATTAAACCAGTTTAGTTTTTTTCATTTTGTAAAATTACTCAACAGAGATATCTCAAATCTTAGTGTCTAAAATTGGATAGCTTAGTTCCAACATATATGATTTGGCTTGACTAAAGTCAAACCCTAATAATCCTAATTAAAGGACATTCATATTGGAATATAAAAGTTCTTATTTTTTAATAAAAAATAAATATAATTTTTTGGTAATAAAACTACTGAATAAGTTTTTCTTATAGTCATTTATTTTTAGTTTGTGTTCATTTCTACTAGTCTTAATGTTTTGTTTATTAGTGTAGGATAATATATATATATATATATATATATATACATAGAATGTATTAAAAAAATAAATTTTAATAAAAAATTATAAATATAGTGGTATTATAAATATATATTATTTGAATAAATAAATAAAAATAAAAATATTTAGAAGTAGATAGAAATGTATTAAGTAGGTATTATATTTCAAAAAAACTATCAAGATAATTTCTTAAAAAAATATTAGATTTATATGTGCCAAATAGTTACATACATGATATTATAGCTTAAATTGATGTTTTTAATGAATCAACTTTTTTTACACCTACAACCAACATTAAGAGTAACTAACTAAGAAGATTCATATATGACAAGAACTCATTTAATAACTATATTGTATCAAGTGACTATTCTTATTATAAATCATCACAAAAATACAATTACAAGCATTAAAGAGCCAAAATTTGGTATTCTTAAAAAGTTTGATGGTACCTTATTTTGAGTTTAAGAATTTATTATCTAGGTACAACTTATTATTAAGATACAACTTCAAAGTTATTCAAAACAAGTATTATAAGTTAGGTTTATTAGAATATTATTTAATAGATACACTCTTTTTATTACTTTTGGAACAATAAGATTTAATTTTTAAAAACTTGGATGTATTTTTTAGCAAAATTTTAATTTATATATAGTAAATACTATGAAATTTATGTATTAAATAATAAAATTTAATTTTTCCTACAAAAATACTACTTTGCATCTCCACAAGCTTGACAATTCTAATAATTGGTAATTAATATTAAGTAGGATGTTGTACTTACTAGTTAACTTTTTTAGAAATTATATAATTTTTACCTCAATCTTATTAGATACTAGAATCTTAGTTGTTGGTGTTGTTGTTGTTGTTTGTTTGTTTGTTTGTTTCTTTTTCTTTTTCTTTTTCTTTTAAAATAAATAAAGATTTTAATATGTATCTAAAAATATCTTTGATAAAAAAATTAAACAAATATAAATATAAGTCATAGATGGTAAATTTTTTTCTTCTACTTATAAAATCCTTTGTATAGACATACTTGAAAAAATTCATTATAATATAATGATATTTAATATTATTAAGTTTAAAAATAATCTTATATTATTATGATTCTATTATATATATATATATATATATATATATATTTATATTAATTGAAAGAAATACACAAGTAATAGACTTAAGAAACATTAAATTAAAAGTCAGAATAGTTCAGGTGATTGTAATTCTACTATACTTATGCTTTTTAAAATTGAAAAAAATAAATTAAATCTAAATTCATCTTAATTTTTTTAACAGAATATTATAATTGATTAAAGTAAATTTGAGATTATTATATTTTGATAGATTATTATAAAATAGTTATAAAATAATTATAAAAAATAATTTAAAAAATAGATATTAAAAAATAAAAGATATTTATGAAAAAAAAAAGATAAATTAGTTTTAAGACTTGTATAAAGGACAATTAAGAAAATATAGTGGAAAGAAAAAAAAACACCTTGTTTTTTTCTTTTTAATCAAGGCAACATACCTTGTGCTCAATGAACCATGCTAATGTCCTCAAATTTTAAATTTAAAACAAATTTGGCTTCTTAGGACCTGCACTTCTAGTAGCTTTAGCAATATCAAACTTTATAGAAATCCAATGTTTTAGAATTGAAAAAGTCTTCTTAAGAGTCGGATATTGCAAACTGCCAAAACAACAAATTATTATTGATTTAAATTATTCTCAAAACTTTGTATTTGCTATAAATCTAAAATTACTTTGTTTATTAAAAAGCTGAAATACAAAGGTTCTTAACTAGAAATATAAGAATTAACTCTTAAAAAATCAAGTGATTAAGAAAAAAATTTAAGATATTTTTAAAAATTAATTATTCAAAAATATTCAACTACAAAGAAGTATATTTTTATGAAAATAGCTAACATCTACAATATACATAAATAATTATACACATAAAAAATTTATAAGAGATAGAAAATCTAATTTAAATATTAACATAGGGAAATTGAAATAAAGAATGACTTAGTTTTATTACTAAGAAAAGAAGAAAGGGAATTAGGGCAATTTTGGCCTTCAACAATTGGAGGCTTGTAGGAGGGTTATTACATTTCTACCCTTTAATTTTAAGTATCTTAGGATACAAGTATGTTCCTTATTCTTCGAAAAGCTAGTTCTAAAGATAATGGTTGATAACAACTCAAAATAAAAATAGATTTTTTTTAAAAATTAATTTTTTTATTATATTTAAAATACAACTTTATATCTACACAACTATTTACATGTTCCTATCCATAATGTTATGTAATAGTTATTAAAAAAAATATCTCTAAAAGTCTTGTGAATTTTTAAAAAATTCATTAGATATTAAAAATTATGTTTTTAAAAGAAACAAAATTAATTTGACATTCTTTACTTCCAAATATGATTCTAATTTTTTCAATGATTTGAAATAGCCTTTAATTTCTTAAAAATATAGCATTAAATTTAATCTATTTTTTTGAGGTATAATTGCTATATCTATATTATTGAGTTTAATAAAACTCTACTGTTTTAAAATATATGTGAATAAGCTTTCAAAAGCCTTGGTTTCATTTCAAATTTTATTTGATAGAACTTGGTTATATATATATATATATATATATATAATTTAATTAATTATTAACAAAAATTACTAATTTTCTTTTAAAAAAATTTAAATAAAATATTATGGTCTACTATATCTTAAAATTTTAATTTTAAAATATAATGTAAATACCACAACTAATACTTTTTAAGTTACTAAAACTAGTATAATCATTGTAATAAAAAATTTAGAACTATTTTTAAAATAAATATAAATAAATAATATTTTTAAAAGTTTATTAGATAATTTTTTCATGAATTATTTAAATAATTTTTTTTAGTCTATTCTAAGAGAAATAAAAGAATATAAATATCAATTTTTTTTTTTTAATATTATAAAACTTTAAAGATATAAGTTTACATGCCAAGATAGAAAAATAATGCTTTTAATTCGCTTATAATTTGTATTAGTTAAAAGCAACTTCAAATGGTGTTTTTAGGATATTTTATTTTATTTAATAATTCTTGAATGGATTTTAAAATTATACTAAATGTAGATAAATAATTTTAAATATTATATATAATATTTAATATTTTTCGGTATTTATAAATTACTATTATATATTTATTAAGATTTCATCTTAAGTTATTTTTTAATTTATATAATTAAGGTATATAGACAAATTAAAATATAATAAATATATAAAGCATCATTTTAAAGTTTGTAAATATTTTTTAAATTAATTTTTTATTATTATTTATATTTATTTAAGATTATTTATATTTAAATTTTTTTTTATTTTTTTATATAGGTGTAATTTTATCACAAATAGATATACATGATAGATCTCATTTTATTATTTTTTTTATTTTATTTGATTATAAAATTTATTATAAATAATTTCTTATTATTATATATTCAAGAATTGCATCATTATCTATAAATTACTTTTAATTCACTTATAATTTGTATTAATTACAAGAGCTTTGAATATTTTATATCACTAGGAGTCTTTAATCATTGTTAAGCTTGTTGTAGCATGTCTTTGTCATACTTTGTAATTAATATTATATATTATCATAAAAAATAGTAATGCATAATAAATATTTTATTTAGATATTTTTATTTTATAATAAAAGAAAAAAAATATTACATATGATCAACAATCAACCCTCTTTTTGAATCTAGAGTAATTTTATTTTTAAGCTATAAAATCAAGAATTCCAATTGATATTAGTTTTTAAATTTTTTTTTTTCAAGTACATCATTAAACCTTCTTATTTTAAATGTTAAAAAAAATCTTACATTATAATTTTTAATAAATTTGATTTCAAAGACAATCTTTTCTATAATAAATTATATTTATATTTTCTAGAAGGTTTAACACAATTATGTGTATCTCAAATACAATATAACTTCCTAGAAATATAATATTTAGGATACAAAAAAAACTTAGGAACTTATTTCAAGAGATTTTTAGTAGGATCTAATATAAAAAGTTGTCAAAGCATTTATTCAAACATATAACACTTCTTTTTAAGTGAAGACTCCAGATTATTGATCCTATGGACTTCATTAACCTTTACATTTTCCAAAACAATCTTGACAATCTATTATGAAAGACTCTAGTACAAATCTTTAAATATCTAATATTTACAACTTTGTTTGTATAGTGGTGGATTATCCAAACAAAATGATATACCTTTTTTTACCTTGTATGAAAATTATTATTAGTGAAGAAGCAACTAAAATTTTCTTTAATAATATTTATTGATAGTATGGACTTTGAATTCATATTACATCAAATAAAAGATCCCAATTTATATTGAGGTTTTAGTAGATGCTTTATAATCTACTAAAGGTTGATATCAAGTTGTATTCAACATTTTATTTTCAAATTAATAGATAAAAGAAATGTATGAATTAAATATTAGAGAAATATTTGTAATATATCTTTAATCATCACAAAGACAATTAAATAATTCTCTTGCTATTAGTGGAATTTTTATATAATTATACAATATAATCTTTAATTGAATATATATATATATATATATATAAAATAAGATTATCATTTATAATTTGATACCTTTGACTTTTTAAAAGTTAATCTATCAATGTAAGATTTGACAAGTAGAATATTAGAACTTAATATGACAATAAAGATACAACTTAAGAAAGTCTAAGAGCAATAAAAAGCCAATGTAGATATCTTAAAGATCAAACAAACGTCATTTAAATTTGATAATAAGATATGGCTACTTTCTCATAATAACAAGATTGATTGACCTCATGATAAGTTGGACTATCAAAGGTGTAGCCTATTTATCATTTAAAAATAAATTAATCTAATTGCATATTAATTGCAATTGCTAAAATCATTGAAGATTTGTTATATATTTCATATGTCTCTTATTAAATATTATACTACAATCAATATACCAAAAAAGAAGTAATTACAACTCCCTTTTATTGAAATAAATAACAACCAAGAGTTTGCAATAGAAGAAGTTGTTAATTTAAAGCAATGCCAAAATAAAGTAGAATATCTTATATATTAGTATAGATTTAATATTAATAAACATAAATAAGATTCATCCAAGAATCTTACAAATATGCCAAAATTAATTTTTACTTTTTATCAATTACATCTATCAAAATCAAGGACCAATTATCAACAACTAGATGGTTTAAACAAGAAGAAATAAGTTCAAAGATTAATTATAAGAATTTTATTTATATAATAGAAAAAAAAAAGTCAATAAATTTATTTTAAGAATTTTTATATGAAAAATTATTAAATCAGCTACTTAGATTGTGTCAATCTTTATAATATTGGAATCAAAATTAAGATCTTTAAGAAAGACATATCTATCTCCAAATATATGATGAGATATAATGCATATAATATTACAATCTTAGAAGAGAGTCTTGATGCTTGGAAAATTATTGGAGGTGGATACTATACTTAATGAAATTCAAAATCTATTATTATAAGATAGTTATAAAAATATAAAAAAATAATTTAATAATTTGATGGATTTATTGTTCAAATATAGAATATTGTTGATGGCTCAAAGAACATATTTGCTACTTTTGTACATAACATAGATTAGTATTTGTTACAAATATTATTTTGCAAATCTTAGACTTCATCAACTAATTAAGATTGTAAACAACTTGACTATTCTTTGTAGAATCTCTTTGTAGAAAAAAAGCATCTAAAGGGCACTTTATACTTAGAGAATAAAATGAAAAGCATTAATGCTCTTCATTTTAATATTTAAATTGTTAATGCTTCTCATTTTAATATTTAAATTGTTGATACTTCTCATTTTAATCTCTATTACAAAATATTTTTGCAATAATTTTTTTTTGATTGGTTGAAATTGAAAAGTCTCATTAAGTTGATTTAATAGTTAAAAAAAACAAGTCCAAAGTCCTTAAGAAAAAAAGATGAGGTAGAATATGTTTTTTTTTTCTACATGGCATGAATAGTATTGTTCCTCAAAATATCTATTGAGTCTATTTCAAAGAGGTGGTTGCTGAATTTTTTTAAAAAGATGTGTTGGAAAATGATAAAAACAACCATTAAAAATAAAAAATTTAGTTTTTTATACTTCTTATAATTATTTGAATCAATATATGGCTTGAAATATTTAGACTTGTAATAAACAATTGATTTGATCTATTTCATAGTCTCTATTTCATATACTTTATACTATCTAAAGGCCAAAGCTTCTAAAGCAGGGCTTTTTTTACCTAGCAAGGGACTATAATAAGGCTTTTGAACCATGGCCTTTCAAAATGGATTCTAAGTATGAAGTGCCTCTAAGGAATGTCTATATTATTTGAATAAATATAATTAAATAGAAATAAAGAGAAATACATAAAAACATGTTTTAATAAAGTAGTTGGAATGTCAAATTCTTATATATGTATATATATATATATATATATATAATGTTGCTAATACTACCACAATTTTTGCTATTGCCACCATAACTTATTCTTATTAATTTATTAATTATTTTTTTATTAAAATTAAATTTATTTTCTAAATATTTTTTTTTAAAAAGAAAACATATTAAAAATATTAATAAATTTTTTCTTGGAGTTAAAAAAAACTAAAGAAATATGTCAAGTTGATAACATATTGTGGTGGGAGTGGCAAAAATTGTGGTGGCATTAGTAACACCCAATATATATATATATATATATAATTCTTTCCTAGAATCTAAATACTATTGGAATTTCTTTTTTAATAACTTTTCAATTTATTATTTGCATACTCATCAATAACCAAGATTCTAAACTGCTACAAGATTCCAGATAAAACTGCATGCCAGGTGAAACTCAACACATAATAAAGATACCGAAATTTAGTATACCCTCCTTCGATTACATGAGAACGCATTTAATTATTCCCTTCGTTATTGTGAACGTGGGGAACCAGTGGGAACGTCCACGTGGAGCCCATACACCGAAACCAAGGCAGTGATGAACACGCCCAGAAGAAAACCGATCCTCGTGTAACGGATGGATGAAGTTGTGTATTGATGATGAAAAACGTGAATGAAATATCCACGTCGGCGCAACACACTTCAACGTCATCCACGTGGCTTAGCTGACGAAGCACAGCCTCAGCTTCTCATCTACGGACTCCTCCCGAAACCCCTACTGCTCTGCCACATTCATCCACTCTGTTCATCATATCCCTTCTGATTTACTCCCGGTCGATTTACTCTTCATCGTTTGAGAGTTCTAAAAGCTTCGTCTTGTTCTCTTTACTTTTTTCTTCATCAATTTTTTTGCTTTAATTAATTTTTTTCAAAAACAAAATCTAGAGAGTGATCTGCATTTTACTGTAGAAACTTGATTGGCTTCTAAAAAGATAAGACCCACATCTAAGCATGAGTCAAGTCATATGGAGGCATTTTAATGGTGATAAGAGTATGAAGGAGGCTTAATGTGGACAAAATCATTCATTGCTTTACACCTCAATATTGCCTCAGCCATCCATCCATCCATCCATCCATCCATCCATCTCTTGATCATAGCAAAAGTTAAAGCAAGCAAATGGGGCCCCCAACCTTCATATGTTGCCATTCACGGGGCTTATCACAAAATCTATCCATCTGCACGAGCATGCCCACATTGCTTTTGAACAAGGAATGTGATACAAAAACCCACTTTGAAGCTATTGCATCTCGTGGATGAAAATTCTTCTTTTCACCCATCTATAATGAAGAATGTTTGCTTCATTTTTCATCCTTTTGTTCCCTCCAATCCCACTTTTCTTTGGGGTTTGTGAGGTGCAATAGAAAAAGTCACATCAATGAGCGTGATTCATGGACAGAACATGTGGATGAGTTGCTTTAAGATGAAAGTCGTTCGAGCTAGGTCTTAAAATCATCCAAGGGTGGGCCAAAGCATCCAACCAAAGAGCCTTGGATTCAATGCTTGCCCTTTAGTTTGGTGCCCTTTTGCAATATAGAAGTGGGTGCTATTAAATTGTTGGTTGATTCATTTTATAGAGAAAGAGCCTCAAACTTTTACTTTAGCTTCTGTTGTTGGTCTTGGAAAACATAATAAAAGTATTCTAGAAGCACTTTAGCATTTTGCTTTTACTTAGAAACATCACACAGGGAACATTGAAAGTAAAAAAGAACGTTTCCAAGGCGAACAGGATAGGGATAAATATAGAGGGAAAAGGAAAAGATGGTGGTCGCATCTGACGTGGTTAAACTGAGGACACAAACTGCCAACTCAGGGTCCAACGTAGCACACACCACGTCGGATTAGCTCCAACGCACATTTTTTAACCTTCCTTTTACTTTTACTTTTTTACCCCTTCTTCTTCTTTTTCCTGTTATTTTCCTTTCAGAAGTATTTTAAGAAGATAAAAGTTTGTTGAATTTTTAGCTATTTTTATGAATCAAAAGCTCTTGACCTATTTTTATTATTGTAATAATTTTGTATTAATCTGATGTTTGATTTTAACAAAAATCATGTACTCAAATCCTTTCATTCCAGGTTATGCAACTTTTAAAGATTTTTACTTTTGATTTACAAATTAAAGTAGAATGTCATCTTCTTTCTTATTGAATAAGACACACAATAATTTGAGTTTGTATGTTGTTTGGTTTTCTTGCCAAATGTTCTTTGGTTTCAATATGACGAAGTATTTTGACCAACTACTTGATTGCCATGAATGTCTTTGTTTTTATTTGAGAAACGATGAATGCTTTTAAAAAGATAACTCTGAATTAATGTGCAATTGTGAATTCAAAATTTATCAAAACTTAACATTTAATGAAGTAGTTTTAAAGAAAGAAATTGTTTTGACACTTTATTTTAATACATGGTATACTGATTTGGTCTATATATTAATATACAAATAAATAAAATATCATACATCTTTATACTTTGAGTTCAAAACGTCATACAAATTAGATAGTCAATCATAGGTTTAGGTTTTGAATTGATTTACAAATTATATTGCATAAAAATCATTTTTAAAAAATTCCATAAATATTCTATTGTGATGATGATGATGTGTGTGTGTGTGTGTGTGTGTATATATATATATATATATATATATATATATTGTATTGGTATTTAAAAACATTGTCTGCATTGTTGTAATTTATTTACATTCCAAAGTTAAATGACTATTTCATCATCCAATAAACCACTACAATTATTTTATAATTATTATCTTTTAATTCCGTGATAATTTTTCTATATGCTAATTAAATTGCTACAATATGTGTACTTAAGTGTTATAAAATTTTCGCCTGTTGGATTTCTAAAATAAAGCTTTTACTTGCATAAATGTTAAAACTATATCAAAAGTATTTTCATGTTTATATTATTGGCATAATCATATTTGTATGTATGTATGAATTTAATATATATATACACATATGCATATATTCATATCATATGGATATTTGTGAAACTATTCTTGTAATATTACAAACTAATACATTGGGAGAATATTTATAATGTAGTTTTCAGCCTAACATTTTTTTCAACTATATGGTGTAATTTTTAAAAATATTTCATAGACATTCAAAACATTATATATATTGCACAAATTATTTTGTACCATTGTTTTTCAGTGGGTAGAAATCGTTTTCTGCGTTTTTCCTAAAATTCAATATTACTAAGATTAATACATCATATCATTCTTAGATAATATCGAAACTTTAAAACATTTAGCATAGGTACCAAAAAGATAACGAAATAATTTGAAATTAGAGTTTATAAGATATTCTTTTAATCCGATTGAGAACATTAAGAGGAGTGGTACACATATTATACTTGGGTGTAATACCATGATCACACCAAAAGATAGATTTAGAATGAAACTAATCAGTAGCTAGTTCTGGGCAATTGAGCGCTGCATTGCAGTTCCACTTGTTAAGCCAGTAGTGCTTCTGAAACCAAACACAACGATCTAATACATGAGTAGTGGTAAAACTAAAACTAGTAATGCAGTATCTTATGCAACTGACCTCAGACACCGGTGTCTAGAGAAAACAATTACTTGAATGCACAAACTACTTCAACTTATCCAGATTTCTCAACCCAATTGTTTGTTGAAGGGAGTGCAAAATATAAGTCAACAAGTAATGGATAGCTGATGAACTAAAGATCGTGTAAGCAATGCTGTTTGGGGTTCATGTAATCAGGTTATGTAGTCAGATTAGGATCTGCTAAGTTATGAAATGCTATTCGGATAAAATAACTCGGATTACATAACAATTATTTGAGACCTGAGTAAAAGACTGAGAAAGAGAGGTTCAACGACACCACGCTCCACAGCTCTAGGAAACCATCACAAGACAACACATGCCACTTCCTATTGCACAAGAATGGCAACTTTTTCAGTGTAGAACGTAAGCTGAATGCTGTAATTCATGAGTTACTTCTCAGACATAAGATAAGAACTGAGAGACTAGCCTCTCAAAGAATGTACGAGCCGTCTGATAGTGTACACATCTATGCAAGACGGCTATGAACTTGCGATAAGCTCATCCACGGTCTTATTAGTCTGTTCCCGTAAATTCAAGTCCTTGACGAGTACTTTCCCTTCCTTCCATTCAGTTGTACCAAGTAGTACGAGGCGCTTAGCTTTCAACGTCTCGCAGTGCTTGAACACCCTGTAAAATACACCACCATGTTAAACTTACGCTAACCTGGCTTTGCATGTATGGACTTCACACCAAGAGAAAATCAGCCAAATTAAACTACGAGCAGGAGGTGACTGAGTGATGGTAGAGGTTATTATATGAGCATCTAGAATATGAGGTCAACTACGTCTTGGAATCAAGAACCTGTCTATTCGTAGAGTGTAACCACGAAGGGAAAGTTCCCAAAGTCAATAAATGTGCACTTGTTGTGGTCATGAAGTGGCTAGTGACTGTAGATCCGGCTCAGGTCCTTAAAGCCAAAAAATGTGAGGGACATCGACGACGGCTTACCATTTCATTTTCTTGCCCTTCTCAATAACGAGCTCCACAACCCGGCCAGTACTGCGCAGGCGACTAGCGATTCCTGCTGCAGGGATCTTTAGTGAATCATCCAAAGCCATCACAACATCGTCCACCTCGTGAGGGAAAGCACGCAGCAACTTTTTCTCCTTCAAAAGCTGCACACATCCAAGTATCATTACTACATAGCGCATAGTGGAGGTGACCTGAAAACTTAAGTTCCAAAATTAGCGGAAATTAGCTACACTGACACAGGCATGTCCTACAACATTCATTCGCTGAGCCCAAGTACTGCTTCTTTAATCAGTAAAACCAATTATCACAGTCGAGTCCACTCTGGAAACCATCATCTTGACATGCAATAATCAATACTTGGAATATCAACTCAGATTAAGATACAGTTAGAGCTCTAGAATCTCAGTTAGTGCTCTGTGCAAGATATCCAGAATTATAAATATTAAGATTAATATTAAGTTGGCGTTCTGTACTCAAGAGGAAGCATGTATACAAGGTTATAATTGATTTATTGATGATCCAGAAGAGAACTTAAGGTTGAATATGAAACAGCTTACTAACCTCAACAATAACAGCATCTCCAAAACCAAATCCACAAGCAGGCGTGTCTTGGCCTCCATAAGTGGAGAGCAGCCTGTCATAACGACCACCCCCACAAATGGCTCGCAATTTCTTTTCCTTATCAAAAGCCTGAAAGATAGCCAACACAATAACACATCAAAAAAGCAGATCAAGCATCTATAGTTCATACTAACACAAAGCACAATAAGGATGTCTTCTACAGCAGAAAACTGATTTATATGATATAAAACCATTCACAAGGCTCACCACATCTCAACTAATTGCTGCCAGCTAGAATTTGATGAAGTTCATGCTTAATTCAATTAATAAACTTTAATCGCTTGCCGAAGGTATAGGAACAAATTGAATAATATATCAGCAAAAAATCGAGTCGAAGTAACTCACCTCAAATACAGTCCCGGTGTAGTATGCCAGGCCTCTAACGACTGAGGCATCAAACCTTAGCCAATCCTGGATACCATAGCCCTCTGCCAAGGCGAAGAGTTGTTTCAATTCTGCCACTGCACCACTCTCTGCTCCTATTAAGGCTGTCGAACGTCCATCACGTTTCAATCGTTAGTAAGAGTAAGTCAAAATCATGATGCAGTCCACTACGACCAGAGTGAACACATAAATTACCACTGTAAAGCTTGCAACCTTAAGATTGCCATGGACTTGTAAAATTTCTACATTCAACGGCACCACTCGTATTCAAATCGCATGGAAGACATTACCTTCAAGATCATCAAAAGATTGAAGAGTGAGGGCTTGCAAGATTCCCTCAATGGCCACGGCAGGAACGCCAGCTTTGTCCAGCTCACTCTCGATTTCCTCCCTCGGTAACTTATCCAACTGATGAATATATCGACAAAAAGATAATGAGCATACATATGGTCAGTCAAACAAGGATCAGCGGATATGCTAAGCAGAGAGAAAAAATCCAATATAACACACATGAATGTCCAGCCACATCTGCTGACAAAGAAAACAGACGGTGTGCGAGAAAATGCAGCAGAAACTTGTGCTCCCCAAAGAAAGAAAAGGGTATGCAACAAGACCTTATCAACGATTACACACACTGCTGCAAAGGAATCAGGCTGGATGTCATACTTCTCAAGCACTGCTTGGAGCACCTGCGTTTTACCAGGAACGTGCTATTCGTAAGTTAAGCAAACCAGTTCAGCCACTGCTAGACGGTGAGTATGAAAGTCAACATCAAAGACATCGAGAAGTATATATAAGTGCAACGCATTTTAGGGTATACTATTTTTGATAATAAGATGTTCTCAAACTCTTCCTGAACCTCTAATCTAGGTTGAAGAAATTTTCTGAACCATTTGTTGTGTAGGAAATTGTAGGATAAAAGCAAAGAAAAGAAGAGACCTTTCGGTTTGAAACTTTGATCCCAACGTCATTGGACGTAATGTTGAGTTTAGTGAAAAACAACACGATGGCTGATAAGAGTTCAGCTTCAGCCTGTAACACCCATAAGAGAATTTTAAAAAACAAACAAAAAAAAAAAGAAGCATACTAGCTGCGAACTTTTCACATATACCATCTTTCATGCACTGGAAAGATTGTCCACTGACATGAACACTGTACGGACACGGTCTTATACAGTCCAAAAAATGACGCTCGTGGTCACTATCCAAGTCTAGACAGAACTTTTTGTTTCTGGTGCAGAGTACACTTTAAAACTGTTAGGAAACGAGCTAAACACGAATCAACACACTTCCATTATAGCCATTGGACAAGGATCACGCTGCTTGCCTCAACTCCGGGAACGCCAATGATGTCCATATTCCACTGGTAGTGCTCCCTACGACGGCCTCGAGTCATACGCTCATACCGCCAGCACTGACCAATAGCAAACCACTTCAAAGGGAAGGACTGAGCTCTCCTGGCAAGGTAAAAGACTTGAGTTTGTCACAATCTAAATCCTCCAAATTCACATGATTATAAATATTACCCCAAACAAGTTTATGGAAGGAGACTGAAAATAGCGGAGTATTAAAATTTTGACGAAGGCAAACTGACCCTTTCTGCAGAACAAGGCGAGCCAAAGAAGGTGTGAGCTCGGGTCGAAGAGCAACCTTTCTGCCACCTTTGTCCTCAAAATTGTAGAGCTGCATAGACGAAGTGACCAATGTCAGCATTCGTACCTTATACACAATAACTAGCAACAAATGTCCACACAAATCTGGGGGTAAATTAAAGCCTGTTCTGTGAAGAAAGGCTTGCTAGCATTCATCCACTGATATACAGCGTCCTCAATGTGGTTAAGATCTTGTGAACCTGTCCAACGATCTCTTCGCCAGCTTTACGGGTGTAAAGGTCTTCCGATTCCACCATCGGAAAGTCAACTTCCTCAAATGCAAATAACCTAGACACCTGCATCAGTCAACAGAATCAGCGGACATCTTCGTAAGCCCTACACTTTGGCGAAGCAAAGAAGAATATTGCACACAAATATTCATGAGAACTAGAAAAATAATTCTTCAATGAAGACATACAGTGATTGGAGCAACGCGTCATAATTGATCAGTGACAAGGTTCATGTCAAAAGCAGATGCAGTTAAAAACGCATGCGTTCAACCTCTCTAAATTTATCGAACAGCCATGTTCGCATGCGCATGTCCTCAGGAGGAAAATCCCTGGTTCCCCGTGGGGGATCAGTGGTAATTTGCGTCTGCATGGTGCCTTTGGAACTAGCTTCCTTGTCCTTCGCAACAACCACTGGACCTCCCGACATTGCTCTGACCTGAAGAGGTCGTTGGGAAATCAAGTATTCTGCAAAAAAGAAAAAGAACAGTTAACGGGACACTTTGCAACTAAATCAAGTTGACACTCAAATAAACCCTCAGTATAAAATCTCTTAGTTTAAAATGTATATGAGCTTCACAAAATACATACTTCCCTCAAAGACACATCATCCGCAGAGAATCGACCTAGAAAACATTCAAACCCCTAATTCAGCCAAGGATGATACGCACATAGCTCCTGAACCCTAAACAGCGATCGCAGCCTTTCGTATAGAAAAGCAAGACACCCAAAACGCACGCTGCCCATGTCACTGGCTGTCGGGTTACTTGGCTGAGTGAGCGGGGGAGAAAACAATCCTTTGTCTGAGAAACATTGGAGGGCCAAACCAGAAACACAGATCCCTCGGATGTCGAATTGGGGGGTTTCAATCGGCACCGCAGGGCTTCCAATTGTGCCAGAAACGCAACAGCTAAAAACTCCCATTGAAGTAAAGATAACACAGATCCTTGCACTAACCATTTGCACCAAAACCTAGACGTCTCAGTGGCTGCCGAAACACTCCCAACAGACCTTGCCCTCGCATTCCGCACGTAGAACTTTTTCAGTAACATGAACGCACCGGCTCCATAGCAACCCGACGCGGGGTCACAGCCTGCTCAACGCAACGCGAAACATACAAGAGTACATTGATTTACAATGGCTGCAGGAGAGAGGCTAGAATGGGCAGCAGAAGAAGCAAACTACACACGTCGAAACCTGGAGAGCCCTTACCACCATGAGATTTTCACAGACGCGCTTACTGTAGGAGGAAAAGAGAGCTCGACCATGAGGGGGAGGGACTGTGCCTTACCAATCTCTCAACAGCAACAGCAGTAGCAGCAGGCCATGCAGGGCTCTCCGATCGGCTCCGGGGGTGCGCACGCGAGGCAGGCATTCGGCACTTAGAGGACTCGAGCTCGCAGTGCGAAAGACTCGAGAGGAGGGACTCCGCGGGCACCCGCTCCGAGCTGGAGCCTCTCCATTGGCCGCGGCCGCCTCATACCCTAACCCTAATTTCCCACACACACACCAAACTCCTACAGAATTGTCTAAGATTCAGAGTTGCCTTGGATTGCACTGGATGGTACGTTTTCTTATCCTTACACTATGTACATATATATATATATATATATACACACGCTTTCTTGTTTTTATTTTTGCGTGTGAAGTTTTAAACTGTTCGAAGTTTGATGTCAACTTTTGCAAAAAAGGACTTCTTAACTGACTTTGATTGTGTTTTGTAGCTATATATGGAATGAGTTTTGCAATTTACTGATTTCAAATTGAAATTTGCTTTATTCAGTGTGGAATTGCCATTTGTGAAATATCTGTAAGAGTGAAGTTGTTTTAGTAATAATTTGGGTCTTTATGTGCCTCGACTTCGCCGACTTCCAATATAAAGTGGTTTTGAAGGTCCATTTGAGGCGCGTCTTGATGAACAAGCAAAACCGTTTTAACCTCTAACATATCAATTAGATTTTCCTTCCAGGATTGCATACCATGTTCTTATGTTGGTGTAAATTCAAACAAATACCAATGTTTATTCCAATTCATTGCAAGGAAGAAAGGACTGATACAAAAATTTACATTTTGTCAAACAAGATTTACATTCATTGTGTTTCGTAAATATTCTAAATTCAATACTTTCTACCCCATGTGTTGAAAACTTTCATGTTGGAATACGAACACTACTGACATATTGGCACAGTGTTCTCACCTTACATGGTGTTTATCATCCACCCTTATATGTGCATTGAAAAGAAAAGGTTAACAGATTTTTTTCATACTATAACATTCAATTCATCATACGTGGCATGCAACAAGTTGTAGACTAGACAAGATCGAATGTGGAAGGATCACAGCAGACGGACTTGCATTAAAACGTGGTGCATTGATACTGTACAAAAAGACACGGCAGAAGCTCCAAGTTACTTAGACAGGTAGGTGGTGTCAATAAGAATCTATACTACATCGTTCAAAAGATTCGACACACGGGCTTAAATTTTGAAGAAAAAGGTGTCTGCTGTTAAACTATGTTAATTGCACGATACGAATCGATACTTCATCATTACAAAACAGGAACGGAAATAATGATCACTGAGTGTCAAATTCATCATGAGCAAAGCAACGAGCAAGGAAAGAATAGCCTGGTCTACTGGCATCATCACAACAAGCTCATTAAGATCCAAGTCTGATCCCCCAAACAAAAAACCGTTCAACAAACACGACTAAAGAGCACTGACAGATTTGAAGTAAACGTGCTCAAACACAAATGTTGCCGCCCCACACGTTACTATCCATGACCAAGACTGAGAATGAAACAATCCAACTAGGCACAAACCTTCCAAAAAAATCATAAACTCTGGAATGCAATGGGAGGTGGAAACATTCTCTTTGTTTCTGTTGAACATAACGAATAGCGCATCTCGATTTCTATCAATAACCCTCTTGATTAATCTGTAAGAGATCAAACCTAATGATGCCAAAGCCCAAACTGATCCAAAACTTGCCCGACCTAACTGCAGCATCATAGTTCTACCTGACGCAAACACAATCCTCCTATGCAGCATACACGAAACTCTTCGAAATTTCGGTCACACAAGCTAGCTCAATAGGGGAACTGGGTGCGCGATGCGAACAACCAGATTCTTACTTGTGGCTGAATCCGCAACTGCATTATCTGCAATGCAACATATTCAGGCTTCTTCAGTCACTTCCACATGGGATTAAGAAGTACAGTTCAATGTCACAATACGATTACCTCCCTTCATCGAGACTTCAGACTCCAAAGAAAAACCAGGACTCAAATGCTGTTATTAAAAAAGAACAACATCCTGTCACCAATACCCGAGATCATTACCTACACACTACTACTGCCCAGCCTCAGACCTCTGCAACCTGACACATTTATCTCATTGATCCTGAACACATCACGAACACACTCCTCTAAAGATCAGCAGTGTCCGTCAGACTTGGTTCAACATATCTACACACGAACCTCAATACCTTTCTACGCTCTGCTGCTATAACTGGACCACGTGAAGATAACGCAATGTACCTTGGACATCGTTGGTGATGGAAGTTCCGCTACCATTGTTCTATCCATGACATGTTGAGGAAAAATGAAAATAACTTAACTACGACGTGAAAAACCTCCCATCTCAAGCCACCGATGGCTGTTCCACACGCTGCCAAGCAGCAGCCGGATGTTGAGTGAAACATCATCTACTCAGGACAGGATCAAGGCGTCAAAACTATTCATAGGATACAACTGAGCGCCATCAAGTACTTTCAGCATACTCTCTCCTACAGCAGGCCCCCGCGATTGTTTCCACCTGTACATGAAAAAAGCGTGGCCAGACTTCCTTCCCCCTCACACATAACACAGAAAGAGTCCAATGGCACACCAAGAATGGTACATACTGCTGAACTCGCCAAAAACAAGTCAGCTTCCTTTACAATCTAAAAGAAACTCGGAAAAAGAAGAGAAGAAGAGGAGGAGGAGAGGAGGAGGAGAAAAAGAAAAGAAGAAAATATTTAAAGATAAAATGTTTGACCTACTCCCGAAAATAGAAATGAAAAAGAGGGGGGAGGATATTGAAAAAAGGAAAAAAGGAAAAAAGGAAAAAGCCTTCAGTGATCATACTACGTTGAAACTTCAAGTGATTTGGCACGGATCGACTCCCATCCACCAATCCACCCACGTACATCGACAACATATTGCAACAACGCCACAAATATCGTCAGCGTACGCTCTTGGGGCCTTTCCTCCCCTTGTCTACTAATCCATCGCCAATTCTAGTCCATCCATCCATGCCCGTGAACGCCTACTTGGTTTCATAAACCTGTACTTCACTCATTCATACTCTCCTGCCACCCATACTGCTCATTTGCGCCCGACCATATTGCGTCCCCTTAATAGCAGCTTCTACGCATATCCACTCCGTAAGAAACGTCGTCAGGAATATCACGTCTCTGCCTGAGTCAACGCCCAGCAACATAAACATCATCCTACTGTCACATCCTCTTACCGTATGCATTTTAATCCCCCTCTTATTCGCGACGCTCATTTTGTCTCAACTCATTGCTGCTGCTGCTGCTGGATAACTAGAGCCAAGTTACTTTTTTTCTCTTTTGCAGCCTCAATGGCTTGTTTGATCCTTTCCGCGGGTCCCAGCTTGATGTGCAGCCGGTGCTTGCTTCGCAGTTGGTCAAGTAACACCGTGATATCTCTAGAGTTGATCAAAGTGTACTCATCCATGTCTTCCTGCAGCATCGCATCAATGATGACTGGTGGAACATTGTAACCCTCGAATAGGGCCATCAGAGCTGGGGCATTCACGTGCTCTCGTTCCAAGTCCTCCAAGGCCCTTTTCCTTTTCCTTCGTCCTTGAATCGGCGAAATCTTAGGGATCGTTTCTGATGTTTGATCACCATCTCCACCTGCACTCTCTAAGTAGTACATCCTGTCCCCTTCCTCCCCAGACGATCGGATACCTAAAGGAGTGCCACCACCCTCCAAGCCCAAGGGCGAATCTTCGCCTCCAATTCCACCCCCGCTGCGCATGTGTCTCGGGTTTGCACCAATCAACTCATCCATCATATCATAAAATATCCACTTCGACGTCCCAGACCCCGACACACGTTTCTTCTCCCTCTCCACTTTATACCGTTTTTTTAGATTATCAACCTGCATTAACATGAATCATTAGAAACGACGAAGAAAATATATACTGCAAAGATCAGGGAAGATTACAAACTTTGAAACTTTTCCACATGAAAACTGATTCACTGAGATAACAGCAATACTAATAATCACATGAAGCGAATGTAACAAGCTCACCCACCTTAATGCGACACTGCTCCTGCGTCTTTGGTATTCCGTCCACTATATTACCCTGCATGAACAGATAGTGCATGTCATTTTAAGTGAACTCTTCGAAAATCTTTCTGAATTTTCAAGGGAAAACAATAAGTAATCCATGACAATATTTTGTGCCTGTACATGCACAGATACACGCACACACGCACGCACACACGCACGCACACACACACACACACACACACACACACACACACACACATATATATATATATATATATATATATATATATATATATATATGTTCTCGTATCAGGTTAGATCAGTGGATATGCATTTAACAAGAACTAAGAGTCCTCCAATCGCAAAGCGTATGATGAAAGCTGAAATACATCCTGTCCTCATGTTAGAGAACAGGATCAATCGACATTGAAGAAGTTCATCTGCCAGTGCGAATGAATCAGTGGATATTAAACAAACCTGTACCCTTGGCAGCCACTGCTTGTGTTGTTCACAAATAATTTGTCAACTTACCAACCAACAGACAACGTCACATATAACTTTAGGGGTCAACCATTTTTGATAAGGCAATGTCACCACACCTAGCTATAGATTATAACACTTAACATCATGTAATAATACGCGTCATGGTTTAAGCTCCTCAAGTTCATTAATCAAAGTTTAGAAAAATATCACTTGACGTCAAGAATGCACCCAAGTAGATACAAGCTATGAAAACATGCCCATTGGATTGAAGATACCACGGATAATTGCTACAGATACTGATCACAACCTACTGCAATCCTCGACCATAACGCAGCTTTACTTAAGAGGAAAGGCGAATAACAGCGATGTCTTCTACTTCGAGATCATGAACACTGCAACTAAGAGAAACCTAGGAAAGGATGCCCATTGATGGCATCTCTGAGAGGTTTGCGACTGAGCCGTGCACCTGAGACACTACTCATGGCTAGAGATATAATTCCCCTGTTATGATGTACTTAAGAAGGTCATTCTATACTAAGAAAAACATCCTCTAACCCCCTCTTGCGAGACTCAAATTAAAGATTTTTTTTAACTAAAAAGGTTCGAAAATAAATATACTAAAAAGGAGCAAGAACAGTGACAAAAATCAAAATACCTACCACAGTCTTTCCATCCCAAGCCTTCGGTCACAACCTTGCTTAACACATTATACGTATAAAAATTGGTTTATCGGAACTATAAATCACTTGAAAGACCTACGGTTCCTGCGGGCCCTCTTTCCTGTAGCACTCAATCGTAATTTCATTCCTGTATGCCTTTTTACGCCCCTGCCATCACTCAGCTCCCCTCCCCCCATGCATTCTCCCACACATTCAACCTCAAGTGCGGTCGACCTGCTCTGACCAGCTCTAACCCTCCGCGACCAGAAAAATACCGCCGCCGACTCAATCAAAAAGAAAGAACGCCTGCGAAAAAAGAAAAAGAAAAAAAGAAAAAACACACACACAGACACACACACACACACAAAGTAATCCAGACCATTACCGTCAGTGAGCCGCGGCTGTTCACCCTGGCCGCAATGTCAGCCCATATCTTGCTCGTGAAATTTCCGCGATCAAGTGCGCGGTACTTCTCCCCGAACGCCTGCAACAACACCGTGGTGGCGTGCTCGCTCCACTCAATCGCGGGGTCCCGAGACGACCGACCCCGCAGCTTTGCCACCTGCGAGCCCATCTGTGGGCTATTCGCGGTCCCGACGTCGCCCTCGCTCATCTGCCGCTCGCGGCCCTCCATCTTACCATCCACGCGGAGCATGACCGCGCTCAATCCCCCGAGCTTGGCGTCCATATCATCCACGACGCCGTGCTTCCCGTTTCCCATTTCCACCCCGTACGCATGCGCGTGGTCATGTCCATTCTCATGTCCGCGGTCGCCATACATCACGACGTGCCCCGGGTGCTGGCCCTTACCCATGTCGTCATGCTCGTGGTCCCCGAGCCCCTTCTCCCCGTACAAAATCCGCTGCTGCTGCTCGTGCTCCTGCTGCTCGTCCAGCATTCTCAGCCCCTGCACCTGCGGCGCCAGGTCCATCCTGCCGACCACCACATGGCGGTCGTCGCAGGCTCCCAAGCCCTCCATGCCGCCTCCTGCCCCCCCGCCATCGCCCGGATGCTGGTGCTGGTGCGGATGCTGCTGAAGCATCATCTCCTCGCAACGATGGTGGCTCCCCACTCGTCGTGGTCGCGTCGTCGCCTGCACCCGCAACGGAGCGAGGGATGGCGGCCTCCCTTTCCTCGTGGTTCTGTTCAACAGTTGTTGCTCTGGATGCGATGAACTCCTTTCCTCCCTGTCCCCGCTCTCCAACTCCGTCCGTAGCTGTGGCGCCGAAGAAGATGATGCTTGGATGGATGCGAGCCCGCCCCTATCTCCCCCCCTCCCCCTCTGTCCTCTCCCTCCCTTCCTCACGTTCGCAGATCGCCGCCTCTGCGCCATAGATTCCGCCGCGCTGCATCGGACGGCGGGAGGTCCGCTCCTGGAGGGTATCCCGTTTGGCGGACGGGGGGAGGCCTTAAGACCTGGCTCGTCCCTGCCACTTGCAAGGTTTTCTTGACGGCCTGCTTCGGTGCCGGGCCTCGCCTCGCCGTGAGCTTCCTCGGTGCGTTGGCTGGCTGCCCAAACCCTAACGTATTACTCATTTCTCTGTGTTGACGCATTTTTAATTCCACGTAGAAATTTATTATAATTTCTCTCGTTGGATGATCTATACTGGGAAGAGATTAATTGTTCTTCCTACTTTCATTTTTTCAAAATTTATCAAGATAAGTCCATGTGTTCATCCCTTTGTTTCAATTATTGATATAAAAAATGGTGTTGTCACGTTATTTATATTTGCAATTGGAAACTACGTATTCTGAATTTTAAATGATTCCGTGATTTATGTAAAATGGTGGAGTGTACAATATGTTAGAATCTAGAATATTTATTGGAATGAATGTTGTAAAACATTATTGATTTTTTTTATTTAATTATAGTACGGTTACAAAGTTTTCATCAATTGATGTATCTTATTCATATTCATATATGTACATAAGTTTGTAATAAATAAATGGGTAATGTATATACAACATCCAGTAGTTTCAAAAGTAGAACACTCATCTCATCTCATAAATGTCTAGGGTCAAGGAAATGCCATTTGGAATAAAACATTGTCAATTGTGGGCTTGATTCTTACGAAGTTAAGAAAAACATATTATAACACACGTGTGGATGAACCGATGCCATGTGGATGAAGAAAAAGCGGCTGAACTCAACGGATGAAAGCGCGACCTTCCTAGTGGACGCTTCCCACACGGCGAGATCACGACCATCCAGTTGTACCTTTCCAACAGATGAAACATAAACGAATGACGTGAGTTGTGGATGAAAAGTCTGCAAGCAGTTAGATGAAGAAACCCTAACAAAGTTAAACGGAGGTCTCCCTGATTGCTTCATTCCTTGCTTCCGATCTTCTTGCACTAGTTCGTCGCTTCCCACGAGATTTCAGCCTAAGCCTCTTTATTTCTCAAGGTGATTCGATCAGCAATGGATTCCTTACAAGAATTTGTGAGAGCATCCGTAGATGTCTGAAAGATTTAATTGCTGCTAGCTTTTGGCTCATGCACGCGGGATTGCTTGTAGCACAACGGTCTTCCGACATGGCTATCGCGTGGAGTGAGCCACAAAATTCTCGGGGATAAGGATTTCAGCACGGTCTCACGATATGGAGATCTGCAGGGATGCTGTATCGTTCGAGAGCGCGTGAAAATGGGTAATGTGATTTGTAATCGGAAGCTGGGAATTTATAATCTGTAGGGTCGGAGGAGAAATTTGCTTTTGGTTCATAACAATTAGATGTCTGAACATATCTCACATTAAGGGAATTTTGCAAACCGCCCTTTGAAAATGGATGTAGATTGAAGTGGTCATTGTTCAATCCATGAATTACTCGAAAGAAGTTGTACTGAAGTCGACGTCGCTTGTGTGGATCATGTGGAAATATAACTTCCAATATGAGCGTGCTCTTCTCGTAGGGAACTCAGTTTTTGATGTGTTTCATTTCACATTATCACGAAACGAGTTGACAAAACAATCTTGAAACTGTGGAATGGAGCAATAATGTGGGTGTTTTGCACCACATATACTTAGAAATTTACCTAGATTAAGTTCATAGGAGTGCCAAGTTGAAGCTAGTCTTTGTGCTGCGGGTAATATTGTGTGATCATAAATAGAATATCCGGTATCTCGTCGATCTGAGTTGAAGTTGAAATTTTAACTTTCTAATCAAAGTTGAGTAATCCAGATACTCATAACGAACAAGTGTGTTGTTTTATCGTAGATCTTTGTTGGTCGGAACTTTTTGCAATCCGCGACGGTTGTAATCAAATTTCGAATAACCAATTCTGAACATCTTAAGTGTTGTTGGTAGTTGAATTTAATTGGATATGCTTTCTCAATGTCTGCTGATGATGTGGCAATATGACAGCAACAAAACATGGGGTTGCAAGTCCCTCTGTAGGCGGAGCACGCCCTGCAGCAGGTGGCTAATACTATATTAATTCGTCATAGATGGTATTGCATTGATTTAAAAAATGAATTGATTTGATGATCATTGCAGATCACTTGAATTTTGTCTTCATATTCAGCTAATCTGTACTAAATGCAACGGTGATGGTGAGATAAATCTCAGGCAAACCAAACTTGTGACAACTCACCCCATCAAGGCCAAGGCTATCACTGTCGACGTTCTCAACTGCGTACGAAGATATTTCTACCCAGGTATACTTTGTTGATAACAAGATGTTTGCATCTCCAAGAGTTGACAGTTAGGAGAATATGGCGGTGAAACGATCTTAGACATGTACATAGTTGAGAATTTTGCTCAGTATTTTTTCATTCTTCCAGTTTGCGAAACCTTGCTGTAATTGAATTGATATTGTCTTAGAGTAACTCGTTTGGGACTCCAATCTACAGTTGACATGTTGTACAGAATATTTATTGGCGATTGTCTTCCATGACAACTTCGGGGCTTGTCATTGTGGTCCTTACACATCCGTCACTTGGACGAAGTTTTCTTCATCCTTACAGCTAAAATTTCCACCCTCGAAATCTCAAGTATTTCTGCGAGTTAAATTTATTTGGACAATGTTGAATAAAATGCATTTATTTGTGGTTGCAGGTATAATTATCTCAACATACTAGAAGCCCAGAGTGTCGAGGTTATTGCAATTCAACTGGTTTTGGACCTGGTCTGCTTCCTTTTTAATCGGTTCTCTAAATATCTCGCCAAAGTCGAGTGTGATAACATTACACAATTGTTGGTAGAGCTTCTGTGCAGCTGTGCCTGAGCTTGTGTAAAGGTAACTTCAGACCACACCGGTGATGAGAAAGGAGTCGTGTGCACAACTTTCGTTGCTCTAGCTTTTGCCTTCTTGCTGTTGATGGACATGTTGACAAAATTCAAAAGTGCAGTAACCTTGAATTCATGATCAAACCTATGGCATTACAAAGCAACTGACTGCATACATGTGTACCCCATACATGTGAAAACTCCGCTCAAGTTTCAGTTTATCCATTGCACAAGATTGGATAATCACACCAATTGTAAATTGCGACATATGGTCCCTCCTTTAGTCTTGCAATTTCATGTTCCTTAAGACAAGGCGTAGCGTACACACAGATCTTCACTCGTCACAGATAACCAATGGACAAAAGAGAGTTATACGAAAAAGTCAGAATAAGATGGGCTTAATACCCACCAATGATAATTCGAAATCGAGCAGCTGTACAAAACAATGAGGACCATTGTTCATCCGGTTAAAAATACAATGAGAGCTTTAAAAATTTCTGATGTAAGAAATATAATATCTACAGCTGCAGCTCAAGCGTAACTGGTAAGAAAGAAGTTGCTTTGGTTCCGTTGAAGGAACTTTACAAAATCCGCTAACTTCTGTTGTAGCTGGGTCAATGCTTCGTGTTCCATGTTCGTATAGACAAGCAACTCGGACATTTTCACAAATAACCGAAGTAGGTGTTCTGCCCCATAGATGCTGCAGGGGCTGACGTCGCTGCCCGCTGGGACTGCACTCGCATATTGAGCTCGTTCCTGAGGGTACAATAACATCGCTGGCAGAGACTTGTCGAAGTAACTTCTCAAGCCATTCAGAACTTCAATTAGAGAATCATCTACAGCACCATCCCGCTTGGTCTTACAATCTATATATTTTTTAAAAATCTCTTCCGCAGATGGAGATCGTGGTAACTTTACCAACTTCCCTAGTTGAGTAATAAATTCCCAGTCTTCTACCAACTGTTTTTTCAAGGTGCCAGGCAAAGATATCTTCAGCGCTTGGTCAAGCTCATCTGCGACTTTAGCTTCAGGAACTGGATCAGATTTCCTCTTCTTCCCTCGAGTACCTGATAGTTTGTTCTCGTTTTTGAGTTCCTCTTTCTCAGAAGCACTTTTCTGCTTCCCTGCAGGCACTCGACCTTTGGACTGCTTATCCCCAGTCTGGTTTTTGAAGAGTTTTTTCTGTTTTTCAAGGTTTTCTTCTGTGGGCTTCATCAGCCTATCCGCTCCAACCCACTCGTCCCAGTTCTTGCTCCATCCCAAATAGTGCACAAAATACTTCCATTCATTCTTCTGAAATTCAGCTTTCTGAATTTTAGTGTCATAAACAAGAGGGCCGTGGTAGGCTAAAACTTTCTCGCCTTCCTTGAACGGACCAGTCTCTGTTTTCTCACCCCCACTGTCTTCGGCTTCATCCTTCACCACAGCCGATGAACTTCCCATCTCTCACGCTGCCTCAACATCAAGTTCTTCAATGTAAAGGAGACTGATGCTCAACTTGAAAGAATATTATGGAGGCAGGAACGAATGGACCCAAAACACTGACCTGCAGCAACTTTAGAATTTTTTTTAAAACTAAAAGTACAAAGTAGTGAACTAGATACAAGAATGAATTGAGTAACAAAAGACCCATGCAAAGACATCAATGAAACATAACAGCACCGGAGCATAAGTGATCTATGCGAAACATAAAACATTAATGTAAGAGTGTGTGTGAGGACTAAGTGTTCTATCTAGGTTTCGTGAGCCCTAGAAACAGAGCACAAGGGGCTTCAAACTCGGGAGACCACTTCCCGACCTCCTCGACTTAAACAATTAACAGATCAATACATTACACAGAGGAACTACAATTGTCAGAAAGAGATAGACCCCCCGAAAACTCTACAAATACAAAGCATGTTGTTATCACGACTGACCTACCCAGAGCATGTACCGACACACCACTGTTCGACGAGACGCTCCTTCGAACATAAAATTGGCGCAATTCGCTGAATAGAGCGATCCTTCAGAAGTACGCAATAGACAGCAACTTCATCCGCTCTTCCGAGCGACAGAGAATACCCGGAATACTTCGCTCACTGCAGAGGCAAAAGCGAAGTACTAAAGATCAAGCATCCCGACCAGATGTGACATCAAAAGACGTTCATATATCTCTCAAGAGCCTAGACTCCAAGCATCACAACAGAGATGAGCTAGCATCGCAGCTAGAATGAGCCAAACATGCTCAACACTGCACCAAAATGGACGATGTACAGCTCAATGAAGAGATCAGGACACACAGAAATACGGAGAAAGTGAGGCGTTGTAGTCAGGACCCGATCGGACTGCAACAGAGCTCGGAATGATCTCTGGATGGAGCAAGCAGCGACGGAACCCTAAGGGCACAAAAACGTTTGATTCCGCTCCCCCTCTAGGCGCGAAAAAAAATTCTCATCCATTCTCACATCGTTTATACATCCAACATCCATCCCAAGTCCTCAAGTTTCGATTTCAACCCCTGATCCCATTCAATTAAATCACCCAAACAATATTCGAGAACCACCACTTTGTCTTTTATCTTTGCTTTAAAGCACAAAGTTGCCATAGTATGAAAAGTGAATGCTGTAAAAATAAACTGCTATTTAAAGCTTTTTTATGCCTTTTTTGAACTAGTATCAAAGTTTGATCCTCAAATGGAAGGCCTCGAACACCTCAAATTTAGTTCTCATATACATGTATGTGATATTATATAAGTAAATATACATAAATATTAATGGTTACACTTAAAGTTGCCTATCATAAGAAATTGGGATAAAAAGGCACTCGTTCAAGGATGATAGGCTAGGAGATTGAATTTGAAGCCTCTAGAAGTATGCCACGTGGTGGAAAGAGCCTCTCGAATTCATGTGCAATTCCTTATCCTCTTTGTAGGGGCGTGGTTTGGGGATTGAAAGGGAACAGAGATTTCTAAGAAACAGTTAGACGTTGTTTCGCCACAGCCACCGAGCTTGAAGCAAGAGGGAACCAGCTGTGACACTGGCCGAAGGTCGTCCACAGATCCTGCCTCGGAAGTGGAATTGAATCTCATTGCATTGTTGCGTGGAGGTCGGCAATGGCGTGTGCTGGTGTAGCTGTGGTGAATGTGGCCGCATTCCAGCAGTTCAATCAATTCGGCATTGCTTCGTCAACTCCCGTTGGTGCTGAGTTTTTCCTTCCGTGCGTTTGGTTCTAATTGTGGATTCTGGTTTAGTTGAGAGATATTTCTGGTGGAATCAAGCTGCATATTCTTAGGATGTGTTTATTTCTTTATTTTTTGTTTATTTATTTTTCTGCTTTCGTACGGTGGACTGTGAATATTCTCATGTGATCAAGCTTGTATGGTTTGTCAATGCAGCCAGTTTCTAGCGAGTTTAAATGTTCTGATGAAAATGTGTCGTAGTTTGAAAATCATCTTTGTAGATTTGGTGGGAGTCAGGTCTTATCTGCTGCAATTGGTGTGTTCTCCTATGATTCAAGTACCAAGGTCATGTACATGAGGACACTGCGTGCATGCACTTGAACTGTATTTTCTTGCGGTTGGATGTGTTGCAGGCTCGGATAGAAGAGTCCCAACAGTCTTGAGAGCACTGAATAGCTCTTCACTTGGGAAACAGGGCATTGGTTCCAGGTCCTCGTATTTAGGAACACAAGTGCAAGAGACGCAGCATATGCAATCGACGAGAAAGGGAGCGGGGATTGGGGGTAGTGCACGGGCTGCGATATACATCGACAATGAGATTTACACAGAGGAAGCAGAGACACAGGGATCGGTGACATCTGTACCGACCACGCAGAAAGGGTGGACTTACAGCGAGTATGGATCGAAAGACGTCCTGAAATTCGACGACATTCCAGTGCCCGAGGTGAAGCCAGACGAAATTTTAGTGAAGGTGCAAGCTGCAGCGCTCAATCCCGTGGATTCTAAGCGGATGTCGGGGAAATTCAAGAACACGGATTCTGAGCTTCCTGTATGTATTTTCGTGCATTTTAACTCGCTAAATTTGTCTTCGTATTCATTCAATTTGTGGTGCCTTTGCTGTATTGAAGAGTACTCCTGAAGCACTAAGTCACCTCAAAACATCAACCTGTTGGTCAATGGTCTCAGTCTATGTACATCACCTACTTTAATTAATTGACGTTCAATGCCTTAATGCGGGGTCCTAGTTTAAGGCAAAGGCATTGCTCCGTTCCAACCAGAGAAGTGCATAGTAAAATTTTAAGGGTGGAAGATCCTCTACTTGCTTCTGTCTAATGGAAAGGACCGCATCTCATCATGCTCACTAACAAGACTTTACAACAGCATGTACCCGGCTACGACGTTGCGGGAATAGTTGTGAAAGTAGGCTCCGATGTGACCAAGTTCAAGGAGGGTGACGAAGTTTACGCCGACGTTTCCGAAGCTCCATTGAATAATCCTAGGCAGGTTGGTTCATTGGCACAATTCACTGCGGTTGAGGAGAAGCTTCTAGTTATCAAGCCCGCTAACTTGAGTTTTGCTGAAGCAGCAAGCCTTCCTCTTGCGGTTCTAACTGCCCAAGAAGCACTGGATAGGGCTGGTCTTAAGGAAGGACAAACTATATTTATTAACGGAGGAGCTGGAGGTGTTGGAAGTCTAGCCGTCCAGGTTAGGGCACTGCCTGCTCAACTTGTAACATTCGCGCTATTTGTTTTCACGTTGAAATTCCCTCCTTTTATCTCTTCTGAATTTTTAGTCGATCTCCTTAGGAATATTTGCTATGACACAAGACCCAATTTTAGCTGATAGATAGAGACCTGCACATGCGGCAGTAAAGTAAGCTATCTAAATTCTACTAAATTTGACGCTCGAATGTATACAGTTGGCGAAGAATGTATATGGAGCATCACAAGTGGCAACTACGGCAAGCACTGGAAAGTTGGAATTCGTGAAGAGTCTCGGAGCAGACAAAGTTATTGATTATAAGAACGAAAAATTTGAGGAAGTCTCGGAGAAGTACGATGTCGTTTTAGATTGTGTTGGTAAGCCTCGAACCCGTCAATTCATTTAATGCCGTTGCAATATTCTGTAGATTCTGATGCTATGCACTCTAGAACCTTTACATGCGACCCAGAATTTGGACCCTCTTTCAGTAATGGGGTGTGCCGTAGTTTCGGTGGACCTAATCTGCAAGGATTGTGAAAATTCTCGCAGGAGAATGCGCCAAATGCGTGAAGATTGTGAAGGAGGGCGGTGCAGTTATCGCGTTGACAGGAGCCCTCGAGCCTCCGGGTGTTCGCTTTGTGGTCACCTCCAATGGCGAAAGTCTGGCTAAGTTAACCCCTTACCTTGAAAGTGGGAAAGTAAAGCCCATTATTGATCCCAAGGGTCCTTTCAAATTCTCAGAGGTGGTTGAAGCATTTGAGTACCTCGACACAGGACGAGCAACTGGAAAGATCGTTGTAGCACCCATCGAATGAGACACTAAAATATGTAGAATGTACAGGCTAATTACTGACCACATAACCATCTTGGACAGACGTTTTTGATGCTCTTGTATCCATGTCGACTCCACTATGCGGAGGTTACTGGTGTGAAAATAGTGTTCAACAAATGTTACTGCATTGGCTCATTGGTTTTTTAGTCCAAACGTGATGTGGGGTAGTGTGTCTACGAATATGCACACTGTCGTTAAGTTTGTTGAACACATCAGATATATAGATATGAACTAGTATACTCCGTGTAGTTGAGCATCAAGCAAGCAAAACGTTGCTTAGGGCGGTTTGAAAATTTCATTGCGAAATCTTTTTCTCTTGAGCCTGAAATTTATATGGTAAACGAATCTCTTTGTTTACAAATGCATAGTGTAAAGGAAGATCCCTACCATTCTCAGAACTTGATATGTTTTTGTTTCCATGAATCCAAAAGCTGTAGAATTACTCCTACGTCTATTTAGACTCAAAAATGTTTTATGCACAAATATTAAACATATCTGAAAGCATTAATATCATTTATAGAATATATTCCCCTCAGAAATTTAATCCAATAGACAAAACTACAGAATAATTTTACTTTTTGATATTAAAAATTTACAAATACATTTATCAAAAATTAATTACAAGTTAGCTGAAATCATGACTAATATAAAAAAACATAGTTCCAAAAATTTGTATCTACAATTTATTCTTACAAATCAATCAGTTCAAGCAAACCAACCTCCTCGGTGGAAAGACGACATACTGATTTGGGTTTTTTTCTCTACAACTTTCTGGAGCTGATAACATCAAAGCTTATTCCATTCTTTTGCAGTCGCTGCAAATAGTCAGTTCCACCAAACACTGCACCAGGAGTGAGCACCCCTCCCTTGGGCAGATTGTGCCGTTCGTCCAGTACAATCAAAGCAGCTTGAATCAACGTGATGGGAGTGGTGATATACCCAATCTCAGGCCCCGAAACTCTTGTCACAATCTCTTGGTCAGACTTCATGCTAAGAGTGCGTTGTGTAGGATTACTGCAACCTCGACCAACGAAATACATCTTGAAGGAGGCTGCATCGATCTCCTCTTCGCTGGGGCCCTCCTTTTGGAATATGCCGAGGGAAAAGAGCTCCGGGTGTTGGATTAAGAGCTTTTCACCAAACTTGAATCGTGTGAAGAACACCAGGAGGAGGCCTATGACGAACATCGCTACTATGCCAATAACTGACTTCTGGATCACATAGCACCCGTAGTGTACTGGCTTGATAGACGTCCATGGTTGACCATTTGAGGATAGAAATTCCCCTGATGCATTGAAAAGCCCGTTAGGGTTTTCGACCATTGTGGCGTGAGTGCGGCGTACTACTGTGGCGTCGGCTGAAGGGAGCCTACAAGCCCACCCGCCTGCGTTTCCCTCCCAGTGAATTAACCCTGGTTTCTTTGAAGAACTCCTTGGGATCTACACAATTGGGAAAGAGAAAAAATAATAATTAATGTATTAATGTATTAATGAAAATGATTAGAGCGTTACTACCCTTGAAGAGAATGTGATCACACTCTGGACACTCCAGGGTGTCATGAAGAATATTTATAAAACCATGACTCGCATGTGTGATCAATCCAAAGTGCTCGCAGATTGAAAGGAGCTCGGAATTTCGTACATTGTGACTCAATCAACAAGAGGATCACAAATTCCTTCTTATTGCAGTTGGGTATCGACGACTAGAACAATAGAATTGCAGCAAGGTGCTTCATCACCAAAACCTCCCGAAACACATCCAGATTCTAAGCATTTCCGAGAAAACTCCAGACAAGCAGATCGGAAAGACAACATTCCGGATCAAGAGAATGAGTTACCTGAGGACGCTGCCGCCGGGGTCTTGATTTTCGTAGCGTTTGAAGGTCGGCCTGGTTAGCAACGCCAAGGACTAAAGACTCCCATGTTCCTATGTTACCTTTAATGCGTTTGCCAGTAGATTCCAGAACAAGGTACGAGTCCACGGTGATGGGAACGGAAGGAGGGTCCCACTGCTGAGTATTGTGGATAACGCCGAATTCTGCAGGGATTGAGTCGTAGCCGCATGCGCTCACTACCAATGACCCTGGACGACATCACAGCTCCCACCATCACATCCAACTACAAAATCGAAGCATAATTGTATAGCTAACATTATTCACCCTAATGCATCATTTACTCAAAAAAATTCAGCCTCAAGAGCCTAAATGAAAGCCACTTACTGAGTGTGGCTGTAGTGACCTCCGCCACTCATTGAACATCCTCAATTCATTCCTTAACTACCAATGCATTTTTTGCAATAACATTAGAGTAACGTCACAAGATTATCTTCACACCAACAGAAGAAAAGATCGATGCGTTAGAAGTGGATGAACACGTGCACGGTTACGATAGCGATCCTGCTCAGGAAGAGAAATGTGTGACAAACCTGTCTGCATAGCTTTCTCGTGATACAGATGCTCCATCCGCTCCATGAAATCTGGCTCCCCAGTGATGTCGAGGTAATCCACCCCGGCCTCCACGCAGGCTTCAACCACAGGCCGACCATATTTCCTGAATGGACCAACGCAGTTCAAAAGCAGCT
Organism: Physcomitrellopsis africana; assembly: GCA_036785485.1. NCBI lineage: Eukaryota > Viridiplantae > Streptophyta > Bryopsida > Funariales > Funariaceae > Physcomitrellopsis > Physcomitrellopsis africana. The sequence goes on along the minus strand of JAWRVF010000293.1, from coordinate 12,993 downwards.
TGGTCTTCTTGCAAACAGCGATGAGCGATTCCACGTTGCTTACATCTGCTTCGTATATGGGAATGGAAGAGCTCCCAGAGGCATTCTGGCCCCCGGATGCCCATGTCAGAGCCGCGGCAAGCTTTTTCTTGGAGCGGCCAGCAATGGCGATCTTCCGAAGTGGGGCGTTCGATGGACTGACGAATTTCAGAATCTCACGCAGCACGTACTTCCCCGTGAACCCGGAGGCGCCTAAAATTACGACGTCTACCGATTCCTCCGCCATGGCCAACTCAATCTCCTCGTATTACAACAACAGCACTCAAAATTTAGATCAATTAGTACTAATCCACAGTGTCTGATCAAACGCTCCGCGCAACTCACTCCAAAACGTACACTCACTAGCAAAAAAAACTAAACGAAGCAATACAAATGTACCCACCAAGTAACGTAAACCTGCGAAGTAAAGCTTCCAATGGAGGTTGCGTGCACGGACCCCTGCAAGCCACTCGGAGCTTTCACCAATGAAGACATCACTGCACGTCCTTCATCTCATCGATTTCACAAGAGTTTCATTCCCTCTCAAGGTACAAGCGAGCTGCTAACTGCTGGTCAACATCACAGTCAAAGAGGGGCTGAAAAAAGAAAAGAATTAAGAGGAGGCTCGAAAATCCTATCAGTCTTCAAAAACAATGAATGTCCGGTATTCGGGGAGAGGTCAGCGATGGCGGTGCAGCGATTAGGGTTTGCTGCGGATTTCTCACATCCTTCCTGCTAACCTAATTCTCACTTCTCTAATCGTGTAGCAAATCTTTGCATTTGTCTCTTACAAGGAATGAGATACCACTCCCATCACTGTCTTGAATTAGATTAGAATTTTAGTGGTTTTATTAGGATTAGTTTAGATGAAAGCAATCTTTGGTTCCACTTTAAGGCTTAAAGGTACCTCATATGTATGAAGACATGGCACTCGGCAACACAAGTCCACAACCAAAGAGGTCAACTTTTCTTCTAAATATACTATCTATATCAACTTGAATAAAAATAGAGATGATAATGTTTAGAGATGGGAAGAGATTATAAATTTATACGGTAAGAAGACTAAGAACACCTTGTATTGCATCACCTTTTATAAGAAATTATTTAATAAAGTATTCTTTCTAGGTTAGTTTTGTAGTTTAAGCAATCTTTTATTGTAAAATATAAATTATTTTATTGAATTCAATTTTGACATAATCTAATATGAAATAGATTATCTAGGAAAGTTTCTGGTGATAGCTAACTTCATAGGAGGAAAATCCTTTAAATTATTGTTTGATAAATGGATTGCAAGTTTATAATTCCAAATTGAGTATTCACTTACCTTTAGTAGGATATTAGATCAAAGATACCTCCTGTCAAAGACAAGAACTCAAAGGGTATAAATAAACAAGCAAGATGTACATCAAAGAAAGATAACAACAAAAAAATGAGGAAATATGTATATTCAAGAAGAAATTAGAATGACTATTGATAAAGATTAAAAAAACTAGAGATTCTTGAAACTAGACTAGAAGCAAGAAAAATATTAATAAGAGTGAAGAAGGCCTCATTCTTGCCTCTATATATACTATCTAAATATAGAACTATGTGACAATGCATTATAGGCCACATGATACATGCCCAACTTAGAAGACATATGTCAATTTGTAGAGCAAGTTTCCTACATGTGCGCCATGTGACCAACTTGTAATAGATGTCGTCAATAAAAAATAGAGATAAGTTCTGACACATTTATTAGATTCTCATATAGCTTCCATGTACATTATCTAATATCATATTTGTACCAATATACTAGATATTCTAATTTATTTTGACATCACATTGAATCTAAGACTTCTTCAACTTTAAATTATTGATTATTGTCAACTTCTATTGATAGACGTGGCAATTATCTTCTTCTTGGTATATCCATCATCTTGTACGGCTTAAAAAGAGACACGTAAAAAATAAGATGAATCTTCATTTACTTTGGCACATGTAATTGATATGCAATTGGATTAATTTATTCACTAATAGAAAATGGTTAAAGGCTACGATAATCTAACTTGTTACAAGAACAATTAGTTTTAATATTACGATAGATTAATTACACCTTACTATTGATTGAAAATTGATGTTGCTCTTTTTTATAAACATTTATATTGATCTTTTGTCATCCTTGAGTTTCCTTTAATTATATCTTTATTATTGTATATAGCTTTGATAAATAATTTGCTAAATTTTTTGCCATAGGATTATTAATTTTTGAAAAGTAAAAAATATTAAATTATTTATAATAATCATAATTAATATAGAATGGTGATGATTAAATAGAAAAATATATTATATTATTTGAAATAAATTTTGCTAAAAATAAAAGAATTATTCAATTATCTTGATAATACTTGATGATATATTATAAATATTATTCTAATACTTGATTCTCTTATTATATTTGTCTATCAATTTGAAGATAGAAGATTGATGATAGTTTTATATCCACCTTGAATATCTTGAAAAGAATTCTCTAAATATTTAGATACAAATTGAGTCCCTCTATCTAATACAATCTATGATAACAATAGATATTGTTGAAAAAAAAAATAGCTCTTTTTATACTTGTGATAGTTTTTATACATAATATTAAATATACTATTTTGATAAAATAATCTATTATTATAAATATAGAATCATAGAAGTTTGAAATTGAAAGATTTATAATAATATCCATAAAAATAGATGACCATCATTGTTTTAGTATTATTATGGATATAAGATTTATTCTAATAATTATCTAATTAACATGAATAGATAGAAGTAGATAAAAATATATTAATTTGATAATATTTTATAAAAAAAATTTCTAGAAGCTTCATAGATCCAATTTCATCTTCACACATATCTATAAGTAATTGATACATTAGAAACTAGACCAACAAATTAGCTACATGTCACACATGTTGATAGTTTATGGAATAAGTTAAGTACATGGTGCACATATAGGAAACTTGTCTTACAAGTTTGACATGTGTCTTGTAAATTGAACACATGTTAAAGGTCCTATAGAATGCTGCCACATAGTTATCAGGTAGATAGTATATATAGAAGCAAGAGTAAAATCTTCTTTACTCTTCTCAATTCTTTTCTTGCTTCTAGTCTAATTTAAGAATCTTTATATTTTTTAATCTTTGAAAATAGCCATTCCAATTTCTTCTTGAATATATATATATATATATATATATATATATATTTTGTTGCTTTTATTTAACATAGGTTTCATTGATTTATGCATCTTCTTTCAATTTGTGTTCTTGATAGATTGACAAGAGTGTACATACAATATCAAAGCTTTGTCTTTTTTTTGATTAAAAGTGGAATACTTTTTTTAAATAAGATATAAGCATATTAGAAATTTTAGGTTGTCCACTTTTAAATTGATATTATTTATAGAATTTGTTTTTTTATATATTTTATTTTATATTTCTTAAATGAAAATATACACTTTTTTTTTTTATTATATTGTCATGGCATAGCTTATTAAAATAAAAAACAAAGTGACACAAATATAAGAATAAATAAGAATTAATACTTACAATATATCAATTCAATTTATCACCACAAGGAGCAACAAGATTAATAAGAATTAAAGATATAGATATGATTGAAATTGCTTCAATATCTACACCAAGCTATACTACTTTACATATGATGGGACATTGTTCAAATATCAAGAAATTAAAAATTAGTTTGTTTGAGAAGTTTGATGGTACAAGATCTAAATTTTGAAGATTCATCAATTAGATATAATATGTAATTGAACTTCAACTTCAAAGTTATCCAACATAATTCAAGTTAATTAAAACACTACTTTCAAGTTCTACTTTATCATGGTTTTTATCTTTTCTTGAATGACGTGATCTAATATTAAATAATTTGGAGGCATTTTTAGTGGAGTTTCAATTTATGTATAGAGAATATGATGCAATTTGTATTACAACCAATAAGATTCGTATCTTATAACAAGACAATCAATCAATGACATTATATGCTTTACAATTTCAACAACTAGTAATTGATATGAAGTGAAATGATACTGTACTCATTATCCAATTTTTCTATAGATTACAATATGAGGTAAAGAAATTGATGCTCAACTTAATTAATTCTTAGACATTGAGTCAAGCAATTGACTTTGTTGTAGAGTATGACAATTGGTTTTTTGAATTTTGATCTGAGAGTCACATAAAAAAGCCTTAATATTATTATAATTCAATGGCAATATCGATATCTTTTCAATACGTATATTTGAAAGTAGAAGACATGCAAATTAACATGATATGTTTTAAACCTCTTATTGAACAAAAAAAGACTTATTGTTGTCAAGAAGGATTGTACTCATATTATAGAGAATTCAAGTACACTGCTCAATATTGTTTAAACAATGTTTAAGATTTTAGAATACAATTATAAAATGAAAAGTATAGTTGTCAAAAAAGACAATATGTCAAGAAACGAGTTTGTCAAACTATAATAAAGACCGTATAGTTGAAACCTTGTATAACTCTTTAGAAAAGGTCCTAATCTCTTTTCAAAATCCTCTCCTTATTTTATAATAGATGTGTATTTGGAACCTAAAAACCACAAAGCCTCTACCTTATTAGATTCAGGAGTATCAGTGTGTTTTTTAGATGAAGAATTTGTTAAAAGTCATAAAATATCTTTAGTATGGAAATTTAAATCCGTACATATAGAAGTCATAGATGGTCATTTGTTATCTTCTGAAGATATTATTCATAAAATCTTTCTTATAAATATAACAATAGATGGTTATAATAGTTACATAATCTTTAATATAATTAAATCTCTTTCTAATCTAATTATTTTATGTTTATCATGGCTAGTAAAGTATAATCTCTGAATAGATTAGATTTCTTATAGATTTGATTTTTTTTAGAATATTATTAAGGATCTTGTTAATCAAATGAAAAGCCATAAGTTTAATATAATAATATTTATATTTATAGGTACAAAAGCTTTTACAAATGTAATAAAAGAAGGATCACCTTTTGTTATTTATGCGATATTTATTTTTGATAGTGAAAAATCTTTAAGTGACATTCTAAGCTAGTACTAAGATTATCAAGATATTTTTAAGAAAAAAAATACAAATATTCTTCTAGAATATTGTCCATATGATTGCTCAATCAATTTCAAAGAGAGAACTTAGCTTTTATTTGGACCAATCTACAATTTATCACAAATTGAATTGGCTAAATTCAAAGAATACATTGATGAAAATTTGGTTAAAAATTTCATATGCCATTCAAAATCTTAAAGAAGAGCTCCTATTTTTTTTGTGAAAAAAAAAGATAGATCATTATGGATATATGTAGATTATCAAAGGTTCAAGAAGATTACTATTAAAAAAAGATATATTCTGCTTTTAATATTTGAACTTTTTGATCACATGAATCAAGCTAAGATCTATATAAAAATAAATTTATGAAGAGCATATAATTTGGTCTGCATTAAAGAAAGAGATGAATGAAAGATTACATTTCAAACAAGATATAGACACTTTAAATATAACATTATGCCTTTTGGACTCACGAATGCACCAACTGCTTTTCAATATCTCATGAATGATATTTTTTTTGAATTTTTAGATAATTTTATTATATATTACTTAGATAATATTTTAATCTATTCTAAGAATACAAAAGAATATGAATTACATGTTTGTCTTGTATTATAAAAATTTAGAGATATAGGATTATATACTAAAATAAAAAAGTATATATTTTATATTATTCAAGTTGATTTCTTAAGATACATCATTTCAAATGATGGTCTTAAGATGGATCTTAAAAAAATCTAAACAATTATGAATTAGAAGATTCCAAGAACAATAAAGGATATACAAGGCTTTTTGAAATTTGTCAATTATTACCAAATCTTTATTAATTTTTTTTTTTAAGTTACAATTCAATTAACATGTTTAATTTATAAGGACAAATTTAAGTAGAGTAAAGAAGCAACAGCATCATTTGAAGCTTTGAAGATAATTTTTATTTTTGTACCAATCTTGTATAATATTGACTTTTTCAAAGCATTTTGTATAGAAATAGATATATTGGACTTTGATTTGAATGCGATATTATCACAAATGGGAGCAAATGATAAATTCCATCTAGTAGCTTTTTATTTTAGAATTTTTTTAGTAATAGAGATCAACTACAAAATTCATGATAAAGAACTGTTTGCAATTGTAGATTCTTTTAAAAAATGGTGTTATTATTTAGAAGGTGCTTTTAATCTAGTTATCATATATATATATATATATATATATATATATATATATATGTCATAAGAACCTTAAGTACTTTATATCAACATGTGTGTTGAATTGTTGTTAGGCTTGTTGGAGCATGTGTTTGTCAAGATTCAAGTTCATTATCACTTATTAGCCAAGAAAACAATGAGGTCTATCTGATGCTCTTTCTAGACGTTATTATCTTGTACCAAAAGAAGGAGATTTAGCTTTTAATCAACAAAGAACAATCTTCTTGAAGCCGAAGCAATTTCATCTTTGAGCAATGAAATCAACATTGACTATTGATTCAATTTTTTTCAAGTAAGTCCAATCAAATATGTCTTCAAATCCTCTTATTCATAATATTAAGAATAAATCATTTAAATCTTATGATACTTCTAAGTTTGAATTTAAAAATAATCTATTCTATTTTGAAAGACGCTTATATATTTCAAAAGGTGAAGCACAACTATGTGCTTTTGAAGCTTATCACAAATTTTCTTGGAATATGATATTTTAGATATAACAAGAGTTTAGAACTAATATCAAGAGATTTTTAGTGGCTTCAAATATAAAAGGCTATTAAAGAGTTTAAACAGTCTTATAATATTTGTTCAAGATAAAAAATTCCTTATCATTGATCTTACAAATTTTTCTAAGCATTACATATTCCAAAATAATTTTAATCTTTTGCTTCTATGGATTTTATCATAGATCTTTTAAATTCAAGTTCATATGCTTCTATATTTGTGATTGTAGATCATTTCACTAAGATGGCATATTTTATACTGTGTATAAAATCTATCATAGATGAAAAAATAGCTAAATTCTTCTTTGATAATATCTATCACTATTATGGATTATCAAAAGATATTATATCACATAGAGGGACATACTTTGTATTAAGATTTTAAAGAACCTTTTTTAAAATATTAAAAATAGATATAAAAGTATTTTTAGTTTTCCACCCTCAAATTGATAGACAAATAGAACAAGTAAATCATGTTTTAGAGCAATATTTGATGTACACCATTAATTATCATCAAGATGATTGGACAACTTTTTTTGCCATTGGTAGAATTTGATTATAATAATTTGGTACATTTTTTTACTCAATAAACTCTATTCTTTGCTAATTATGATTATTATCTATAATTTGATATTTTTGACTTTTCAAAAGCTGATAATCATATGAAGGAAGATTTAGCAAATCAGTTGTCAAAACTACATACAATAATGAAGGCACAATTAAAAGAATCTCAAAAATGACAAAAGATCAATGTATATATCTATTGCAAGAAATAACCTTAATTCCATGTAGATTATAAAATATAGATATTTTGTCATAATATCAAGATTATTTGTCCTTGTAATAAACTAGATTATCATAGGGTTAGACTATTTTTAATTTATGAACAAATCAATCTAGTTGCTTATCAATTATACCTATTAAAACTTATAAAGATCCATCTTATATTCCATGTTGTCATATTGTAATATATTTATGTAGTAAAAAGCATAAATAAGAATGATTTTTATTTAATATTCAATTATCTTGGTTCAATAAGAACTCAAGATACTCAAAAAAGATTTTATGAAAGCCTCTTAGATTATTTTCTTGTCTTAATAACTAATAGATAAAAGTTAGTTATTAATTTTTCCTTCTAGGTTGTAAAAACTCTTTTATAGCTTTTAAAAAGCCATAAATTGATAAAAATAGAATAAAAGAGATAAATAATTAGTATGGTTGATACTAAGATTAATTTGAAGATAAGGCCAAGCTTAGAAATCCTTACGGTAGGTTGGATTGATACCTGGGAATTGACCGTTGTCGTATGACGTGGCCTTCTATCTGGAAATACATTGGGTACCTGGCTGTGGAGAGTTTATTTGAAATTTGATGGCAAAATCCAACAAGTGGTTTGTCCTCAATAAAAGGGACAAATATACACTCCTGAAAACTTTGAGCCAAAAATCTATGAAATTGCCTAAGATATAGCTCAAAATGTAACCACTATGTAAGCGGGTCACTTACTGCCCTTAAGTTTGTAAGCACTGACTTCAACTCCCAATATCTCCTTAATCTTAGCTTAGATTTAATCTAGCCATATATAAAAAGTGTAGCTGTGAAAGTGCTCTCTTCAATCCTAGTCGCCAATCCTTGATTGCTCTCTGTATGCGCGAGTTATACCCAAAAGAGTGACAGTAGGTCCAAAATCAACACCTTAACTTTGAGCACCTATAACTTCTTCATAAAAAGTGCAAATCATACAAAATTTGCACCTAAACCAGGTCCAAAAACCTAAACCTTATGATCCTAGCCTCTGGTGTTCGACTCTTCTCGAAAAACAAACCCTAACTCCTAATAAACCCTCGGGCAGCCTCCTTAAAGCCCATTGGGCATGATTTTTGGCCAATTAGAATAGAGATTTCTATCATCCACCTCTATTCATCCACATAGATGGCCAAACTATCCTTTTTACACTAAAAACCCTTTTCTAACCCTTCTTCTTATAAGATTTACATACTTGGTGCTTTAAGCACCAAATAAAAGAAGTAAATAAGATCTTAAGAATCACCAATGTCTAACATAGGTGACTTAAGATATATACAAGTTACTATCAATATAAAATTAACTTCAAAAGTTACTACTAAAAAGAAAATAAGGTCGTATAAATCTTAATAATAATTCTTTTAATAGATCCTTTCTAAACTAGCAACCTAATCACATCCTATAACCAATAAAATCTACTGATATGACTTTCATTTAGCTAAGTAGTAAATTATATATTAAATATACGTGTACAATTTTTTCACATAGTAGCCAAACCACAACACGATATCCACCCCCTCCAAACCTGTACATCCTCCGATATGCACCAACAAGAATTGAAGTTGGGGTTGGCGTCATACTATTGCTCTAGCAATATCTTCTTCAAAATCATGTTCTTCTTCTTCATCTGTAAAGAAGTCAATTTCTTCTCTTATATCTTCATGTGTTATGTCTTGACTCTATTGTTTGAAGAGTTTTATGCACAATATAAGTAGTGAATCTGATGTGAAAGGTTTGGAATAGAAGGTGTTAGATTTTAATTGTGGTTCTTTTGAATTGATGGCACAAGAAGGCAAGAAAGTTAAATTTGGAGTTTTTGATAGAACTTTAGATGGCACTTCAAGTGGAGCTTCAAGTAGATTTTTTTTTGGTAGACAGGGTATGTATTTGGATACAAACATTGTAAATATATTTCAAGTATTTATAATATTTATGCAACAACAACAGGGCAATGATTGTAAAGAGGCTTTGGCAATCAAAGCATAGTAAGTAATGGTTAACAAGGTTCACCAGTTTGATGGAAGGGATATTTCTAAATATTTAAGATGATATGTGTGGAAAATTGAATTGAATCATGTTTCTGAAAAGGATATGATTTTATTATTTGAGCTTGCTATAATATCGGAGATAAGAGAATATATGAAATTAATTATGAAATAATTTGGAAGTTCTTTAGAGACATTCTCTTATACATTGAAAGATGTATATTTCTTAAAAGACTCTGATTAAATCACTAAGAAATTATTTTTAAAATGAATTGAATGTTCTAATAAGAAATTCAAGCTATCAAATTATTAAGGAAATTTGAGAGGCAATATTCTTGGTTATCAAGAGTGAAAAAAGTAACATTGAGACCAAATAAGGTTGACTTATTTCTTCAAGCAGCTGATGGAAAATTATAAGAGAGGTTAGAAATTTTTTTTGAGAATAAAAAAGATGATGAAGGGCTGACAAGAAAATAGAAAGAAGTTGAAGATACAATAGAATTGCTTGCAAAAAAAGAAAGAAGAAAGGTTAGGATTGGTATTCAAAGAATTATACAAGTACCTAAAATTGAAGTGCCTACTTCACGATCAATAGTTTCTATTGTCTAAATTTCAACAACTACATCAAAAAAAGAAGATGTAGAAATTGAAGAAATTATATGTGGAATGTGGGATCTTCAAATCAAACTTATAAGGCTTGAGGGGAAGACTTCTACAATGAATTGAAAAACTCCTTTTAAACAAGGGTATATTCAAAGATGTATTTGATGTGATGATAATTCTCATTCTCAAAAAGATTGTGGTGAATTCAATGACATGGTACAACAAAATATTATTTTTTGGAAAGATGGAAAAGTGGCATTAAAAGATACTTGTGATTTTTTTCAAACTAACTTTGATAAGGGAAGTATGAAAGTACTAATTAAAGATTATTTGGTAGCAAATGAGATTACAATAATAGAAGTTATAAGTTATGGTGCTAGAGACGATGACGATAGCAAACAAGATTTTTTTGGAAATATTGAACTAAGTGGACTTTGGTCTTTTGCCATTTCTACAATGTATAAAACAAAGATGCCATAGAAAGCTTTATTGAGGATTGTTATAATAATTTGTAGAATTACAAATTGGGAGGATCTTGTGGAAGCTTTGTCAATGCATGTCTATATTGCTAAGAGCCAATATAAAGCCTTGATAGAAAAAAAGAGAAGCCATGATTCTAATGAAACAAGAGAAGAAAATTCTTCCAAGAAGCATATTTGAGGAGATAAGGCTTATGAGATGGTTTCATAAGAATTATCAATGAAGCATGCTTCAATATCATTAAAAAAAAAATCAAAAGACTTAGGAGAAAAAAATAAGTCTATTATTTATAAATTACTTTTTGATATTGAAGCGATAACAGATTTAAAAAAAATGCTTGGAGAGTATATGCTCAATGCTAAAGTTGAGTTTATATTGAAGGAGTGTAAAGGTAAATTTTTATCCCTCAATCCAAATTACAAGATGGCCTCATTTAAGAGTTGCTTGTAATTGGTGGTGTGAACTGAAAGATGCAAATAGTAAGTATAATAAGAATAATAATTACAAAACAAGGGAAGTAAAGGATATCAAACAAGTATACAATTCAAAACTATATCATAGTTTGTTCACTATGTTTTCACCTAATAAAAAATAAAAGTAAAAATTAAAAATTATATTTTTTAATAGATAATTTTTTTATCTTTTCAATGATATAAAAACATGTAAATCCAAATTATTATGAATGAATTATGATAATTCAAAGATAGAAAAATAATAAAAAAATTAAGTGGAATTATTTTATTTCAAGGAAAATTTATTTAAGAGATCATGAATTTGTACCTCACCAAGGCTCACAAATAGTATATATGGATGTCTTAGAGGAGCCACAAGGCCTTAGTCTTATCTTCCTACCTACATCGAAGGTGCTACAATCTATATGGGACTTGTGCACCTCCCTTCCTACAAGGACTATATTAGCTACTGGTCCTCTTATTTTCTACTAGTGAAACTCATTTTTTTTATAATTTTGACTTCACCATAGTGTTTAAAAACACCCAATTAGCCTAGGGACCTTATGTGGCCTTCAAATCTTGCTCCAATTCTTCATAATGGCTCTCAAGGTAGTAAAACTTATTTTTACAAAAGTCTTCAAAATTATTCTAAAAATTCCTAAAAAATTCTAAATAAAATTTAAATAAATTCTAAATAAAATTTAAAAATTATTATAATAATTCTAAATTAATAACTTCCATTTCAAACTATTTTATTCTACCTTGGTGATATTTTATAATAATAAAATCAGTTTAAATCAACTAAAAATCTTATTTTTTACATAAATAACTAAAAAGATATGAAATTTATTTCTCATCCTTCTTCTATCTACTAAGTAACATTTATATGTTTTTAATAAGTAGTACATAAAGAAAGAAGGCCAATGTAGACATTGGTCTCAATAACTAAATATTAATTCTTATAATTAAGAAAAATACTAAATCAATTAAAATAATTGCCTCCAAGACTTACTAGGATCTTGTTTCTTTCTTATTAATACTATTCTCCTTCATTTAGTATCATCTAAATACATCTTCACTTTAAAATTATAATTTTGGTACTTTAAATATATTTTTTTATTCTAAAATAATTAATAAATTAATTTAATGACTCATATGAGTTCTACCAATGGATCTTAATTGGTGTATTGGTTAAAAATATAGTCTTAAGTCATTTAATTATACAAATATGATGGTTAGAGAGTTTTTTTTGACTATTTAAGTATTTATTAGAATTTAGAAGTATTTATAAATATAAAAGTCTTACTAGAAGAAAAATTACAAAAATAAAGTCTTAGTAAGTCTTGGAGGCAATTATTTTAGTTGGTTTAGTATTTTTATTTATTATTAAGCATTAAGAGTTAGTTATTGAGACCAATGTCTATATTGGCCTTCTAAATACATGTATTATTCATTAAAAACCTATAAATATTACTTAGTAGGTAAAAGAAGCATGAGAAAGAAATCTCATGTCTTTTTAATTATTTTTGTAGAAAATAGGATTTTGAGTTGATTTTTATTGATTTTATTATTATAAAAAAATTCCAAGGTAGAATAAAATAGTTTTATATTGATATTATCATCTTAGAAATATTATAGAGATTTTTAAAATTTATTTAGAATTTATTTAGAATTTATTTAGAATTTTTAGAGCAATTTTGAAGACTTTGGTAAAAATGAGTTTTATCACCTTGGGAGCCATTATGAAGAAATGGAGCAAGATTTGAAGGCCATACAAGGTTCCTAGGCTAATAGGGTATTTTTGAACACCATGGTGAAGTCAAAAAT